>JAPDEH010000041.1:0-212355 GCA_027569075.1 Aspergillus asperescens | reverse complement strand
ATCAAAAATAAATAGGATAAAGTGTTTTTGCGTTGTTGGGAATAGATTCAAGTTATAAAAGCAAAGCTAGATCGGGCGATCGGTCGGATGACCCGTGGCGGTCGGATGACCCGTGAAATACGTTATATCATGGATGTATATGTACGTCTAGTACCAAGTACAAGTACCTCATTGCATCGAAAATCGTATGACGTCAGAGAAGATTCCTCGTATCAAAATTCATCATCATAGATCATCATTACCACACACCACAGCATCATCCTAAATCCTCAAATAAGACGGTGAATGACACCCAAGTATAATAGACATAGAGACAAAAGAGAAAAAGAAAAGGAAATTAGAATAGACAACCGCGGAAAAAAAAATCAGTTGGTATTTTTTTAAAACATCATAACAGAGCAGAAGAAAGTCTCATCTTAATCTCTGAATCTAAGCATCCAAAGCCTTGCGAGCAAAGTTAGGAAGCACGTAGCTGGAGCGGTGGATATCCTGGTTGTAGTAGCGGCAGAGACGCTCCTCCTCCTCGCGGGACCACGAGCGGACGGGCTCCTTGACGTTTCGCGAGGCATCCTTGCAGCAGACCATGAAGCCGATCTGGCCGGAGGGGTAGGTGGGGATGGTGGTGTAGGCGTATTCGGCGACGGGAAAGACCTCCTTGCAGGCCTTCTTGAGGTTTGCAATCAGAGGGAGATGAAGCCATTGGTTTTCGGCTGTAGTGGAAAAAACACGAACCCAAACCGGTCCCGTGGGGCGGGTGGTTTTGGGTCGTTGGTAAATTAGCCTGGGGTACTTTATCAAAAGGTCATAGAAAAGGCAGGGGAGGGAAGATGGGAAGGACGGGAGAGGGGGGCTCTGAACAATGAGTGAATACAGCAAGAAAGAGAAGAGAAATAAAAAGAGAGATTGAAAGAAAAGAGGCAGAGTAAAATGAAAGGCGACGAACAACCTTGCGTGGAGATGACACCTCCATCACGCAGAGCCTCTCTAAGGAGCTCAAAGTAGGGTTTCTGGAAGAGGCTCTCGGCGGGACCCTCGGGGTCAGAGCTGTCAGTGATGATAACATCGAACTCGTTCTGGCGCTCCTTCAGGAACTCGAAGCCGTCGCCAACGTGGACCTTGACATTGGGGTGCTGGAAGCCGATGCTCATGCCGGGGAGGTACTTCTTGGAGACACGGATGACAGCCTATGTATTCACGGACCCGTCAGTCTGGTGAACAATTGCATGCGGGAGGGCCGTAGGCTATGTAGAGCGGCTTTCGTTACCTCGTCAATGTCGCACAGGATGGCCTCCTCGACGGTCTCGTGCTTAACGACCTCACGGAGGACACCGCCGTCTCCACCACCAATGACCAGGACCTTCTTAGGGTTGGGGTGGGAGTTCATGGCGAGGTGAGTGATCATCTCCTGGTAGCTAGACACAACGATGCCAATTAGCCTCTCCGCATAAGACCTTGTTTGTATCGGGAAAGAGAGGCATACGAGAATTCGTCACGCTCGGTGCATTGGATGACGTTGTCAAGCACCAGAACGGTGCCGTAGTCGCTGCTCTCGAAGACGAGGACGTCCTGGTACTTAGACTTTTCGTGGTGGAGAATCTGGTTGACCTTGAGGTTCATGGCCTGACCGGGCCACATATCGGACTGCTCGGAGAACCAGCCATCTAGATTTATGAGTAGAGTGAGCTCAAAGACGCAAAATATTCAAGACGGGATTCATGATTAGGTTGGGAACTTGAACCCCTTGTTGAACGGGAATTGAACACTCAAAGATAGCCATTATCTTGACGATTGATGGCGGGGTAGAGTTGGGAGGAGGTTGGAATATACATACCCTTGATGGTGGGGTGAGTGATCTCGCTCATTGTGATGGAGTTGAAAAAACGGAGGGGACGGGGAGAGGAAGAGAGAATGACAGGACGCAGCGAAGCAACGGTACGGAGAGACAGAAAGGAGGATGAAGATGAGGGAGAAAAGCGAGAGAAGAGCGAAACTGGAACTTGAAGAGTAGAGCGCATTCAGAGTGGGGGAGAGAAAAAAAAAGCAGATGTATTTTATCGAGTCAGGTGTCACGGCTGGGTATTTTGGATACGAAGTTTTCGCTGCTTTGCGTTTCTACCCAATGGGACCATATCAATTCAGGCTTACCTTCCAAGTGCCTAGCTAGTAGTAAGGCATCAATTGACCTTTTGCAATTCAACGTCCTCCAGTAGGCCAATCCCCTGTGAATATCAAACTCTTCCCCCCTGTGTGTCTTGTGATTGAGGAGCCTAGTATGGTCCCGTCCCATCTAATATTCCCAAAGCGGGAGGACTTCCGCCGCGAGCTCTCCCAGACTCGGTGAACCAAATCAAGGACTCGGGATGACTGTGTGGGGGTCTATTCAAGTACAAAGAGTAATTGCAGTTGACGAAGAGATCAGAACAAATCATTAGGGCCTCCGCTGAGTATACCCTCGTGGAATAGATCCAGACAAATGAAATTGCAATTCGTTCGATTGCTTCTAGTTACTGTACAGCGCAATCACAATCCTAACTGCTTGATCTGAATGCCTCCTACAGAAACAACGGTATTCCCCCATCAACCATTCATCCAACCAAAAGAAGCATTTATTGTTCACCCTCAAGGAGACGGCCGGGCTTGGAGTTCAGGTACTCGTTGCTAAATCAGAAACAACAAGTCAGCCAAGTAGATATTTGACGATA
Organism: Aspergillus asperescens; assembly: GCA_027569075.1. Classification (NCBI taxonomy): domain Eukaryota; kingdom Fungi; phylum Ascomycota; class Eurotiomycetes; order Eurotiales; family Aspergillaceae; genus Aspergillus; species Aspergillus asperescens. Next base: position 209,653 of record JAPDEH010000041.1, on the reverse strand, counting down.
ATATGCACCGCATTGAATGATATCTGACGCGCGTGGAAGCAGGAGGAAATCCGTACCGCTCAATAGCCCAGTTCATGGCAGCGTAGGCGGCAACGAAGGGAGGAACAACGTAGAGGACCTGGTGCCTGAATCGACGGAAGGTGTTGAAGACGGCGGCATGAGCAGCGCCAGCGAGGGGGCGCTGACGGTTGGGAGACACGGAGTAGGTCGTGACGCGCTGGGGGGTTGGGCAACCTAGAATGAATCCGAATTAGTATGCACTCCTTCGTTGCTCCGTTTGTCCGAACGTGGCTGGAAAGTAGTTTGAATCAACAAAGGCGCTGCATTAGGACCATTGACCCCAATTGCCTTCGCCCAATCCCAGGAACGAGGTCGTCGCATTCGTTTCATAGGGTCTAGTATCAAAGAGACATACCCATGTCACCCCAGTTGCCGAGGAAGCTATACCACACCAGTCAGCATTTCCACAACATACGATGAGCAACATCTGAACAATAAAGCCATTCGAAACAGCAAAAGGTGCAGCATCTCGCCGGGGGACCAAGTCGTGAAGTAACCGCCCGGATACCTAGGGAGTATCTCTCGCACATGCACTGAAATAGGGGAGGAGAACTCACACGCCATTCTTAGGATCCAAGTGACCACCCATTGTGAATATATGAAGCGAAACGAAGGAGTTCCGGAGTCGCGAGGGAGAAAAGAGGGTGAGATATGACGACGGGGAGAAGAATTGACGTTCGTTTCGGTCTCGGGCCAAAACGGCGGAAGTTGAGTGAGTCGGCGCTAGTCCATATTGGGACAGGCTCGAAAAGCCCGCCCGCAACATCATCCAGAAAGCTCTCATCCATGAAATCGAGCCACTCCACGCCAACCTTTCACAGCACATAATCATGGCGGCTAACGGTCTCTACAATCTCCAGCGCCTGGCTGTCCCCGTAGCGGTGGGAGCTATGGCCATCAACGCCTCCTTGTACGATGTCAAGGGTGGAACTCGAGCTGTCATCTTCGACAGAATGTCTGGTGTACAGGAGAAGGTCGTCAACGAAGGCACGCATTTCTTGATCCCCTGGCTGCAGAGGGCTATCATCTATGATGTTCGCACCAAACCTCGCAATATCTCCACTACCACCGGAAGTAAGGACTTGCAGATGGTCAGCTTGACCCTGCGAGTCTTACACCGTCCTGAAGTCCCGAAGCTGCCAGCCATCTACCAGGTTCGTTCACAGCGATTGCGGCCTCTCCTTTTTTAAGCTAATGGTTTATTTTTCTCTTTGTGTTAGTCTTATGGTACCGACTACGACGAACGTGTCCTCCCCTCCATCGGGAATGAAGTCCTCAAAGCTATTGTCGCCCAGTTTGACGCAGCCGAACTGATCACCCAGCGTGAGGCCGTCTCAAACCGCATCCGCACAGACCTACTGAAGCGAGCTTCGCAATTCAACATCGCCCTAGAGGACGTCTCCATCACCCACATGACCTTCGGAAAGGAGTTCACGCGCGCCGTCGAGCAGAAGCAGATCGCTCAACAGGACGCTGAGCGGGCCCGTTTCATCGTCGAGAAGGCCGAGCAGGAGCGCCAGGCTAACGTCATCCGTGCTGAAGGTGAAGCCGAGAGTGCCGATATCATTAGCAAGGCCGTCGCCAAGGCCGGAAACGGTCTCATCGAAATCCGTCGTATCGAAGCCAGCAAGGACATTGCACACACCCTCGCCAGCAACCCGAATGTCACATATTTGCCGGGAGGTGAAGGCAAGGAAGGTGGGAAGAGCACAAGCCTTCTGCTGGGGCTGAGGAGTTAATGGGGTGCTCGGGTTTGATAAAAAAAAAACAACCGATCTCATATGTATTTTTTCATGCGACTAATTGTGTTTTTACCCTGTTTTGGTTGGAACTGGGCATGCATGACACCATGGCGAATTGTTGAAGCTGGCTGGTGTTCCTTCCTCTCTATGTGAACTGTAGCAATAGCATACCACCTTTCCTCTCTATAATACAGCAGGTAACATATATTTGCCGGCCTAATTCGCGGATATCTTGGCTCTTGGTCCCCCCTCTACAAACCCCGATTAATCGACATACTAGCCCATTTATTTTTGTGCCATCTATCAGGCTGCCATCTGACGCATAGCTGGCCCCTACAGCGATGATCACGAGCCACTACTACTAGTAAGTAGATGACTAGAAAAGTCAGGAAGACTGAAAAGTAGCGTTTTTACATGGCGAAGTCTGCCTCGATTCTAGCCAGGGTCGCATTTGCGATTGGGCAAATATATTGTCTATAAGCTTGTCATTCTACCTACTACCTACTACCTACTCTCACGATTTCTTTAATGCCGGCGTATCCTGAACTCGAAAGACATACTTCACAGCGCTAGCCTTACCCTCTTTCAAATCCCTCAGCGCACCCTCAACGCCATCAAGCCCATTCTCCCGAACCTGGAAAGGATGACCAGAAAACCACCCCTCCGCCAGTCCCCTAGCCATATGCCGAAAGTACACGAACCCGAAATCCGGATCTCCGGCACGTCCGCCTTCCTGTCCATGCACACCCCGCACATTCGTCTGCAGGAGGTGCACATTTGTCCGAGACAGAGACTCGGGCAATTGATCATTCGGTAACGGCAACACACAAGCGACTTTCCCGCGGTCTGGATCAAGGACCTGGAAGATGTTCTTGAGGCTTTCGTGGTCGCAAACAGCGTCAAATGCATGTGCTAGCTTGGTGGAGTTCATCTCGCGCAGCACGCTGTTGATCCGCTCGACTAGGCTCTCGCTGCCCTTGCGATAATCGACGATTGTGTCACCCTTGGATCGATCGATTAAGGACTCAACGTATGGTGCTCCTCCGCCGGCAACGGCGATGAGAGGGTGGATGTTTGCTTTCACGGCGAGCTTCAGTGCAAAGGAGCCGACTGCTGTTGCTCCACCGTATATTAGGACCGGAGTTTTGGAGCTATCTGGAGGGGGTGTCCAGGGGTCTTGGAGATCGAGGCGCGAGAAGACGCCTAGTGCGGCGGTCATTGCTGCGAGCCTGTTTCATGCGTTATTAGTAATTTTTATGGGTGCGAACAATTGCTGGATCTATAGAGTTCACGGGATGGTTGCTGCCTCTGTATACTTTGTTAGCAGGTTGGTCGACACAAAGACAGATACCATTGAGTACCTTCAAATGAAGTCTTTTGAGGGAGACGAAACGTCGTCGATGCCCATGCCAGCGCATACTCAGCATAGCTCCCTCCAGGCTGCATGATCTCGTGAAAGGCAGCAACGCGATCGCCAGGCTATGTAGATCTCCCGTTAGAAAAGCCAAGTTCTAGAGAGCGGAGGGGTGAGCCTATAGTACCTGGAATTCTCTGACATTCTTTCCTATCCCCGCAATATCGTCCCCCTGATTAATATGCACGTCCAGCCAGTCCGGTCGTTTCCAGTCTTTTGGGTTGCTCCCTGAAACGATCACTTTGATGACGACCTGGTCATCATTTGGGGCGGGAATGGGCGATTGAATGTCTTCGGTCTTTGGACCGGGATGGATAACTAGCTCGAGCATGTTTCCGATGGTACTACTGCTGTGTTCTCTATGTTGTCCATTTGAAAAGCACCGGACCGAGTCGGTTAAAATAGCCTGTGGCCGATCGTCCTGACGGTAAACACGGCATCGATAATGGGATTCAGGGCTGATCAGATTATAAATTGACAGTTAGAATACGGTGTCAGAATTTAGCTTAAAGTTTACTGTAAAAACCACTGAAGAAAAGAAGACTAGAGTATAGGGTATGACATCTAGGAGATTATTTACATGAGAACACCCAAATTTGTAATACGGTCATTGATAAGCGGCTGCTATACTTTGCTATTGTTGTATGTTCGAATTCGAAGGCTGCGAAGCATTATTGCTCCACTAAGTACTTCTATGATGATCTTGGTCAACCCTTTCAAGATCGAATATAAAGAAGTATTGGTTATAGTCTCGATGTCAGAACCAAACAATAGTTGCAACTTAACCGGTAGATACGAGAATCATGACAACGACGTATCATTAGCAAGCATAAGATCTTGACAGACTTTCTCTCCAACGATCTTATCGCCTCGGTCAGTCTCATTTCTCAGCCATGGCGGCGAAGTGCCTAGGACAAGAGGTCAGGCAGGGACTCAAAGATGACAGACCCTTGAAATTGATGCATACCAATATGCATACTGGTCGTCTCTTCAATATGTACATTGGTTCTATCATATGTGACCTAATTCCCCCGACAGGTGATATCCATCCTGTGCCTCTAGGTGGCATTATACCACATAGTCTGAGATTGCGGTAATCAAGATGCGGTTGCAGCCTGTATCGGTTCCGTCAGACTAGAGAGATGGTGATGTTAGATCAACTCTAGAGCAGCCTAGTAACTGTATATATTCGCTGGGTCCCATGGTTGGGGGCCACTAACTGTCTGCACCTTGGGTTTCTTGGGTTCTGGACAGTAGAAAGCTGGGAGGAAAGGATGATGAACAGATCAAGTAGGATTCCCGGGATGAGAACATTAAAGTGGGCAGTATTCCCAAAATGTCGGGTTGAAAAGATGACATGCAAGTGTATAGGAGCCACTTGGGGGCAACCTCTCTACCTTCCGCTGCATCCATGCACGAGCGTCCTTCTGCATAAACTCTTAAAAAAGAGACAACTATCGATGTAGCTTAGGAAGTTTCCTAGATCTTTGAGCCAAAGGTCACCAAACAGGCGCCTCCGTCTTGCTTTGGCCGTAATATGACAGGTTCAACACAGATTAGTTAAGGAGGGTGGTAGGAGGGCTCAACAAGGATAAAGAAGAGGTGTGTGAGGAAGATAGAGGATGTGAGATACAGAGGGGCGTTGCGTCCTATAAATGCCCTAAAGACCAGCGCTCTTCAATAGGAATAACCATTCTTTATCCTTTGGTCAGGTAGTATTTACACAAAGCATTCACACAAGTTTTCAAGCAAATGTACACTGATATTAGGTCTGGAGGATGAATACCATTGCTGGGCGGATATCTCGCTGCCTGAAGTTACGGAGGGAAAGGTGTGGAAGCAGATTCTACTTGCAATGGAGTAATGCAATCTCATCCTCTTTTTCCTACAAGAAACGGCATGAACAGAACGAAATGGCAATCATTTTATGCAGATCTCTCTAAAATCCACCAGAAATGGCCTGACCATGAACGAAATTCAATGGTGGCCTTTTGCTCTTCTCAAAAGGAAATTCGTAGGACATTAAACCAAGGGTGTCACCTACACGGAGTTTCTCTCCGCAAGGTCGTTTCCCCACCCCATAAACCGGTAATAACTCGTAGCCGAACAGTGTATCGACAAAAAAAAGGAATTCGAGAAACGGGACGTCTATAGAATCTGCTGGAAGGCACGGTTGACGGGCGACCGCACGGGAAAACCCTTGTAGAAGTCAATGGTGGCAAGAGCGCGCTTGCTGATGCCCTCAGGAGTGAACTCGAATTTCTGATAAGAGAAAGAAATTAGTACATGGAACGATGCGGCAAGAGATTGATGTGCTTAAGTTGGACTTACAGCGTAGACCTCCTTGTAGGGGCCAGAGGCACCGAAGCGGTTCAGACCGAACTGCTCGTGAGAGTAGCGCTCCCAGCCCATGGTAGAGCAAACCTCAACGGACAGGACGGGGATGCCGTCGGGGAGGACCTTGAGCTTGTATTCCTTGTCCTGGGCGTCGAAGACCTCGAAGCAGGGAACGGAGACAACGCGAGCAACGACGCCGTGGTTCTTCTGCAGGTATGTAGCAGCATCGAGACAGATGCCGACTTCGGATCCAGTGGAGATGATGGTGACGTTGGCGTTAGGAGCCTCGAGAGCAGGGTAGGCACCCTTGAGGGCAGCCTCAATGCTCGAGTTCTCCAGTTGGGGCAGGTTCTGGCGGGTGAGAGCCAGGATGGAGGGGGTGTGCTTAGCAGTCAGAGCAGAGTAGTAAGCAGCGCTGGTCTCGTTACCATCGGCAGGGCGCCAGACCATGCAGTTGGGGAGAGCACGGAAGTGGGCCAGAGTCTCAATAGGCTGGTGGGTCGGGCCATCCTCGCCCAGACCGATAGAGTCGTGGGTAGCGATGTGGATCGCACGGACGCGAGAGAGGGCGGACAGACGAACAGCACCAGCGGCGTAGGAGACGAAGTTCAAGAAAGTACCAGCGGCAGGGATGACGGTACCGTAGGCAGCGAGACCGTTCATGATAGCAGCCATGGCGTGCTCACGGACACCGTAACGGAGGTAGCGGCCAGACCACTCACCAATGCCGTACTCGGGAGGCTGGAAGTCAACAGCGTCCTTCCAGCGGGTGTTGTTGGAGCCAGTCAGATCGGCAGAGCCGGACAGGAGTTCGGGGATGACCGAGTGGATCTTCTCGAGGACAGCCTCAGAGAGCTTACGGGAGGCAATAGCGGGGTCTGAAGGCTTGTAGACAGGGAGAGACTTCTCCCAACCCTCAGGAAGCTTACCGGAGAGACGGCGAGTGAGGTCGGCGTGCTCACTGGGGAATTCGCTGGAGTACTTCTGGAGGAGCTGGTTCCACTCCTGCTCTTGAGCAGCACCCTCATCGGCGTGCTTGTGGTAAACGTCATAGACCTGCTGAGGAACGACGAAGCTCTGGGCAGGGTCGAAGCCAAAGAGTTTCTTGACACCCTCGATGTCGTCAGCCTTGAGGGGGTTGCCGTGGACACCGCCGGTGCCCTGAAGCTTGGAACCGAAACCAATGGTGGTGGTCAGGCGGATCATGGTGGGCTTGTCCTTGACGGACTGGGCCTCCTTGATGGCAGCCTCAATACCCTCGAGGTCGTTGTCACCGTCCTTGACCCAAACGACGTGCCAGCCGTAGGCCTCGAAGCGCTTGGTGACGTCTTCGGTGAAGGCGCACTTGGTGTCACCATCTATAAGATCATCGAATCAGCAAGCGCGTTTCTATCAATAACCGTCGCAAACTTACCAATAGAAATGTGGTTGTCATCATAGATAGCGATCAGGTTTCCGAGCTTCAAATGACCGGCCGTGGAGGCAGCCTCACTGGCAATACCCTCCATAGCACAGCCATCGCCGAAGAACATGTATGTGTAGTTGTCAAAAAGGGTGTATCCGGGCTTGTTGAAGACACCGCCACTGTGAGCCTGGGCAATAGCCAGACCAACAGCGTTGGCGAAACCCTGACCGAGGGGACCAGTGGTCACCTCAATACCAGGGGTGTCGTGAGCCTCGGGATGACCGGGAGTGATGCTGTCGAGTTGCTAGAAAAAAAAAATATATATGTTAATCCATGGTTGAATCAAGCTAGTACAGGGAAGTTATGACTTACACGGAAGGCCTTGAGGTCGTCCAGGGACAGAGCGTATCCGAAAAGGTGGAGGAGAGCATATTGGAGCATGCAGCCGTGGCCGTTGCTGTAGCAAACGGATTAGCAAAAACCTTGGTTGGCACGAGAAATAAGCGTCATACGAGAGGACAAAGCGATCACGGTTGGCCCAGTCAGGGTTTTTGGGGTTGAACTTCATGAACTTGCTGAAGAGAACGTGGGACACGGGGGCCATGCCCATAGGGGCACCGGGGTGACCGGAGTTCGCCTTTGCGGTGGCATCGACCTAGAACACTATTAATAGGAGTCCAAATAATTAGGTTAATGGAGCTGTAGAGATGCATCTCTCGAGGGCAGATCGGGTCATAGCAATGAGACTGCAGTCCGCAGTGCTCGTTTGAAGCCCGCGAACGTCATGGTGAATTGAGTTTATCGGCGCTCGAGCAAGTCGGAGTCTCAATTCCGTAAACTCGAGCTCTGCAAACACCGACGTCGTGGGGTAAAGAAAGAAGATCAAACGACACAGAGAACGGGACGAGGAGAACCATAGGAAAGAGAGATTAAGAAAAGACATACCGCAAGAAGACGGATGGTGTTGATGGCCAATTGGTCCAACTCGGTGTAACCCATGATGGCGGTATCTGTTGAGAGGGGGGGTGACGCGGTTAGAGAGCTCTATTGAAATGTTGGGAGGGCAGGGCGCCGTACTATTCAAGTATCAATCAAACCTGCCTTGTCGAGATGGAGGGATATAGGGTCAATGGAGCAAGAGCAGGAGGATAAAGAGGCGAGGGATGGAGAGAAAAAGGATGAAATGGGAGGAGAGGATGGGGGGCAATTCATACAGAAAAAGGCGGATGGAGGGGTTGAACTCGAGAGGATCGAATTGGCAGGTGGGGACGGTTATGTAGGGGTGGGTCTGACTCTCTAACTGTGGTGTTCACCGAGCACTAACAAAGCGTTAATTTATTAAATGGCTTGCTTTGCCTCACTGCTTGGTCCTTACTCAACAAGGGATCCCGATGTTCCCATGTTCCTGGACTAGCCGGAAGTTGGTCAGCCTGAGTAAGGTGATTACTCTATTCATAGCAAGTAGCGCGGGAGGTGAAGCCGCGGAGCACAGCTCCCCCCGCCAGAAGAAGGCTGATATAGTCGACTATACACACAACAATCATCTGTCTGATTCGATTTACAACATCAGCATGTCAATTACTATTATCAAAAACAACCAAAAGCCTGATGCGATAAGCTATTAAAAACAAACTAAAGCACATCTCCGCGCCTCTAGCCTGAGAGGAAGGCTGGAGCTGTCCTCCCGCGGAAAATGAGCATCCCCAAACTCTCTAATCTGTGCAATGCCAATAGTAATAGCCGCAACTAGAACATCAGATCAGTATACGCCTTTATTTCTTTTTCTTGCCCTCCACTCTCCGGAGCACTCTGACCAAATCTCTTCACTGTCACGAGGGGCCGCAGAGATCCGTCCTCAGGTTGACGGAGCAGCGTCTTCCGGGTTCCCCAAAATCGACAAAACGGCGCGCAGCCGGACAATTATTAAGTATTATTATGCTTGCAGGGACAGAGAACGGAGTGCCTGAACTGAGTAACTTTGTCGAATATCATTTGCCGGTTTCCAATTTAAGCGAAGTGATGCTGTCTTCTAAGCTTCTTGTATACCTTATTCACGTTCTTTACACAGTAGAGATATAACTATTTATTTAATATACAACCTCTTGGGCAATTCAGATGACCTTCCCAGAACTCGATTACCAACTTTGGCTCAACACCATCCATTTACCAGATGGTACCCAGAACAGCCAACTAACCCCGAACCCTGTACTTTAGAACTATATCCATCCCTATAGCTGAATATAGACCCCCCTGATAATAATCAACAATCATCCGAGGTCCCCGTCCCTGGTACGACGATCAAACAGCCACAAACACTACTGTCAGCTGTCATACCTAAATGCTAACCTTCCACCCAAAAGAAGATCCCAAGTACTACCTTTACAGACTGCAGCATCAATGTCAACACAGAGTCACAGACACCCCGCTCGAGGTCTCGGACTAACCCGGTACCTTACCCCTTAGTGCACGGCACTGCCCCGTACTCCATGTTCAGCGATGAAGATCTTCTCTGCCTACGGGAATAGCTACGAGAATCTAATTCTCTACGACCTCGACCTGAGTCCTTGCCCTTGAGGTGACGACATTATGCAGCTCAAGGCTCAGTTTAAAATGTCCTTTCTCCCGGATCTACCCGGTGGAGCAGCTCGGATGGTGTGATGGGGTTGGGATAGAGTGTTTCAGATAGACATAAGGTATAGTCATTGATCATATATACTAGTTCGCATCTTTACTATAAATCAATAAATACAAGATCGGGATGCACGTGAAAAAAAACCCACGAATTCATCCTGGCAAAGGTAGACAACTAACTGACTCCCTAGCCACCCAGGTATCATAAGCCAGAGCAAGAATCAAACCCTTGGCTTGACAGAATAACCAACGCAGTAAGAACTCCGTATACCAAAAAAAACCTTAATTACATACGCATGAACCAATAACGACAAAAAAAGTTAGACGGCCAGCCGTCGGTGGTCCCAGGCAGTGACTAGGCCGAGTTCATCAATCTCATTATCGCCAGTAGGAATGACGACACCCTGCAACGGGTCCAAGATGCTTCCCGCTCGCTCTTGTATTGCGAACGGCATGTTAGGGAGTGGCATGCCATCGTCTCTGCTTCCTAGGCTCTCGTCTGAATAGACGCTCCGTGCCGTGAGTTCTTGAGGATGCGCCATATCGCTACTGCTGGTGGCAGACCATGCTTCAGGTGACAGCCCTTGCAAGTCGCCGTTTGATGATGACAAAGGTGGCATGGGTTGGCCTTGCTTATGCATATACTCGGCAGTCAGAGACGCGAATGGGCCGTTGTCTTCTCCGCACTCCTTGCCACCATAGATTCCGGTGAAGATATTAGAGTACCCTTGATCCATGTCGCTCACCACGAATTCCCAGTCCGCGAGTGACATATTTCCAGATGGTGCATCGGTAGGTACGGAGCATGACATGGGCTGATTGTTGTCGTAGCCTAGAGAAGAAGTATAGTAGATCTTGTTCACCGAAGGTTGTTGCTGATAGTTATCCGGAGGAAGGCTCGCCCAGCTAGGGGGCCGCAGTTGACGATCGGTAGAACTAGGACTAGAATTGGAAATGGTGTTTCTGCGCGAAGGAGTCTCCTGCTTCTCCTGCGAATGGTTCGGGCTTGTGTTCCCCACTAAACGTGCTTTCCATGTCTCGAGTTGCTTCCTCGGAGACTTCAGTGGCTTCTGCATAGGCGGGCTCATCACCTGAGGTTTCTCGGTCGTTGTGGGTTTGCTATCTAACGAAACCAAAACATTGGCCAAAGCGCTGAATTCGGCGGCAGCTGCAGACGATTCTGACCCAAGCTGATCGATAACCGCGGTAAGAACGTTCTGGCTTTCTTTGACAAGTTTGCTGTCACGCTTCAAGCCAACATTTTGCCAGAGAAGTCCGAGCCCAGAAGAGCTGGTGAGTTCTCTTCGGTTGATGCTGACAGAGAGACAGAGGCGTCTCTCGTCAAGCAGTTCAAGGATTTGGACGATGTGCTTGCCCGAATCTGCAAGTGCAAGAACGGACTGAGAGCGAATGTGGTCCTCACCGAAGCAGACGGCAGGACGATGAATGAGAGAGCGAATGAAATAGTATACCAAAGACTTCAGGCACGTTAGTGGAGCTTCGCCTTGTGAGAGTACGAAGTGATGTACTTACCAACAATGGTGATCGGCTGCTGATGACATTGGTGCTGGGCTTATCTTGGGAAAACTCCAAACGAAGATGGGCGGGCAAGTCCTTCACCCACTTCTCGAGTTGATCTGCCACGGAACGCATCTTTGACAGTGGGATTTCGTATCCGCCATCTGACGGATAAATGTATTCCAACGTGTTGTTCAAGACCCTAGACGCAGCAAACAGGGCGAGTGCGCTGGAGATACGCGTCGACTCGCCGGGCAACGTGGGCAAAAATCCGGTTTCAGTCACGTTTTCATCGTCTATATCTTCGGGGTACTCGGTAAGGATGTGCTCCTCGCGAAGAAGAACAGGTAGGCCAGTTAAAGTAGCGCAAAGTCTAAAAACCAATTAGCAAGGTGGACTCGACTAAGTGTTGGAAATGAACTCGTACCGATCCAAGAGATATTGACACCAAAACACCCTTTTCCGAGTCTCGGCTAGAAGGGCGTTGGACGAAAAGCCTTTTTGACTCTTTTGGAGTTTCAACTTGTGGCAAAGACCAACAGCGAGACCCCGATATCGCAAAACATCCCAGTAGTCCCCCTTTGTCAAGCAATACATTTGAGCCAGCACATAGCACTGTAATGTTGGGATGGAGATATCGCGAGATAGTGACTCAACCATGGGAGACCAGTTCTCCTCGAATAGGGTTGGGTCTTGATCTGTTCTCGACTGCCACGGGAATTAGCATTATGAGTATATAAAGAAGTAAGGAATGCAGGTCTCACGGCAGCGGAAAGAGCGGCGACAGCAAATATTAGATTCAGCTGGGCTACCTCGTGCTTGTTGCTCTGGAAAGATTCCGAGTTGGAAAGGTATTGCTCGTATGCCTTGAGAATGGTAGGTCGGTGAACAACAGGGTAAAGCGGGGCCCATTCTTGGAAGAAGATATTGATAAGCTGATCCGACACAAGTCGGGGCGCTGTTTTCAGAGCCTGGTCAAAACAAGGATTGGAGATAGCAGTGGGAGAAGCAGTCAAAGCCTTCGTAGAGGTCTCTGGCGCTAACCGGCCTTGATCTGCGAGCTTGGTCGTGAAAGCATCTAAATGTAATGTCAGTACCAATTGATCCACCTCTGTTTGACAAAAGCGCGTTTTATGGCCCTGACTAGAGACGATAAGGGATAGCCTACCAGCAAAGCCACGGGTGCTCGAAACCCCAGAAGTCTTAACCTCCTCTGAATCACTGGACTCTACCAGTTCCGGAACATGGACGGCGTCCTCGCTAGAGGCGGGAGAATTCGACTTGGCAGACTGAGACGGCGAACCAGCAGAGGAAGTGGTAGCCTTCTGCTGCGATGGTGACGTGAAAGAGTGTATCCGAGAGAGGACATCGATCTTCTCGTCCTTCTCATCCAACAGATCCTTGAGATCTCTAACTTCAGATTCAAGAGCCCGCACCCGTTCTTCTAACGACTCGGTGTATCCACGAGGAAAGGCTCTTCGACTAAGTTTATCGCTGGTCTTGCACTCGAAGCCGACATTGGCGCATTGAGTACAGCAGGGGCGGACGCCGTCGCAACGAATCTTTTTGCTTCGACACCGGTCACAGGCTTGGGCAATACGGCTCTGTGTATTATTGCCGACTTTGATAACTTTCATAGGAAGGATTCCTGGCATGTTGGTTGTGTGTTGGGCGCGCCTAGCGCCGACCCGGGGGATTATGACGCTGACTTGGTGTATGATATCGACGAAAATTCGAGGAACGCGAGTATCGTTCGGGGACCGTGAATGAGGATACGCGTGTGTGAATGTTGTGATTGCAATAGTAGAGGGGAGAGTGATGTTTGATATTGGCGGGAGCGTGGAGAGAGAAAGGATGATGCAGAGACGGAGAGATTAAGAACATAGGGAGACGAGAGCCAATATCATGTAATACTGTAATATGGAAGAGTGCGGGTGATGGTTGCCATGTGGAGGCCGAACTGGGTGGGGAGCCAATTAGAGGTTTTTTTTACGGTGTGGCTAAACTCTCAACTGCAATATTAATTACTAGCGCCTCATTATAGGCGATCGTTAATCCGATCCCTATCCAATTTGCTATCGGATCGGCAGTCGATGACCTTCGATGATGAACGCACTGCACGTTCATACCTACCCAGAGAAATGGAATCCGGAGTATGGTAGGCTGCTCGAGGCGAAATTAAGAGTGGCAAGATGTCCCAAGGTCCATGATTGGCAGAACCATAGGATAAGATGTACTAGTACATAGCTAAGGTTCACCCAGATCATGGGAATGAGGTGCCAGGGAAGTAGTGACAGCTACAGAACATTCTATTTTCCCAACCATGGGCAATTTGAAATTTAGTCTTTAGGTACTAGGGAATTCAAATCCCCTGGATCAAGACAATAATGGACTCATCCGCAGGCGAAGAGGCATAACCTGGAAGATTACTTCAGCCACCTGCATTATGGCAGCACGTGTTGCAGCATCCTCTGTTATCCAAGGATTCATCTTCGCTCTGTCTTATAGTCGCTATTTTATTAATAGGGAAGATGGACGATTGGGCCTTCATCTTATCGAATGCCACCCTAATGCTGAGCCAGGCAACGAAGATCGTTAGTAACTGGCTTCCTTCTTTCTTTGGTCCATACTCAATGGGGCTTAAGAGCAAGGCGAGAGAGACGAGTACTTTATGGAGGGCAGAATCAAACGAAACCCCTCTCGCGGTGCTCACTGCAATCGCCTGGGAAAACTAAAGTCAGTTAACCTTCCTACGATAACTGGAACCAACCAGGAAACATACTGGGCAGGCAGTCTCAACTCTGAAATACTAAGAGAGCATGCAAAGTTTCGGGGCTGAGTTTTCTTTCCCCCACAATCGGCATTAATCAAAGTTGAGTCTTGAAATTACTATGCTGATCGCCGTATCCTGTGCCTCTATTACAGTAGTGAATGTTGAACTTACTGGTCTCCGCAGTCGTTCGTGCCTGGATGCTGGAGGAAGTAGTTCTAGTACTACTCTACTGGAGTAAAATAGCGCGGGATTTGATTCCGCTTCTGCTTAGTCCAATCGGGCCGTGGGCCAGACCCAAATGGTTAGAGCCAGCTAAGGCGACGAAAACCATTGCTATATCAGTTATCGTTATTGGGTGTGTATTAGAAAAGTACGCTGCGTATTGATGTGACGGCGATATTTCCCGGGCTGTATCAATAAAATCCCGAGTCTTGGCCGAGAAATCGTAGTTGTGGGGTTAGACTCCAGTAATTATGGGGGCAATTGAAAATTGGTTCAGCCAACCATATAAGAACCACTATCAATCATCGCGTTGATCGCATAAAAATTGGTCCATGGTTGCACCTCTCCACCCTTGGAAAGTGTTGGATTTGTACTCCGTAGTCCGGGTGATTATCGAGTTCCCCACAATCACCGCAGCGGCCGTGAGTTTGGAATCTGGTTCCCCGGATTTCTCCGCCGTACTACTCAGTTGTTCATACGGTCGTACCCATAGGTAGTTTGTGACTGCAAATGAGTTCCTAGTACCTACTATAATACGAAGTCAGGTATAGTGAGGAGGCGAGGATCACCACGTCATAGGTTAATCCGAGCGTACTTTGATGTTCCTAGGAGATATCGAGATGTGCTTTTTAGGTTGGCATCCTAAAGATATATATGTCATATGAATGTCCTCGTTAAATCTTTTATCGATTCGTGACTAGATACTGCATTTGAACTAGATTCGCTCGATGACGGCATCAATATCCAGACTCTCATGGTAGATACACTGATCAAGTTATGAAAAGTCGTCTTCAATTTCCGTGGACTGCTGTTGTTGAGCAAGATAATTGATAACTGACTCGCTCGTCATCAGCTCATCTCTCTATAGAAATGACGGCTAGAAGTCAGTACTTAGAAGAGAAATGACGGGTTAAGCACAGAGTGATGAAACACGTACCTGTTTCGCCAGATCATTTATCGCCACCTCCAGCAACTGTCCTTCCAATTCCCGCAATTTGGTGACGGTGCTGAACACGTCAGGCCGGAAAATAGCAAGCATGTCCTCGCTCTGGCGAATATCCAAAACCATCCTGTCGGTTGTCTTCAGCATGAAGAATTGAGTTTCTAACCGTTCGAGCACAAGGACAACTGCACGAAGTTGGAATATATCCCACGACGGGTCTGCACTTAGAAGGTCCTTGAGGTGATCAGGAGTTTTCACCTCCTCGGTCTTCCATGTCATTGTCAGCTCTTTCGAACCATCGTTGTTCTGCAACACTGCAAACCCAAGACCATCCTCTTCATTAACGCAGGCCCACCACACAATCGGACTCTCCCAGTAAGTCCCAGTTTGCCCGGAGATTTCAGGTTTTGAAAAGACGCGAAGTCCCGGCGATTCATTGCAAAATGTCATTTTAGCCATTCTCAAGGGATCGTCGTCGGGTATATCCAAGTCTAAGAATATCTGTTTCGCATCGTTTCTCTCTGAGTCAAGGAAACCATATGAGAATACCATCTCGGATGCCGCTTTATCCTGGCCATATCTTCAACCCACATGATTAACCATAGGCTCTCTGATGATCCAGTTTAGTAAATAGAAGACTTACGAGATAGTGACTTCCTCGTCCAAGCGTAGCTCCTTCCCCGAGCGTAGCTGGAGTATAGCATTCCCATCCTCATCCTTCTCATACAGCGCATTCACGGTGGATTCGGGTGCATGGTTGGCCATATCAATGCATGGGACCATTGCATATCCATACCCGGGAAGGTCTACCATGCGCGACCGAAATACAGCGTCAAGATATTTCCAGTCCTCAATCGTAACAGTCTCTTCATCCCACCAGAGATCGCAGCACCACGTAATATCCTCTGTGGCCTCGTGGAGATGGTCAAATTCTTTCTCCAAGGATATGATTTTTGCCTCGTATGCTAGCCTCAAGGACGTCCCGCGTAACAGCTCAAGCTCCTCCATCGTCCAGGACGTTGGCAATGGCATTAACGAGGGCAGGAATTTCACATATTCTGTCCAGGCACTGGATGCACCGATTTTATGTTTCCCTCCTGCAAGATCTGGGGATGAATGCGAAATCTGGATGAGCAAGAAGACTAAGATCGCGCCTCTAGCTGTCTGCACATATCAACTACAAGCTCCAAATTCTGACGGCAGATCCTAAAAGCATGAAACACAAAAGTTGATTAGACATACCTTTCCAAACTCCCCGATAGCTTCCAATACCTCACGAAGGCGTTGGTCGTATTTGGCCCACTCTTGAACCATCTCGAGCGAGAGAATTAGATCGGAAGGTACTTTGACAAGAACATCTTTTTCTGATGGCTCATTGTTTTCTGATTGCTTGTCTTCTGTTCCAACGATTGCGCCGCCTTTGTCTGTACCATCTTCTGCTATTAGCTTCTGGAAAGTGACCCCGCGGAGAGAGATGTTATAGAGCCGCGCGAATGGTATCAGAGCTTCTATGGACAAAGTCTCTCGCTTCATGATGTGAAATATAAGCCTCCAATTGATCAGCCACTGCAGCCGCGAAGACTTTGAAAGTTCGTCTGAAAGCTGAGCTGTCGTGATGCCAACTGCAAGCTTCAAGGTTCAAGTTGTCCCATACCTAGCTCTTATCGATAAGAAGCCTAGCCCGACCCTAAACCCTATATTACCCTCCATTCTAGTACATGTGACGTCACATCCATCTTGACCAACCGCTGTATTCTTAGTATTGGAACGGTCTTAATGAAACTATGATGTAGTCATACTCAAGTAACAAGTTCCTAGTGTTTCACTGCCAAACCAGGAACAACACTGCCTAGATCATCCACCAATATGCCTCCAGCTCACGCTCATGTCATATCTTCACCTACAAGTGCTTATATATCTACAGCTCACGACCTATCATCTCATCGAAATTCTTACCGGTTACCTCAGGTGCACAGGACCGTATTAACTGCGGCATAATAAAGGACCAGAAATGTTCCTTGGGAGAGAAACACGAACCCATCGGGCGCAGAAGGAAAAAAGACCATAGAGTCAATTATCATTTCTCTCGCGTTTACAATTGATATCTATCGTCCGGGTTTGAATGAGAGTACCTAGAATCGCAAAGAAAAGAATGTTAGTCACTGGACTGCTACCTGGAGAATAAAAACACTTACATCATGTTTCCCGACTGCCACAAATTCATCTTCCGATACTCTGACGCCTCCGACGCCTTCAATATAAGATATGGGCACATCGCCCATAACTTTACGCGCAACATCACCCACGGTACTATTCCTGTTCCAGGGTTTAGAGATGAAACCAATCAGAAGTTCAAAAAACTCACTTTTTGACCAGGACACAATCCCGGAAAGCAGCAGTACCAGCCCCCGATGAGAATGTGTGTAGATTTCGTACAGGGAAGACTGGTACAAGCCCTAAGATTTCAGCAGCTCGTGAAAGGCATTGTACGACGCCCGTGGAGCCGAAGCGATAGAGGACCATGTCTTTTAAGTTTTCCACACGACTGGATCATTGTTAGCAGAGTCTTCCGAATAAAACCAGCGGGTTTTTATACGTTGTTAATTTCTCGTCCATTTCCCTCAGACCTCCACCATCTGGGTCCCCGTCTGCAATAAGGTCTTCTCTTGTGTCCACAAATTCACTTCCTTCTATATATTTAATGTAACCTTGTTTGGCAAGTCTTCGAAGGAAAACCTCGGAAATGGCGGAGCAGAGGACGATGCTTTGCGGATCCTGCATTTTCGCAATTTTACTGATATTCTATGACATTTGAGTTAGTGTTAAGAGGAAACGGCGTGACAGAAAAGCTCACCTTATCCGCATCAGGATGATCGATCTTATTGAGAGCGAACACCGTGGGGAACTTTTCATCAATGAAGGTTTGTACGACTTTCTCTACAGTTTCATCTGACCAAGCTTCGAGTGGTTCTTTCAACGCCAGTCGGTCTAGACATCGCGCGACTGTCGATGGTGTGCTTCCGTACCCAGAGAACTGGATTTGTAACGTCTCCACGGCGGTTGCCTCTAGTTTTCAAGTCAATCAAGTTGAACAAAGTCAGAGTACCGCCCACTCACTTATTGCCATGTGCCTTCGCTTGATAGAACCCCTAAAAACATCAGTTTCAGAGTCGTATGCATGTATAGCTAGGTCGGCACCGTACCATTTTTGCATTAAGTTTCCTAACACCCACCGCACGATTTCTGACCTCAGCCATTCGATATCCTGTGACGGATCATAACCCCGTGTACCCTTTCCTAAATACACCAACTAGTCAACAACTTCGAGTTGACCAATGTAGAGCCCTCGCAGCCGTTGGGGATCGTGGAACCGGACCTTCTGCATCTGTCGTCCCACTAACATCAACAACGTGGATTAAGGCGTCTGCCTGGCGCAAATCATCTAAGAACCTGTTTCCCAAGCCTCGTCCTTGATGCGCCCCAGGAACTAAACCTGCAACGTCCAGAAGCTCAATGGGAACGGAGCGTTTCCCTTCCGCACAACCGCCGTAGTTTGGCTTGCATTTATCTGAGACGCCGAATCGTTGACAAGCGCATTCTATTTGAAGATAGCCAATGGCACGCTGCGGGTCGATAGTAGTGAATCTGGGTATCCGAGAATTAGGACCGCGTTTAGGGAAGGCTTGTATGTCTGTTGTCGCGAAGGGGCCGTAGAGCGAAGAACGGCGGGATACATAGGCGGGACTCACGGAAAGTTTCCTATTGCACAAGACTTCAGTTAGTCAATAGACACATTTAAATTCTTTATGGGACAGCCACATACCGACTTTCGAAGTAGCATCTGTCAAGCTATTCAATGTGGTTGATTTTCCACTGGATGGCTGTAGCCCTCAGCTCGATTAGCGGGGTGCTTCTCGACGATAAGGGACAAACAGACCTTCCCAACCAGACCAATTAGCGGATCTCTTGGCATAATCGCAAATACTGGGGTTGTCTACAGTGTAAAAGTAAGGAAAACGCCAAAAGAAAGGCAGAAATTTGGTCAAATCAGGTACAAGAAGAAATTGTGCAGCGGGGAATAGTCAAATTCTGCCGCCTCGGAAGAGAGAGCGGTGAATGCGGCGCATCTTGATCTGGCACTGGTGGCACGCTTGGGCGTTGTGCTCAAGGTTGTCTCTAGGAAGCATGCAGCCGTTGAATTGAAGTACACCGTGTAGATAGCTCGCTTCTATCTGACCGTATGGATGCGAGTTCCTCTCCCGGATTAACCTGGAAAGGTACGGCTATTGCTTTGTTGGTTGCAGTCTACTTTACACACTCTATCATGAGCTGGATCGGTTGATATTGCTTTGTCTGAAGAACCGACGTGATTATACCATCAGACAGCAATTGCCGGGCGGAGCACCAATTCGGTAATTGCCCGCGAGACTTGATAAACTTCTTTGCTATTAAAATAGTGGTAGACAACAAACCCTGTCGTTCCAAGCCTCCTAACTTGGTTGTACTCAGGCTACTGGAACATGGCCCTGGAGTACCCTTAGTTGCAGTTGCTACAGAGTAGAGAATGTTCCTCTCTCTTCCAAGATTTACGTATGTTGGGTTCCACCACTGCCTTGTCGGTGACATGGCTCTTAAGGCCATCATAACGTCATAGTGATTCACGCCATTGGAGGTCAGACATGCTGCTACTATATAAGACCGAGTCGACCTTTATTTTGTTGTCTTGATAATACCTTAACAACCTCTACCTACCGAACTGACTCTATCCACTTGTCTTACCACTTTTTCAACGAACCACTTTTCATTACCACCTCTCAAGATGTCTGACAGCACCTTCCGCAACCCCGAGTTCCAGAACATGGACAAAAAGTCCCAGATTGAGAACACCAAGGCCAATCTACCTCTGCCCGATGACGCCCCCACTACTAGTGATTGGAACTCCGCCGATCAGCGAACTGTCAACGTCGGTTCTGGAGGCATTGAGGGCCCGATTTCAGGCGACAACGACTCTGCTCTGAGAGGTCCCGCAACAGCATCAAGCAGTGCCCGTGAAGTTGGATCAGAGACGCACAGAAACACAGAGCCGACAACCAAAGTTGGACGTGGGGACTTTCCAAAGGATGCTCGTGCCCGGTAATTCATTATATCAGATGCATGTAACATAATAATGTGATACGATCAAATCTGAACCCACATTGTTTCCGCCTATAACTTGTTTTCTTTGGTAAACCAATTATTATTTCTCAACTGCGTGTATTTTCTAGCATTATCTCTGTCTATGCAGCCCGCCAAGTACTATAGACTTTTCTGATACGCTCAATGTATATGTATGCTTCTCACAGTATACTTAGGTGCTGTTGTGACGAGCTCAGGATTAGTGTTTATACACGCCTTGTTTGTCTAACGGGAAAGCAGATATAACCCAAGCTTGATTTGAGTATAATGTCGAGGAATTATAATGTTATTTCAGTAAATTCTGTGCTCCTTCGACGGTCATAAAGTCCAGCATACCCTGGTGGTTGAGTGCCTGGGGCGGAGATAAAGGAACGAGCAAACTAGTTACAGCAGTGACACATCATACCGCGTACAATATTTCTAGATACCTTTTATGCCCACACTTCTGTTCAGCAAGCCGCTCGATACTGGGGGGTGCTTTGCTGAGGGTTGGACTGTGATGTCAAGTATGCTCATTTCGCCCCAGCATTGCATCAAGAGCCCTCCATTCAACAGGAAAGGTTATCCACAGACCTTCTGGATGTTCTCCTGGGCCTACAGTGTGAGCGTCTCGGAAGCTCTACCAGATCATCATTGACGTACCTGTGGTTCGTCGATCCATGAATAGCCCCAAGTTGGGTCATCAGAATGATATCACAAAAGGTGTGCTGATCAAGTGAGCAATGCTATATAGCTTTCCTATTGTAAGCATGGACTTGAAAATACTAATATTATAAATTTGACTCTTGAGTAGTTGCCTGCGAACCTCCTTATCTTATCCGACTTACCTTTTATACACACACGACCAAAAACAAACCACATATCACAATGGATCTCCAAGGAAACCCATCCCCTCCGGCGAGCGAGGCGCTAAGGTTACTACCGACCCTAAGTCCGATCGTGCAATCAAGGAACCCTTCGGTCCTATCCTCAAAGACTCACTTGCTGCAGAATCCGTGAGCGGCGGCGGCTCATTCAACCAGAACCGCGGCGCCGAACCCCTACGAGTCTCCAGCAAGAACACCACCACAAACACCACCGACACTTCCGCAGCCACAAATCTCCCTTCAGCCTCCAATACCCGGGGCCGTGGTGAGCCTTACGTCGGCGGCCAAGCAGACTACCCTAGCGCCCATGTCCCAGAATCTGGGTACGTCGGCGGACCAACAGCAGCAAAAGCTGGATCTAGGAATCAACAAGCACGAATACCCAGCTTCCGGGAAACTTTAGCCCCAGTCCCAGTCTCAACCCCAGTCTAGGACTAAGGCTTCCGCTAGCAGAAGCGGACACCAGACTCGAAACACGACTGCTTCGCAGCAGAAGCAGAACTACTCATCTGCTGCTGGTGGCCAGGGCAGTGAGTTCCCTGACGACCCGATGTACAATGCTAGCTTTAACTCTAACTCTTGAGATTGGTTCCAAGGAGGACCTTGGTCGGTGGCTGCGCAGAATTTCTAGCGACGAGAGGCTGAGACTGTTGCTGGCGCTGCTGCTCCCGCTCAGAAGGAAACCGGTGACCAGAATTTGTTTCAATCTTAGAGTAGCGACCAGCGTGCTTGATTTGATGATTGAATTTTGGTTCTTGACAAACTATGTCATGTATACTAGATGAAACGATATGAATCAAAATAGTTTCGGATTTGTTACGTCTTGATCTTTCCCCCTGTGTATATACTTCTATCAACTGTAGAGCCGAGTAGTCACGGCTGTGTAGATCTTCTGGCGAATAACTGCTGACGGTCTTGAAGATTAGGATCATTTGGGACCTGCTTCATTAATTATCATGTGTTTGGAGCATTTCCTTCAGTCTACAAAATGAGCGGTCAGTTACATTATAAATCTCAATCAGCATCATGCCGGTGTTATTTTGATACTTCCTGCCTTTTCGTACACCAATTAAGAACGCCGAGTTTTGCAACAGATAATCATAACGAATCAACCCAGATGAACACGTTCGAATGCCAGACCCCAAAGACATGCGCTGTCTTGTTAAACAAAGCGGAACTGTACAGTCGTGGAAATTGGCAAGACGCATAGATAAGCCGTGTAATTAAGAATAGCAAAATGATGAAATAGGAAAGGTGACATTTCATAGGTTCACCTGTGTGAGTTCCTTCTGAGCGAGCTTGGCCAGTTCCTCAAAAACCTTGCTGAAATCCTCATCATCATCAGCACCCTTCTTCTTGCCCTTTGCCGTGGAGTTGGGCACAACCATTGTGACACTTGTGGGACGTTTTGTCGCGGCTGCGTTACCGAGTTCTGCACGGGATGTGACGAAGATATACGGGATTCCATGGTCCTCGCAGAGAACAGGAATGTGCGAGATGACGTCCATTGGTGAGATATCCGCGGCGAGGATGACAACTCCGTTGGGAATAGCGACAGTCTCGTTAGGTGCGGGAATAGGCGACTTTCTAAGGGCCTTAACGACTTCCTTCACACCTCTCTTGAGACATTTGTTGACGGCAGCTGTAGAAAATGGGAGTTTAGCACATTGAAACTTCGCAGTAGTTTTGTGAGGTGATGTAGGTTTGCATTGAAAGTTTCGGCTGGTGCCATAACTGATCAGGGGATGTAATGTATTGAGACTAGGGAGCTTACCCTTCTTCACGCTCTTCAAAGCCTTCTTGGCTGTCTTGTCTTCTAATAATGGTCTGGCGAACGGCACAAGGGCACCGACGGGGCGGACCTCAGCTTCGTCGGCTGCGACGGTGCCATTGACACCAGGTGTGGATGAAATATCGGATTCAATCCCCTTCAATACTGCATCGGCAAGGGAAGTCTTATCCTTCTTCTCCTTCTTGTCCTTTTTGCTCTTGTGAACACCGTCCTTTTCTGACCGCTTCTCCTTCCTTTCGTGTTTGTCCTTCTTCTCAGACTTGTCCTTTGCCATTGTCGTTATTTTTGGCGCTCGGAAGACCGAATTGAAAATCTGGTGAGGTGAATGGAGTCGGCGCAAAATGGACGTGGTCGATGGAAAATGGAACCATCAGTTGACAAAATTCGAAATTATTTCAAAATTTTGACGCTAGTCCTACCTGGGAATACAAGCTCTGGCGGGTGGTAATGTGATGACTCAGCGACTACTAAACCGGACTCGGAGTCTTTGTTCCAAAACAATGAAGTTGCTCGTTCATTCACCTTGATGTTTGTCGCTTGAGCTGCTCTTTTGTCAAAATTTTTGCGATTGCTTCGAGGAATTCTTTAGTCTCAGATGTTACACGAACCTTTATGATTAGCAGAGCAGCTGAGTTGCTGCGCAATTCGTTGGCTCTCAATCCGTAGCTGTAAGTTGCGACAACCTGAGGAGCAGAAGGTCCGGTCTTTATGGATGTGAGGCTAATTTTCTTCAGATGAATTCAAGAAGGAGCTCAAATCCTTCGATGGGCTCTCCGATTAGAGACACTTCACCGTTGTCTATTCCCCCGGCTCCGAGCGTTCTGCGACAGTCCTTCCGTGCCTCTGGCCCTCCGAAACCTGGTAGGTTAAAAATGTTCGGCAGGTGGTCCATTTTCGGCGGCTGATTAGTTTTATTTAGACCCAGAGAGGGACGAGCTACGAGTACAAGTCAATACTCTGAGATATGAGCTGGAGAACTCTAAGCAGGAGCGTGAATTGATGGTTCTTCGCCATGAGAAAGATCTCCGAGAACTTCAATTAAGAGCGGATGCAGATTTCCGGAAAGCCCAAGTCGCCGAATCTTCTAGCAACCGCGCCAATCACAAAAACGAAGCTCTCGCCAAAGAGTTGAGAGAAGAACAAGAAAATGGACTCAATACGAAAGTCGGCCTCGAGCGAAAAGTCCGCAACCTACAAGATCAGAACCAGACACTGCAGGAAGAATTAGCGGACAATAAACAACAGTCCCTCGACCAGGAAAGACAGTCGAAGTACCAGATCAATGAGTTAGAAACAATTCGGTCATCTCTCCAGACAACACTGGAGGAGCTGCATCGAGAGCTTGAAAATGTAAAGAACGAGGCACAGACAGCACAAGATAAGCTCCGCGAGCGCGAGTCGGACATCGCTAATCTAGAAGCGGAGAATATTCAACTCAAGGCCGAAGGAAATGATGCCGAAACGCTAGTTGTACTTAAGAGAGAACTTTCCGATCAAATCAACCATATCAGGACGCTGGAAACTACAAACAGAGAACAGAGCGCAGAGTTGCGACACCTACGAAAGGTACAACGGAATGTTGAAGTGGTTGAAGAACAAAAGAAATCATTGGAGAACCAGCTACAGCTGATGAAGGGGGTCGAGGCTGAGTTAGGGACCGTCCAGATCCAGAAACAAGTCCTTGAAGACGAACGACAATCATGGTCCAGTCTGTTACAGGATAACGATCAGTCTCCGGGATATGATTCACCGGAAACTGTCGTGAAGGCTTTGTTAAAGGAGCAGATCGAGAAAGCCAGTGCCATTGACAAGCTCGGAAACGTTAGAGCACAATTTTTAGAGAAGGACGAGTTAATAAAGAGCCTGGAAAATGAGCGATACAACTTGAAACAAGAAATGGAGAAGCTTCGTGCGGCTGGAATAACGGCTGGGGGCGCCATGACAGAGAGCCGCGCTAAAGCTCGACTTGAGCGTCAGCGAGCACTTGCGCAGAAGGAGGTGGAATATCTCCGCGCCCAGTTGAAAACTTTCGACGCCGAAGAGGAGACCATGAATGCAGAGCAGGGTCAATTTGATGCGCAGAAGGCCGAGCAAATCGCCAACCTCGAGAAGATGATCGATGAGTATCGGCAGGAACTAGCAAAGGCCCACGAAGAACTCTCCAAAAGTGAATCCTCTCAACAAGACAATACACAGCCTAGGGGAGTCAAACGCCCACTTTCACCGGCAGAAAGTGATGTAGAGAGCGAGCGTTTTTCCGTTTTGTCTCGAAAGAATAGAAAGCTACAAGAATCCCTTTCCGAATCCGAGCAGAGCATGGCGCTCTTACGAAAGGAATTCGAAGCCACCAAGTCCCAACTCAAATCTCTCAAAGCAAAATCACGAACTCGCATCCTTGAACTCCGAAATAATCCCACCACACAGGCAGAAAACCTCAAACTCTCCACGATCACCACCCTCAAGAACGAAAACCGGGATCTCCTGGAGCAACTCCGTGGCCACCACCAAGACGTCAAAGTCGTCCCCATCACGACCCTCGAAAGCATGAAACTTGAGGTCCAAGACATGGAGCGCGTAGTTGCAGATAAGGAAAAGCGCATGCGCCGCCTCAAAGAAATCTGGACTGCCAAATCCTCCGAATTCCGTGAAGCCGTCGCCTCCTTACTGGGCTTCAAACTTGACTTCCTCCCCAACGGTCGAGTCCGAGTCACATCCATGTTCCACCTATCTTCCGCCTATAGACACGGCGACAGCAACGCCGGGCCAGACGCGCGGGGCTCGGGGAGCATGGGCAACGGCGAGGAAAACTCCATCATATTCGACGGAGAGAACGGCACGATGAAGATCTCAGGCGGGCCGAATAGTCTTTTCGCTATGGAGATTAAACACCTTATCAAATTTTGGGTTGAGGAGAGGAAGGATATACCTTGTTTTCTCGCTGCGATGACGTTGGATTTCTATGATAAGACCACGAGGGCTGCAAGGATATAATTTCCTTGTTGCCTTTTTTCTTTCTTTTTTTTTTTTAAGCAGTCAATTTATATATCTTGTTCGTCATTTTCTTTTGTCAGTATGTACTTGGCTGCTAGTTAGTCACTGACGGGTCACTTTTTGATATGATATCCCGGGCATATGAAGCCCTTTCCTACTCGAATAACGCCCGACAAATAGAATATACTCAAAACGTTTCGTGTAGTATAGGGGGAAAATATATCCCTCTCTGGACAAATGAAGAAATACTATTATTAATGTTGTCCAAGTCACTGTTGCAACAGCATACATTACTTTGTGCATGACTAAGTAATGATGCCTAGGGAGATGCTGCATAGGACAATGCCGAAGAAAATGCATCGCAGTAGGCTATTTACAGACCATTATTCACAATACTTACTGCAAGCTGCCAAGATAGTAAGAAAATGGAAAGATTATAGAGGCAAAGCTAAGAAGAGTAACAAAGAAAGGAGATGCATGGGGATGTAGGCAATATAACAGAATCGACAATATATAAGGAAAGAGATACAGTGAAGGAAAAAGAGGGAAAGAAAAGGATGAATGCGGGGCTTATACTGTGTTCGTACAAAAACTGGTGTTGTATGTACTGCAAAACCGCAATGTGTCTATACACTGTTGATATCATAGTGCGGGCGGGTATGAGAGAAAATCTGCAAAGGCTTTTGCGATAGTCTTGATACGGTTCATAAAATCGGCCGTGCGGTCGAACTCGCTAAAAAGACACCAGCGTTGAAAACTATGATTCAGCGTGAATATCATGACTTAGGAAGAGACATACTTCCCGACAGCAAGCTTACGCATTGTTGGGATGTCCTTCCATAGAGCCGGGCTAATGTCCTCGTCGGCAAACGGGTCAGGCCCTCCCGGTCGAGAAGCAGCAGTGATCCCAAGGCGAGATCCGGCATCAGGCGATCGAACCTCGAATTTCGCTTCAACCTTCCCTTTCTGCGGCCAGCTATTTATTGTTGAAAAGCGAACAAGTAGCTTTCCGTCGGATCCACTGTTTACCTCAAATTCAGGGATTTTCCAGATTACGGCCGACTGCTTGCGGCGAAATACAGCTCCAGTGTTAGGGTACATGACAGCGCTGGTAGCGTGGGCAACCTCTTGGTCTTCCTGCGGAGATGTGTCCAAGTTGACGGTGAGGACCAAGTTCGTGAGCGTGATCGAATTTCTCGACACGGAGGATGCGAATGAAGGGTTTAGGGAATAGAAAATGATCACACTAGCTTGGAACTCTTCAAGGTTCCACGCCGGTTTGAAGATGACTGGACAAAAGGCCGACGTATCCTCCGGATTGATGTGGACCTGATATTTGAACGCAACAGTTGGCGCAGGACGTATTATATTGGCAAGCATGACATCGTATTCGCCCCTCCTGTCGTCCGATTGCTCATGATCTTTTACTTCACGAATGAAATTCGGGTTTGCGGCCACCTTCTCCAGAGCTTGAAAGTTATTCAGACGGACTCGAACCTTCTCTGACGAGGTTTCTAGAGAAGCATTGAACGCCAGCGCAAGCTCGCCAACGACAAATGATTTGGTTACCGCACCTTCCGAGAACCAAGCGTTGACTGTCTCTATGATGGATGCATTTAACCCTGGTTCGTGGAGTTCGGGGTGTGCGACAGGGCCTGAAATGCTGTGCAAAGTGTGCGATGAGCGTATTGAAGTTGTGTCTGACAATGCATGTTCTTCCGTAACGTTGCTAGGCGAAGCTACATGTCTTCCTAGCGAAGCTGGAGAGGTTGGCTCAGAGACGTCTTGAGTCGCGGCTAGGCCAGGAACAGTATTGACCGGCGGCGGTGTATTCGGGATAAAGACAGTATTACGGACATCTCGTCGTCCACGTAGGGTGCCTGGGCTTCGCCTTATCCCGCTATGTTGCGCTTTCTACATGCGTGTTAATGATGCAACGAGTCAATTTCGAATACACTTACCAGCCTCAACTGATTAGCCATGTCGTCCATCGCCTGTTTAGCTTGATTTTCGTCCTCAGGAATCGGTTGATCTCTGATCGTCAAGTTTAAGCCAGGCTCCTCTTGTCTGCGCAATCGTTAGCGTCGCCATTTTTAGTTATCTTTAACTGAACTTACCCAGATGCCTCTCGCTGAGCCAGTGTGATCTCATCGATAGTCTGCGGTCGTTGAGAGAAGCCCTCTGCGTCCACTCGTGGCTAAGATAAAGCATTAGACATCTAAAATGCGGAAAATGTATGAGAGGCAACTTACTTCCGCTGCAGCCAAGTTTTCCTGAGCTGCAACCCCATTCACAACGTCTGGTGCCAATTGAGGTGGTGGGCTTGGCGATAGACGGCTCCGGCCTTCCCGCTCAAAGGATTCACTTGGGAGACGAGTAGCTTCGCTGTAGCTCCCTTGCGAGGTGACGGCGGTGCCTGGACGCTCAGGCCGAGGGTCGTCCGGAATCTGCATGTCGCGGGTATCTCCCCTCTTGAAGGAGAATGGACTGCGATATTTCTTCTCCGAGGGGCCACCAAAAGGAATAACAACACTTTTCCTTCTATTCATGACCGTACCTAGCCGTCTAAGACCGCCAAAAGCTGTGCCGTGCCGGGGCTCGGGCACTAAGGTAGAGGTTAGTATAATTCACTATGCACAAACCAGCACATCCGAGTTCGTTGATAGTGACTCACCTGGAGGTGGTCTGGCCCGACTCGAACTCGCAGAGCGATAGCTAGCAGCATCGTCCTGAATTCGTGGTGGGGGTGGGAGAGGTGGTTCTGGGGTAGGTGAGATTTGTTGTCGAAGTGGCACAACTGGTCGCCCCCCGTTTACTTTTGCCGCGAATGTCTTAATCTCATCCGCAGTTTGCACATTGAGAAGGACGTTTAAGCAACTTTCTGCTGCCTGTCGGCAGCGCTCAATCTGATCCGACTCGTGGGTTTCTAGTTGAGTCAAAACATCTCGAAGATGGTTGAGTCGACCTTCATCCGCCGCCTGAAGCTGCTCGAAAACAAATGGCGCCCTCGACTCCCATTGCTGGTTCACCTCGTGGGTAGCGGTCACGGCACTGGCTAACCTATCCGCGCCCTTTGGGCCCTTCTCCTTGGCCTTTTCCACCTTCTTCTGGGAGTTTTCGAAGTTCTTTGCTAAAGTTGTAAGGTCATTTTGAACTCCAGGCATCGACGCAAGCTCTTTGTTTTTAGTACTGTATTCCCTCAAAGGGCGTTCAACGTCCTCGTCGATTTTCTGCGCGAAAGTCTCATGCGAGGTAGCTACGGTCTCGACCGAATTCACAATGCGCTGCCACGGTATTTGGAAAATCCTATAATTCGTTTCGAAAACCATCATTAGCCTCATTTTGTCTCGTGACAGTATACTGGTGTTACTAGGGAAAGAGAAACGGGGGCAGGAATAGTTAGCCTTACCCTAACGCAGCTGCATTATCCAACTGGGGCCGGTGGGAGAGCTTCCGCAACGCCTGCGCATAAGCGTCTTCGATACGGCGACGCTCCTATCATTAAGAAATCGTAAGTCAGACCTCCGCTATCCCAAGGTGACACGGGGCCGGGGGACGTACCTGCAGCCAATCTGCGATATCCGCATTGACCTTGTTGATGGTTCGAACGCGATCAGCTAGTACAGAGGCGGCCTGGCTTGGTTGTAAAGAGGCCTAAAATAAAGAGTAAGAACAACATTATAAGGTCACAGCATTCGCAGACCGGAATGGGGGGAAGCGAAAGTGGCCGGGGAACTTACCAGCAAGGCTGGATACTCTTGTCGGGAGAGATCCATTGCTTCTCACAGAACACAGGGGAAACAGCGGCTGCCGGAGAGGCGCATAATAGGGAGCCAGTAGAGCAAGCGAGCGTCGAGCGATTGAGACGAGCGAGATAGAAGGAGCAGGCCAACGAGGCTTATGTTTCCGCCGTTGGAGTTCGACGGAAGCGACATGATGACGACGGAGAAGTTGACAGTAACTACGGGGAGAGATGACTCAGCCAGGAGGAGCCTAAGCTAGAGTTGTTGATGGGGGCTAAACCTAAAACAATATAAACGCTAACTTGATCGGGTCAGATCTAAGTAATCCTGCCAGGTCCCAAGTCCTCTCACTGCTCCTCCACAGTACTCTTCATAAGTGGGAGAGGCCAATGTTTCTTGACGAATTGTACACCTTCTCGAACCCAATTCGCGTCTATTCTGGTGTTCACGTCAAAGAGGTGTTCCCCTGGGCAAAGACTTAGGTGCACCGGCACATCGGGTTGAGTCTCCTGGAGACGACGGACAAAGCCAGAGGAGCAAACAGATGGGCACTGCAACATAGGGACCTGTCAGTTCCTCTTCAGAAGGGAAATATGGGAAGCTAACTTGGAAGTTGATCATACTATCGTGCCGCTTGTTCCGTGCACAATCCATACAGGTGTCATTTTGTGATCACCTCTGTCCAGTGTTTCCATGATGCCCTCAAGGGTTGGTCTGCCTCCTCTATCTCCTATCCCAAACAAACGAGGCAAAAAGGCTGCTGTGCAATGCACAATAATAATTCCCACATATCAGAGGTGGGCTCACACCCCGTTCGGATGCTTCCCGGAGGGATCCTTTTGATGTACGCACGGATCTTCCCCAAAGCCTCTCGCGGCGGTGGAGGGCTTTTGCCCATGAAAACGCGTGGTCGGGGGACCTTGTACTCCGGGGCCGTGGCATCCAATGGAGCGGAAATGGATATAGCTGCTCTGATCCTTACTTGCTGTTCTCGCACCTGTTCCTTACTGTCTGAGTTCAGTAGATCGCCTTGTAGGCGCAGCATGGAGTGCAAATGGAAGGCGCAGTAAACAGAGATGAATCCACCGGAGCTTTCACCACAGCATAAGATATTGCTAATATCCAGCTGCGGTAAGGCATTCTGTTCCATGTACTGCGGGAGAGTTTGTATCCATCCCCAGAAGTGCGCTACATCGCTGAGTATGTCGGTTCCGTTTGACTCTGGTAGGAGCTGGTAGTCTGCGGTGATGATGATGGCTTCGTGATCAAGAGCCAAGTCCAGCAGCCACTTTGCGAACCACGGCTCGTAAACTCGGTGCCCAACGACGAAGCCTCCGCCATGCCAGCGAACCATCACTGGGTGTTTCTTACAACGGTCTCGAGGCGAGCTCGAGACGCTCTTTGGGATCAGAATAGTGGCCTCAAGGGGTACCCCGTTTATGGTACGGTACGGGAGATCGATGCGAGTGAACAGCGCAAGTCGAGACATCGTTTTACCGGAAGAGCAGAGAATAGGGCCGGAGAGAAAGGTGAATTTGCCTTTGCCGCCATTGGGGGTTGGCCATTTTTATAAGTCCTTTATTTACTGACTTTTTGCTTTAAATGATTCAATCGTCTAAGGAAGGCTGCACCTGGTAAGCTTAACATTGAAGACTATTGTCCATTGGATCCAGCAGTGATCTAATCTATAATCGACACTTTACTTCGCGAATCGTTCGTGTAGCCGCTTGGCCGCTATTTCTCCTAATCGCTGTATGCTCCCGCCTTTCATGAGCTCCAATACCGACACATCAGCCCCCAGATTTTGCTTCCACCAGTTACTCAATTCGATAGCCACCAACGAGTCTACTCCTGCTGCGGCTAGAGTTAGGCCTAGGTCCAGTGGCTCCTCGTCATCCCTTCGCATGAGAAAC
The DNA here is from genome assembly GCA_027569075.1 of Aspergillus asperescens. Taxonomy (NCBI): domain Eukaryota; kingdom Fungi; phylum Ascomycota; class Eurotiomycetes; order Eurotiales; family Aspergillaceae; genus Aspergillus; species Aspergillus asperescens. The sequence goes on along the minus strand of JAPDEH010000041.1, from coordinate 178,128 downwards.
TTGGCCACACGATCCCGGATTTGACCAGCCAGGAAATCAATCGCGTCGGGTTGCTCCAACTGGCGTGGGCTCTCAGCCATTGCAGTCAGGAACGGGCCCATGCCGCTTGTAGCTGTGGCGCTATCTGTCGTAACCGTCTCAATATTGCGGTATATAGCCATCGGGGGTCTCATTTCCATATGATGTTGTTCTGCGGGTCCATGATGGGCAGCCGGCACTCCAGGGCCTGCGTGATCTGGCTTGGGTTGTGGAAGTGGATGCCCTTCGTACCTACGAGCTTCTTATCTACGACAGGCTGTACACCCGATCGAGCAATGGTGAGTTGTAGGGCCTCCAAGAAAGCCTTCTCTGAGATGAGGCGGCCCGACATGGCTAGCATCGTGTCCTTAGCGGCCGGGGTGCGACTGATGTATCCCACATCATCCACGGCTCCTATGTCCATAACCGGGGCCGGCAAACCACGATCATGGCGGAACTGCACAAACGCGTCCATAAACGGGTTCGATGCGGCATAATTGGCCTGGCCGTAATATCCAACCATCCCACAGACAGACGAGAATAGCACGAAGAAGTCCGGGGGCTGATTTCCCAGTACATTGTGCAGATTCCAAGTGCCTTTCACCCTTGGTCGGATAACCGCTTGGTAGGTTTCTAGGTTCATATCAAGTACACCAATATCGCGGAGGATCATGGCCATTTGCATCACACCAGCGATAGGCAAGGCGGCTGTGGCTACTATTTGATTCACCAGATTGTCATCGGCCACGTCGCCGGCAAACGCCTGCACCTCACACCCCATCAATTTCAACTCTTCGATGAATGCAGGGTCGTTATCTCCCTTCCCAGCGGATCGGGAAAGGAAAATGATGTGCTTCGCGCCGTAGGTGGCCATCCACATGGCAATCGCTCGTCCAAGACCTCCCATGCCGCCAACGAGCAGATATGACCGATCGGGGCGGAAACTTGGACTGGGAATGGCTGGGGCCCATGGGAGGGTTTCTTCATGCTCAGGGAAACTGACCACAATTTTGCCAATATGTGTACCCTGCTGCATATACCGGAAGGCATCTTCGACCTCTGTGGCATCGAAGACGGTTGCTGGATGGATGGGCTTGATGTGTCCCTTGAGGTATAGATCTAACATTAGTTCCATTAACCGGCCACCTGTGGCCCTCTGGAGCCCGACGTGTCGGGAGACGTCAATTCCAAAGAACATCCTGTTGTCCTCAAACTTGTCAAAGGCAAGTTGGGCACGGCCGATCATGTCGCGCTTGCCGATCTCGACCATACATCCGTTCGCGGCAACGCAGTCCTAGGTTGTATGCAACAGTTCGCCCGAGACGGAGTTCAACACGCAGTCGACGCCTACACCGTTTGTGGCATCCATGAGGTCGTCGTAAAAGCTGGTGTCTCGCGAGTGGAAGATGTGATCGCGTGGGATCCCGAATTCGCGCATTAGGAACTCTGTCTTCTCCGTGGATCCCACAGTGCAGTAGATCTCTGCCCCGATCCATCGCGCAACGTGAATAGCCGCAATGCCTATACCTCCTGCTGCCGCGTGAATTAGGATTGACTGGCCCTTCTCTAGCTGAGCCTTATCTACCAAGCCCAGGAGTACCGTGACATACACAGATGGCATGGTAGCGGCATCCTCGAAGCTGAGCTTGTTAGGAATGCGTAATGTAAAACGGCCGGGCCGCTGCACCTGCGTGGCTAGACCAGTAGAGCTGGCTCCGAGGATCACCACCCGATCACCAACTTGGACGTGATTGATGTCAGCTCCAATCTTGCTGACGTATCCTGCACCTTCCAGTCCGAACGTATCGAAGCCGTTGCCAAGAGCATCAACACCATGCACCAGACCCATGGCGATCAGTACGTCGGTGAAGTTGAGTCCCACAGCCTTGACTGCGACCTGTACTTCGTCATCTGCAAGGGCTAGGAGAGGCTGACCTGACCGATACAGGGATTGTAGTAGTCCGCGTTTGTGTACCAGGAGTGCCTTGGTGTCTGGCGATGGTGCTGTCTTCCGCAGGGCATTCGGGACGGTGTACCAGTGAAAGCGTCCGATGTGCACCTCCCCATCTACCCAGGCGTATTCGAGGTCCGAATCAAGAGTACTGGCCATGTCGTCCTTACCATGCTGGACCTTCTGCATAACATCCACGACCGCCTTGGCCGCCCCCGACAGGTTCCAGTCCTGCAACTCCATTGTCGCCAAGGGCATGGCGAGTTCTGACCGAATGGCTCTGGCCATTCCCAGGATTGTGGCTGCATGAGGGTCCTTGGCATTGACTTGGGCCGGATTTGTGAGCCACAGAACCGCAGATTGTTGCAGTGTCTCGATGGTTTGGATAAAGCGATTCCAGTCCCCTTCTCCGGGGTTACTAAGAAGCAGCTGATCGAGATCAAGGAAAGAGATCATGTCCTTATCAGGAAGTGAGGCTTCATCATTGCCCCATTGATAATGCTGGATGCGATATCCTTGTTCTTGCAGCAGTCCCTCGACTTGCACGGCCAGCGGGTGAATTCCGGACGACCCCGATAGTAGGGTGATCTCTCTCTGGTACTCTAGGTCCACTGCAGGTCTCGAGATAATATTCGCATTCACATGGAATGGACGCTCATTGTCAAAGGTCACTGCTTCGCACCCATTGAGGCCCGCCGCACGGAGCTTCTCGTCCCATGCTTCAGCCGGTAAATACGGAGCTTCCGCGCGGCCGTCTGCTTCTCCCAACCACCAGCCGATGAACAAACCCATTATATAAACCATACTACTTGTAACTAGTCACTGATATCAGTATTTTCACGTCCCATGAAATATAGGGGATTCAATGGATGGACGAACCCGGAGAGAGATCTTGTAAGAATAGCCGACCCTGATCGCTCAAGAGCGTTCGAACATTGCACAAGGTCTCGTGCAAGATGGGTGTTGCGTGGAGAACCTAGCAAAGAAACATTTGTGCGTGAGTTACTCAACCCAGGAAGAAACAGCTATGGGAAGATGCTTACATTCGAGGCAATGATAAGATCGTATTCTCCTGGTTTGAACCCTTGAGCGACTGGGTCTTTTGAGATGTCAAGGACCTTGTATTCCATTCCAGAATATTCTTTGAAACGCTCTTCAGCAGCCACAAAGAAACCTGAAGACACATCAGTGAAAGTGTACTGGAAGTATAGTCTCTCGCCGAACTCGGATTGAAGCTACTGGAGGATCTTGGCCGTGAGCCCCCCTGTACCGGCACCGATCTCGAGAATGCGAATTTGAGGCTGTGCATGACCGAGCAGTTGGAAGAACTCGCTTACGTCCCAGATGTTGTTCATCCAGTCATAGATGCCTGCAAGCGTGCCGTCGTGAATCAGCAAGTCCAGAAAGTCAGTCTTCCCTTCGAACACATTGACCAGCTGGTCGTACGTGCGCCACACAGCTTCCGCCATAGCACCGACTCCAGCCGCCTTGCACTGTTCAAGCAGATCGGGAATTTGCTGTCGGCGCTCTTCGGACGTCATGTGCACCATTTCGACGGTGCCGACCAGTGGATATCCCTATGGCTCAAACCGGGGAATTTGGGACTTCATCCACTTCCGGTACTTCTCGAAATGAGGCTGGGTGGATTCCACGCCATCAAGGCTCAGGTTGGACTCCAAAGCGCAGAGGACGTAGAGCCTTTCCGCCAGGGCTATTTGCTCCCGGAAATCATACGTGGGCCGAGTGAGCTTGGCGGCATCAAGGAAAGATACATCCGGCTTCCATTGCAGTTGCAGATCTGTGAGCTCCGGCTCATCCTCTTCAGAGGGAAGCGAAGTTCCGCGGAAGCCCTTGAGGAGGAATACGCTTTTTCCATCTTCTCCCACAACTCCGTATGATTGACCCTCAACTCCTTCCCGGGCTGCCGCTGCATTATGGCTAGCGGTTGTTGTCTTGACCCGGATGTTCTGTGCTGAACCGGCACCAACGTACAACTCTCCAATGAATGTTGGAAGAAATTTTTTGTTAAAGGCGCTGTAAACACCCTGGAAGGCAGCCACTGTCCATGATTAAAGCATAATATCTAGCGTAGTTGGGTGGAGGGGGTAAGAGGACTCGGACCCGTCACCACGATCATCTGTGATGTCTAGCACCGCGCTTCTCTCCATCACCCCAGCAGTTATGTTCTTCTTAAACCTATAAAGCGCGGACCATAATTGAGCCCGACGCGACTCAAAGTTGTGTACCACCGGCTGGCCGACACTTTTCTCGGCAGAGGCTCTGGAATTCTTTTCTTCGAGGCTGGCAGCACTTTTGACGCACGCCCGCGGCGTACTAAACCGAAGCAGTGCTTATTCCATGTGGAACCGCCATAAGAGACTATGGAAAACTCGTACCAGTCGCTATCGAGGGTACTGGTCAACCTTTGCGGCCGGAGGGTTGTGACCATCTCCTTCGAGCCATCCGTCTGAAGGACTAAAGCGCGGCGTAGCTCAACCTCTTTGACCGTGTAGTCATGGGAATCACTGGTTAGGTCGCCTAGTTGGTAAGCTGCCTCACCAGCCATCGTGATGTACCCGGCCGCAGGGAAGACGATGTCGTTTCCCACGCAGTGGTCCTTTAGCCAGGGGACATCGCCGACACGTATCTCGCTGCGCCAGGTTGGAGCAAGATCGGTTGAGTCGAGAGTCCTGGAGCCCAGAAGATCATGCGGGGCATGCTTGCGGAATCTCCAATTGTGCATGACACGCGTCTCTACCCAGTACGCCCGCTCGTAGTGCCATGGATATGGGGGAAGATCTGTCAATACACGAAGAACTCGACCGCGCTCGGAAGGGAGCTTGACAGACACCCCCGCCGTATAGAGCTCACCGATCGTGGTTAGCAGTGCCTGCGTGTCGTTTTGGTCTCGAGTTAGGGTGGGGATATGCTGGACAGAGATACCCGTCTCCTGATATATTTGACGCAGTGGTCCGCGTAGTGCATGATGCGGTCCGACTTCTACATGGACCATCCGGGTTGATTCCTGTAATAGAGCCTTTACCGCCGTATGGAATAGGACAGGGTTCTCGAGGTTCTCCTGCCAATAACGGGGCTCCAAGTCGGATGAATCCGACAGGATCTTGCCGCCGTATACACTGGAATAGAAAGGAATAGTGGGTGGGCGCGGGACGAGATGCTTGGAGATGAGCTGTCGATACATATCACCCACGTCTTTCATGTGTTCTAATACACCGGTAAGCAAATTCGATATGATGTGGTATGAGGCGGGATGTCTTACCCGAATGATAGGCCATTTCAACCGAAAGCTTCCGCATAAATGGCTGGTCAAGCTGGTTCCTGATCGCTCCCATGACCTGCTGCAGGGCATCCGAGTCACCCGACAAGGTAACGCCGGAAGCACTGTTTTCGCAGGCAATTCCTACACCTGCTGGAGGCAGCAAGAAAGGTAGGACGGCATCCTTCCCCAACCCAATGGCTGCCATGGTCCCTGCCCTGGTAGGGTTCTTGCAAACAAATCCTCTTGTCATCGCACGAGAAGAGAGTATCTGATCCGTCAGTATTTGACGTTCAAGCATTAGATATTTTATACTAACATTCGATTGACCAGGATGGCGCATCGTCGTTCAGCCCTTGCAGTACCCGGTCCATGGATTTTACGTTTGCCAAAAATGAAGGATAGTCGGCCATCAGTTGTCGACCCATCTGTGGCCTTGATATGGCCAGTACTATTAGTATCCACACACTTGCGCAGGAGGGGAGGGTATTTACCATTGGGCACCTGCCCTGTAAAGACAAACGCAGCTTTCTCGATGCCCTGGGATGTAACAGCCACCGGGTCATCCACCGGCTCCGTGCTTTCTGTGATGACAGAGAAGGCCCTATAATTTAGATGCTCTCGCCTCTCTGCCAAAGTATAGGCAACATCAGGTAACCTCTCTGGGTATCTCGAGACATATTTCGCGTGTCTTTTGACCATCTCCTTAAGAGCTTCTGGGCGTCCTGCTGAGAACAATAAGAGGGTCGGTGGCTGCTTCGGTTCTTGGACGGCTGGCGGGATGGCCTTGGGTACCTCTAGGTTGAACGAGGCAGCAGAGTCGATGATTAACTATACGAGACGCATATCAGATTGTGACCAACTGAAAGAACCTTGGTATCCAAAACCTAAATGCGCATTGGATCCCCCTATTCCGTACGACCCAATACTCATACGTTCAGCCCGTCCCTTGGGCCAAGGGGTTGCTTCCACCGGGACAATCAGTTTGGCTTTGTCCCATGGGACTACGATTGTGAGCAAAAAGGTACGAACAATGTGGATTATTTGGGGGAACACTCACTTGCTGGGTTCGGGTTGGTGAATTTGATATTCGGGATGATGGTTCGATGTTCAAGAGAAAGGACGGCTTTCATAACGCTCGTAATAGCCGCCGCTCTTTCACTGTGTCCCAGGTTTGGTTTTACCGCTCCCAGGTATGTTCCGTCTCCTCCAAAGCAGCGTGCAATGGCCTCCACCTCTATTGGGTCTCCAACAGGCGTGCCGGTTCCATGAGCTTCCACCATGGCAGTCTGGGACATGCCAAGACCAGCGGCAGCGTAAGCCTTTCTAATATTGACTTCGTGAGCATCTGGGTTTGGGTTTGCCATCCCGCCTCGGGATCGCCCGTCGGCACCAGCAGCTGAGGAGCGGATAACCGCGCGTATTGGGTTACCGTCACGGAGAGCATCGTCTAACCGTTTGATGTATAGCGCAGTAACCGCCTCATCTCGAGCATATCCATCTGCGGCGGCATCAAAGGACTTTGAGGACCCTTCGGGAGAGAGAGAGCCATGAGTTGTCTCATGGAGATTGTTAGCCCCGGGACCATGATCAGATTCGTACCCGCCACGACAGCCGACGAGATGTTTCCTCGGCGGATAGCTTCTAACGCCTCATGAAGGCCTACTCCGGCTGACGAGCAAGCTGTCTTGTACATGACACTAGTGCAGCCAGTCAGTCTTTGCACCAGTTCACTGGAAATAGTGATGCCTACCTAGGACCCCGGAGGTCATACTCGTATGAAATACCATTCGCTAGGGCAAAATCCAGCGTGCCCATCATAAGGTACGGGTGAAAGAAGTTGCTGTCCTTGTGGTGCAGTTCCTGCCAATCCTCGGTGAACATACCGACATATGTTCCAATTGGCTTTCCACGCCAGTTCTCTCCAGCTCGTTCCAATGCCTCTCTGACAACCTCGAGTATGAGTCTCTGATCCGGGTCCATGAGCTCAGCTTCAGCCGCGGCAGCTGTGAACATCGCGAGTGGTCGAATTGCGCGAAATCGACATCACTAAGAAAATACCCGTGCATAGTTATGACGGTCTCATGCTTTCCATTTGGATTGTAGTATGCGTCAACATTATAGCGATTCGCAGGCGTGACGGAACGAGCGTCTCCCTTGTTCACCAGAAAGTCGTAGAGCGCTTTATCGTCGCGTATGCCCGCTGGCAGCCGCATAGCCATGCTACAGATTGCCACTGGAACAGTTTCAGGGCTTGGGCCATCGCTGGGTTCGTGTCCGTTGCTATGCGTATAGCTATAGCCGTTGGTGCCGTTGGTATGTCCATTAGGATGAGAGTGGCTTGTGCCATTGCTGTAACCGTTCATGGTGCAAAAAAAAAAAAAACTAATTGAATTATTCTTGATAGTCATTCAACTCCAGCTCCAGATTCAGTCACAGACGAGACAGACTATATAGGTCTCCGAGCCCTGGCGATACCTTGTCGATACGCTGATACGCAGACTATTACTAGGGCCAAACCCGCTCAAACTACGGCCCTACGCGATGAGGCCCCCCTGCAAAAGGTGCATAATCTTCAAGCCCTAAATGCAGTACTTTGGACTAGTGCTTATCTCGCTATTTAGTGGATTTGGATTCTACGAAACCCCTGCAACGTGCCGTTCCATCATGGCAAAAGGACATGTCACGGCAGGTCTGGACCTCGGAGGGCGACCATGTAGTTCTACCACCAGCATCCGTCGATGAGCTGAAGATGCTTCTAGACCATACGCTCTCGTCTTCCCATCGAGAGGTTAGTAGTCAATGGTTGGCTCTCGTCAGACCGTGTTAACCTTCCGAGATAGTATATGTTACCACAGTATACTTTCAAACCCTTCGACCCTTCGAAGCTGGACTACGTTAATCATGTTATCCTACATGACTTGAATAAAAACATGGGTAAGTTATACTTCCTGCAGACACGTGAATTTTACGCTGAGATTGCCGAAAGCGAAAATCTTCCCGGGTATGAGAGAAGAGGTCGATATCGCACTGCCAATAGAGCTTCCTACTTCTACCAGTAAGTAAGCAGGGATACCTACATATCTACCCGGCGCCCTCACGCCGACTTGCTAACAGAGTCCAAGACTGGGCCGAGGTCGACCTTTCCACACAGTTCCTTCGGGTCATCTGCCGGGTTAGTGGGAGAGCATTCGTCGGTACGGGACTTCACCGAAGCGAGGAATGGATCAATATCAGCTGCAACGTAAGGTTTAGAATGTCATGGGTCGATTGAAAATTGGCCAGGTAAGGAATATATTCATTGACAAAGAAACTAAACCTTGCCTCTCACAATTCGTGAGGGCTTCGGTCCTAAAAAGCTATGTAAGATACATAACTCTTGATGTCATCTTATAGACGCATGAGTGACGTAAGGGAGTGTATTGCTAAGAGTTAGCCGGGTCCGATTAACCTGTCTCGAATTGTGGCCAATATCGCCCCGACCCCTGACTGGACCCGTGACATAAGTGTCATCGACTGGCCGGCGTTCAGATAAGAGCTCACCAGGGTTATGTGCGCACCGGTATACTATACCAAGGATCTCTTTCTAGCGGCACTCAAACTACGCGCAGTGCCATCTTTCCTGAGACCATTGCTTGCGCTCTTTCTTCCCGACCTGCGCCGGGTATACCGACACAATGACCGGGCTCGGGCTCTAGTCCAGCCGATCCTCCAACAGCGCGAGCAGGATGCAAAGTCTGTGCTAGGATACGCCAAACCCAACGATACGATCCAATGGCTCCACGATTTCATCTCGGAGGAGGACAGGCGAGATTACGCATATCAGGGCGCCGCCCAATTAGCTATAACGGCCGTATCGGTACAATCCACAAGCAAGCTGATCGTCAATGTCGTTCTGAACCTCATGAAATACGCCGAGTATGTGCCGATTCTCAAGGATGAAATTGAAACGGTCCGGGCGGAATGCGGTGGCGTCTGGACGTTGGAGAGCATGGGTCGACTTGAGAAGCTTGATAGTTTCATGAGGGAGACTGAGGTTTGAGCCTCCGTTGACTGGTAGGTTTTCTTTCGCAGGCCCCCTCCCTCTAAACAACTCCGTTATTGATCTGGAAAAGGACAAAAAAAATACAGCTAATACGTGTGAACAGCAACTTTCCAACGCCGGGCGATGAAGCCAGTCAAATTGTCCGACGGCACTACTCTTCCTCCGGGCACGCCCGTGCTAGCACCTACAGATACCATTACGTTCGACGCTAAATTCTACCCCAATCCAGAGACGTTTGACTGGCTGCGGTTCTACAAATTGCGAGAGCAGGGCCCTAAGGTCCGACATCAATTCGTTGCAACAAGCAAGACGCAAGTGCAGTTTGGGCTAGGAAGACATGCTTGCCCCGGCAGATGGTTTGCTGGCCATGCCATCAAGATGATCGTGGTATCTGTTCTGTTGGGTTACGATTTCAAGTTCAGGGATGGCGAGGAGAAGCCCAAGACGTTCCTCTTCCAGACAACTAATATGCCTCACCCAAAGACAAGGATCCTGATGAGGAGAAAGACGGGAAAGGTCTAGCATGGCATTTAGTTTCTGGCCTAGCGAGCGGTATTCACATGTTGACGTGGATGGTTTGCGCCTCTAAGCCATGCCGTTTATCTTTGTATAGTCTCATCTCTTGCTACCATTAGACGAAAATAAAATAATGGGCCAGCTCCAGCGTTTAATCATCTACCAATCCGGGCACTCAGTTGCACCATCAACGGTCCTTTGTCCCACAGAGTATACACCTTCTGCTTCTCCCAGCCATCACTTTCGGACGATAACTCCAGATCGAAATTCCATAGAACTCTCGCCAGGACCAAGCGCATTTCATTGTATGCAAACAGTTTACCAAGGCAATTTCGCGGGCCAAAGCTGAACGGCTGTGATGCGACATGTTGATCATCACGGAATGGGCTCATAACTATCAGAATTTTACCACTCAACCAAAAAGGGCTAACCCTCCTTGTAGAGAGTCCAATTCTGGGTAACATTAGGGCTGATGCCACATCACGTGAGTTGTCCTTCGCACCATTCTCTGTCGCAATCAACGTCGTGTTTCTTGTTACAATATTATACTAGGTGTGAACTATTCCACCGCTGCTACTTGGTTGTATTATGATGGCCGAATTTACATTCCGTATCGATAGGGATTGACTTTGGGGAACCCAGTCAAAGAGACCGATAACTGGTATCGACCAAGCACGCGCAAATGGATCTCAGTGTTACTTAATGCCCGGACTTACACAGAAACCTTTGAACCTGGAGTGATGCCAGAAATGGTTGCCCTGGAACAGGATCGCTGGAATGACAGCCAATCACTACAGAGTCGATTGAGTCTTTAAGCCTCACCTGTGGCGGAATAACAGCAGTTCTATGGGACAGCTGAAGTAAAATTATACTACGCGTTTAGGCACGCTTCTGGCGGAGACTAGACAAACTGTGTTGACTCAGAGCAAGTGCTGAACTGTATACATATCTATTCTCAGCACTTACCATCCATGGAACCATGAACTGTGTTCTTCTACGAGTACCTAGGACCCATACTCTGTGTAAGCTAGAAATCGGGTCTGGCTGCATTATAATCTCATTAACGAGTCTTGCACGGAGGGAAGAAAAGAAGAAAGTACCAGAGTATTTTGCTAACACCGGACGCCCTGGGCTTAAACCAACCACACCAACCCTAATGAGTAAAATAATGAGCTATCAAATTACCTCAGAGATTACGGCCCCTAATTTTCTCTGCACTAAATGAGCTGCTGATTAGCACTTGCTTTGTTATCAGAATGCGCTAATTTTAATGTGCGCAGTGAAGATGTGAAGTCTGGTGCATGGTCCGGCTCTTGTGTTCTCCGGTGAAAGACTTCTCTGGCAAGGAAAGAGCAAGTGTGCGAAGTTTAAAGAAAACAAAGGGCAGGGAAACACATCTCTGAGGGTCCGGTCTCATCTACTTAAACCCTCTACTCCTCGCCTCTTTTGTCGCACATCTGAGATCAGCCCCTTCTTATATCCAGCCAAAAAAAACCATATCCAACTGCCCCAAAACTACTTCCTTCCCCTGCCGTTTCGGCAATCCCCCTCTCGTCATGGATATCGCACGTTGTGGCCTGGGCATAAAAGGTGAGATGAGCCTCTTCCCCGTTCATGATTGCTGAACGGGCGTACGCTGACTGAGGTGTGCAAACAGAGCCTGTCTTCCACCCTCCTTCCAACCTTCAGGCAATCCAAGAGGACTTCTACAACCGAGGCATTGCCTTTGTTGAGAGATGCAACGAGGAAACTTTGGCTCAGTTGGCAAACCAGTTCGGAGACATCGTCCGGCCCCGTAACGAGAATATTAGCGGCCCCGGCATTAGCAACATTCGTTTCGAGCCCTCGTTGGTCGGCAAAGGCTATAGTTTTGAAGGTATGACCAAGACCTGTGCGTGAGAACTAGACAAACGTACAAGCTGACGTGTGAATTTGCTAGAGCTTTATTTCCACACCGATCGTAGCGGCTGGGAGCGTCCCCCACATATCCTGGTGTCGACTCTCAAGAGTAAATCGACTGATGGAGGTGCATCCATGCTAGCTGATAGCGTTCGCATCCTCAAAGATATCAAGGAACAAGGAGATGGCTTCTACGAACTGCTTACTGACCCCAGACATGCCAGCTTTCGTTCCGACAATGGCGTGTTCGTGCCCCGTCCCATTTTCAATGAGACCTCGGGATTGTTTCGCTTTCGATTTGATGACAGCATCCAGCTCTCTGCGTCTCTCGTGATTCGTTTCCCTCAGCTGTTCGACATCATTTACCGTAACTCGTTTGCTGTTTCCTTGCAGGAAGGACAAGGGTATCTGTTGGACAATCACCGGTTCTTGCATGGTCGAACCTCGTTCACTGGCGCTCGTGAGCTGCTACGGGTCCTGGTCAATCTTCCACCCCTAAACTCGGTGGTCACTATCCTATTCGACATTGATGGAACACTCTGTCGCTCTGAAGAGATGAGCGTGGATGCTTATTATTCATGCCTGAGTGATATTGTGGGCAAGCCAATCACTCACGCAAACACCACCGTGAGCCTAGATGGACGAACCGATTTGGGCCTCCTACATGATGTTCTTGACTACCATCAAGTGGAGTCGAAGGCTTCTGTTACGGAAAGATTTCTTCAGCTCCACCCAGAGTATCTCCAGAGATCGCTGGAAAAGGGGTTCTTGTCAGTCCCGTGCCAGGGTGTCTCTGAGACCTTGGAGTGGCTTATGACAAAGAAAAAGAACCTTGACTCTCCAACTCTGAGGGTGGGACTCATGACTGGAAACTCATGTCCAAATGCGCTGCTCAAACTCCGTGCCGCAGGGATCGATACTTCAATCTTCGACATCAGCATCTCCTCGTTTGGAGACACCCACGTCGACAGAATCTCCCTTATCCAGGGCTCCATGGCAAAGATGCGAGCTACGGACGACCCCGACCTCCACGAAAGCAAGATTATCATTGTTGGGGACACTCCTTTGGATATTGAATGCGCCAAGCGAGCTGGATGTGCTGTGGTCGCGGTTGCCAGCGGAAATTACAATATGGACGACCTTGCGGTGCTCGAGCCAGACCATGCTTGCGTCCAGATTGGCGAGTCCAAAGCCTACATTGACTCTCATCTGAGCCCCTCGGTGCCGATGGTAGGTGGTTGATGGAGGATGGACCAGAGTGGACGCGCTCCGTCACTTGCAGACTTGTTCTGTGAAAGACAAACAAAGCAACGCTCGCTACTAGCCAACCAACGAGTGAGAGGAGATATCTAGGAGGGACAGCCTGAAAGAAAAAAAAAAACGTAAAAACAAAAAACCAACCAAAAAAGGACATCCGCACCTGCCTACACATATTATTGTGTTTTCTCCTTACAGTTTACTTCTAAGCTCTTGATTTCTGCCTTTACATTCCCTTCGCTGTCTCTTATCTAGCATATTAGATTCCAGATACCACATCTGTGCGTACTTGCTTCTATTTTCTCATTGAATATCTCAGTTCTATTCGAATCTACGATACTTCCAGCTCTGATATAGCTGTGTCTTCAATCATAATTAAAATTTTAAACTTGTGTTTGAATATAGACTGCATAATAAAGTAGGGAATGACATCCCTACAATCAATAATTATTTATGAAGATAATAATTCAAAGGATGAAGCGGTTAAAGAAAAGAAAAAGCAACTTAGGTACCTATTGACCGGATGTAACTCTCCAAGCCCGTCCTCTCCCCTCTTCTTCACTTTATAACCTCCGAGTCTGGTGAGGCCGATCATGTCTGCTGTTCCAACCATGGCTCAATGCAACGCTGCCTCTCAGCTGAGTTTATATATTCACTCACCTTCTCAATGTTCTGCTGACAGCGCTGTTGGCCTTGCACATGTGTGTTTCTTGCCAACATGATCTCCCCCACTGCAAAAATATTCCTCATTGCGGCTCATATCTCGCTCACAGGCCTTCTCTATGGTCTGGATACAGGTGTGTTACTTCTAATAGGTCCATCCCTATCGGCTGCTGAAGCAATAATCTGTACCCAGGTTCGATCGGTGTTATCACCCAAATGACCCAGTTCGAAGATTCCATAGGCCGGCTATCCTCCACCCAACAAGGAATATACGTTGCTTCCATCCTGCTATCATCTTCAGTGTCCTCCCTAACGAGCGGCCATGTATCGGACCACATCTCACGAAAATATGGAATCCTCCTCGGAGGCATCATATCACTGATCGGGACCGTCATATCCGCCTGCTCGCCCAACTTCGCCAGTCTGATTGTGGCACGGCTGATAACGGGAATTGGACTCGGTCAGGCAATCTCAGTTACCACGGTGTACCTTGTAGAGATTTCACCGGTGGCTATTCGCGGTGTCGCTGCCTGCTTTCTGCAGACGTACGTTGTTTTCGGAATCATGACTGGATACTTCATCGCTTTCGGATCCCATAATATCGCTGGAAGCTTTTCGTGGAGGGTACCGTTCATAATCCAGGCCGTTGTTGCTGTACTTCTTTGTACGGGAATGGTCTTTGTCCCCTTCTCGCCGCGATGGCTTGCCCAGGTTGGACGTAGTGATGAGGCGAAGCAGGTTCTTTGCAAAGTACGACCACTGTCAGCTGTGGACGCGGAGCTAGACGAAATCCAACAGAGTCTAGACCCCGAGGAACCACACCAGACGGCCAGTATCAAGGAGATCTTCAATCGGAAGTACCGAAGTCGTACAGCCCTTGGGATTTTCTTGATGTCCTTTCAGCAATTAACAGGGGTATGACTTGGCGGAAGATCCTCTTTTCCATAGTGTCCTTCTAGGCCCTGGCTAATGGTAGTACAGATCGACGTGGTGCTCTACTATGCCCCGATTCTCTTTCAACAGGCTGGATTCACGTCTCAGAGAGCCTCGTTCCTCTCTTCTGGTGTGACCGGTATTGTCATGCTGGTATGCACCATCCCTGCCCAGATCTGGGTTGATCGCTGGGGTCGTCGAAAGCCGTTGATCTTCGGCGGAGCGGCAATGGCGATTTGCTTCATCGTGATCGGGTCGCTCTATGCCAGGTATGGCCGTACTGAATCGAATGAAGTAACTCTCCATTCCGACTCTGCTCAATGGGTGGTGATTGTCCTAATCTATATATTCGTGGCAAACTTTTCCTGGTCTTGGGCTGTGGTAAGAAATCAACAACACCTGACTACCACGCTAATATGCAAGTGAATTGACACTGACATTGGCCCCTCAAGGTTGGTAAAATCTACGCCTCAGAAATCATCCCGACAAGATTACGTGCGAAAGTCTGCGCAGTTGAGCTTGTTGCCAACTGGGTCGTCAACTTCCTTGTTACTTTTACAGCTCCTCTATTTCTGCGGGCGTCGCCAAGTGGGCCGTATTTCCTGTACGGATTTTCGACGGTAGTCGCGGTAATAGTGTGCGTTCTGATGCCAGAAACAAAGGGCCATAGCTTGGAGCATATTGAGAGGATATTCGAGACCGAGACCGAGAACAAAGAAAGGGAAGGGGAAATGCAAACGACGAGTCCATCGGGATCGGCATGATTCATTTGGGGGATAACTACCCTGGAGACGGCCCGGTTACTAAGACGGTCGGTCGACCAAGGAGTCAAGACTATGATTAATTTATTAGACTGAGCTTCTCGACAGCAAATTGAACTGGAATCTTACGAAACATTAATATGTGCAGTATAACTAGTTAGACTACATGATGTTGATAGATGCCACTCTTTAAACTGATCTCAGATCTGGTAGCGACGCCACCGTTTCGATTCGATTAGATGGGGATCGTCTGACAGCTAACGGATCCATGGATACGAGCCCGGCATAAGTACCAACCTTCGCTCATCGGGAATCGGAGGTCAGCGACCATCCAATTGACAGAGACACCCGAGACTAAGTATCTAGTATTTCCCTTTATTTCTCCTATCTACGGAGTATCTAGTCAATCAGCAGCTCCGATTCTCCGTGGAAGTATTTACCTCATTCTATGGCCAGTAATGCGCAACCGTCGGGCCCGTCGGGTCATTGGGTGGTATGGGTGGTGGACTGGTGGTAATGGTAATAATATATTCAGGCCGAGACAACTCTGTACAAAGCTCGCTGCTCCGGCCTCGGCATTTAAAGTCCTTTTTTTTTTTTTTTGTTTTCTACCCTTTTTAATTTAAAGATCAACGGTCGGGGCTAGGGTGGTGGCTAGCGCGAGCTTCAGGCTTTTATTTCAGCCTGGGCTTTGGCTTTCGGCTCTCCTCGCGCCAGAGGAACTAGGAAGGGGGCCTAGGGAAGGGAAGGGAAGGGAAGGGAAGGGAAGGGAAGGGAAGGGAAGGGAAGGGAAGGGAAGGGGGAGGAATACTATAGTAAAAGGATAGGATGAAGTGAGGTACTTTTGCCAAGTACTTGCGGAGAATGGAATCCGAAGTCTCCATAGTGTGCATTGTGAGAACCTAAGAGGGGCTCTCTTGGAGTCAAGTACTCCGTATTGGACTTGAACTTGGGGTTTCAAAATAATATTATTATTATTATTGTGGCACTGATTTGCGGGATTTACTCGTCTAGTTCACACGGAGTATCTACTATCTACGTGGTATCATTAGCCTATCTCCAGCCTTACCTCCACGGTTCACCTGATGCTCGATGCTCGAATTCGATGCAACGATGATCCGATTGAGGCGAAACGCAATAATTGGGGACTGGCAAGTCAAAATCGACTGGGGGGGGATGGGGTAGACAGAGACTGTCTCTTCTCCGTACTTATCAGTTGATGAATCTTTTACCCAAAAAAAGTCCAAAGCCTTCCAACGGTTTTGATTGATCGGATGACCAGCTTGCATTTTGCTGGTGAATTTGAGACTTGACACTGGACTTGAGTCTGTCCAGTGTCCTGTCAGGGTTTGAGGCTGCGAATTGGCTCTCACAGAGCGACCCACTGATCTGTAGGCAGCAGGAACAGTTCGGAGCTGGACAGTGAAATACTTGGGAAGACTATTTTTTTGTTCGTCGGTGGATAAAAAAAAAAAGTCTTTGCTGCTGCATAAACTCCTGCCCGGTTACGGCATTGTGCATGAGTATCAAGGCACAAGTGCAGAGCTCCTGGAACGAATCCATCCCATTCTTCACGATGCCAGGTGATCAATCAATTCAGACGCTGAAGGCTTGCAAGGCGAAAAAAGGGTGGTGGGAAAAAAAAAGTCAGGGATTCTGTTTCATATGAAGGGAGGCAAAGTCATGGAATAAATAGAGCTGTGGCTGGGAGTGAGACACTTTGCCATCGTCCAAAACTCCAGACTCCAGAGAGCGGCGATACAACTCCAATTTCACGGATACAAAGACAATTCAGCAAGGTGGGAAAGCATGGACTCAAAATCCAGCCTGGCCACAGTGGCCAGCCAATTGAGCCCATCCCGCACCCCCAAATATTGGTTTCGCGCGGCTTCGTTGACACACGATCTTTGCCTTTTCTGTGCTAGACTCGTACTCGACCCAGCTCACTGGAGCCAGAGGCCGTTACGCAAAGGTCTGGTTGATGCATCGAGCGGCGGCCTCGGGCGAATTAACTCCATTTGAGGCCTCGGAGGATTCTTGTGATGTGAGGTGAATGCTGTGCTCCGTGAGGGGAGATCTTAAGAAAAGCCGATCGACTGTTGTGACTTGTCAGTTCATCTCTGCTGCTGAGGATTCAGGAACGAGGAAAGGACTCTCCGACTGAATGTGCAGGGTGTGGAGTGGACTGCGAGGATGGGGACGAGAATAATAAACAGACGTAAATGGAGGAAGTTGGAAGAGGCAGTGCTGGTGCTCCAGTGCAGCTCCAGAGCTCCACCAGGAAGAAATCTTGCACAATCCAGAGTGCTGGGCCCCCAGCCAAGTTGATCCTCCCGTGTGCGCCGTGCCAGTCAGCTGCTGTAAGCATCGTGACGGCGTGCCTGTCTGAGTCTAGAATCCTTCCTCTGCTCGAAACTCGCGTATCCCTGAAATAATAATTATTATTATTCAATTCGGAGTTCAAGCAGCACGTTCGAGATGACGACTCCCTCCACTTCCGCCTCGACTCGATCATAATACTGCGTTGATCGCCTCTTCTTGTCTCTTCCTCCCTCCCTCCCTCTCTCTCCCATGCTCTCCCACACTCTCTCCCTTCTTTGTTTTGTTCAATCCGCGCTATTATTGGCCTCAATTGCTCTTCTTCTCTCTTTTGTCCCAGCCTGACTCGTCTTTTCGCTCCGAAAAAGAGCCTCTGCTTCGTTCCTTGTCCCACTGTCACCAATCGCCGAATTTCTTCTGTTTGCTTTGACAGTAAACTTGACTGATTGTCCTGCTCCGGCGTCCGACCACTTTTTACTATTCGTGCGACTCGATCCACACATCAATCCGCTGTTTGGATCTGTCAGTCATTCAATCAGCGTCCGCGGTGTTTGTTCCGAGTCAAAATTTAGACTTCTAGACTTCATATCCACCATCAACACCTCACAAAGAAAGTTAATTTCGACTAAGCTGTCCTTCTTTGACTTCTCGAAGCTTGGAACTTAGCAGACCTCGGTACCTTACGTCCTGGTAGCCACCAAACGGACCGGTCCCGGACCCAGGAATTTTTATTCCACTTCCCGCCTCGACGTTTGCTGGACGCATCCCCTCACTCCAAAGAACCGAAAGGGATACACTCCTTCTCTCCCTGCCGAGTGGGCTGGTCATTGCAAAACTCTTTTCTGACCGCCACCATTGGAGCTCTTGTTCTCGAGGTGCAGATTTGTGCTATGGAGGGACATGTTACACGCATTTGATGCTAGCCGTCTCTGCGAACAGGTCCGCGTCTCTTTGATTGCCCTGCACTTCTATCACGTCGTACACACAAACTTCTTGACATCTCCCCTGCTTGGTTGATCCATCCGGGCAGCCTTGTTTATATCATACCTCCTTCAGAACCGGTGCCCTCGAGAGTTCGATCGGATACTACCACGTTCACCACATTTTCTTAAAACCTACCCTCTACTTTCCAACACAATCCAGCCATGGCTTACCCAGAAGAGAAGCTGGATGCCCCCGATGGCTCCGCACTTACCTGGATTTTCGATCATATCCTGCGCTATCCGGGAACTTACGAGATCCCCCTCCGAACAATGTATGCACTGAACTGCAACAATACGAGACAACAAGTACCTGGTGCTCAACTCCCCGAGACTGCGTTTGCACGTCGACCATCTTCTCCGAAGTCCTCTGCCGCCGAGGACCTTCGAGCACAATTAACTCACCAAATCTCCCGACTACCCTCTCAACCATGTTCATTGCCACCGAGTTTCGTCACATCCTTTGTGCGCCGTTGTTTTGCCACTCAGCTGGAAGATGTCGACTTTCCCCAGGCCTTGACTGGTCTGGACTATCTTAGAGACCTCGAAACTCGACGCAAGAAGGAACTCGCATCAGCTTTACAGAGACTAGGCCTACAGCCAGATTGTCCCAAGCAGGACCAAGAATTTTCAAAAAAATACCCCGGTGTCATGATGTGGATCGAGTCCATTAAAGCCAAGGGGTGCAAGGTCGAAGCTCTGTATACACAGATCTACATTGGCCTCCGCCGATGGGTAAGCATTACCATTGGAGTTTTTCTATATTGCACATACTAATACCTCATTGTATAGACCCTGCTGAATGAGATGCTCATGGAACCCATAAATAAGGCTAACTGCATTGCCATGCTCAATACCCTCTTTCCTCCCGTCACAGAGGCCACCGTCACCCCTACTTCACATCTTACTCCGCAAATCCTCAAATCCCAACGTGACGGCTTCTTCCGTTATATCTCCGCCATCGAGACCAATGGTAAGCAGATCCTCGATAAGGTTATCGCGCAGGGCGCACCCGAGGGCGAAAGAACTGGTTGGCCCCTAGTCCGAGATGCGCTTGACAAGTACCTTCGGACCGTCAACGAAATCATCGACGAGTGCACTATGGTCAATGGCCCAGCCAGCTTAGACGAGGGGCTAAGCTCTACGACTCGAGGACACAAAGGCCGGAAGGCTGACTCCGGCATTAGCTTCGGCTCATTGGGCGAACTTCGCGCTCCTTCCATTACCAGCAAAGTCAGTTCCGAAGATATCACCGAGAAACCGCTACCACCCTCCCCTAGAGGGACTCAGACCAGCAAACTGGGTGGTTCCACGCTTGAGCGGCTGGCCCGCGAGCTCCGAAAACTGAGCGATAGCGGCAAAGTCAAGGGCCTTCGGAAGATGAAGTCCACCAACACCCTTGGCACTCACACGGAGAACTCTTCTACAAGCGAAACATCCTTCTTTGAACTCGACGAAACGAAACGAAAGCGATTAGCTTGGGCGCACTCCAAACATCCCAGTGGAAATTCATCACAATTTGACTGAAAATTTAGCGCTACATTACTGGCAATCTTTGACTCTTGCGAAAAGAACACAAAAGCTCAAAAGTCTGGAGTTTGAAATCTGGCCGCACAGTTGGCAATTTTTTTTTCCCTTTTTGCTTTCTTCTTAGGTTAGGGCGAGGACTTAGCCTACCATGTGCTCTTTTGTTCCTTCTGCCTCTTTTTACTACTACTAGCCACAGCCCCGTTGAGGTCGGGTAGGCAAACAATTTTTTTTTTTTTTTTTTCACTTGGGTTGTTGGTGTATTGGGAGGAGAATCTGGTGTCATGTCATTGTTGGCGCAGGAGGCAAGTACAGTGTAACTAAAACTGAACAAAACATGCTTGAAGCATTATCTGCTGTGTTTCTTCCATTTGTGTGGAGTATGTATCATGATTAATGAGATGTTATTTCAACTACCGCTCTCTTCGTACTTTCTACTACTACGACCTTGGAACCTTGAAGGGCACCTGAAGCTGACCAATCAAACATGGGATTGGAGTCCCGGAAGTTTGGGGTTTGGCGCTTTTGGCCGCTGCGCCACCCGTAGCAGCTTGCGATGTGGCCTGAAGTAAACGCGTAAACCCTCCTTTCTATCAGCAGCTTGTATAGCCCTGGAGAGCTGAATTCATTGATGTTAATTTGGTTTCTACAGCCCTTTTGTGTTCCCTTTGATTCTTTACGCGCGCCCAAAGACTTAGATTGGCCCTAGCCGTGATGTCAGTAGCTTGAACACGGCTATCCATTTCCTGGAAGCATTACGACCGAACGACGATTGACTGGTATTTTCGTGTATATATCAGGTGGCAGAAATGCTTTTCAACACAGGTATTGTTGCCTCATGGCGACTGTCGTGTGCCGTGATCACGACTTTGTTGGTTTCGACTGTAATCTCGAGCCCCTCAGTTAATGTCGCGGTCCAAGCTTCGTTTGACTCAGGTCCTTATCTCATAGAGCTACTGTGAGTTAGCTCTCTATTACTTCTCTTTTTCTATGCTCCGGACTCAATTGCTCACACAGTCACCAGAGAAACAGCAGCTGAAGAGAACCCGGCGTCATACTTCCCGTTACTCGACCGCATAGCCGAAGGAGCTTTCGACGACTCGGTGACGGATAAAGAGCTATACGATCGTTTCCTGCAAGTGGTTGTTGAAGATGGACACCTTATCAGCCCTGAGAGCCTCTCATCATTCAAGCTTTCCTTGTCGATCCGATCCGCTAGCCCTCGGATTGCTGCCCACTACCAGTTCTATAATACCTCGGTACAACACTCTCTTATGGCCGCGCAGGATGCTGCCTGTCCGGTATGGATACATTCAGATGGGAAGCAATATTGCTCGTCTGCTATGGAGCGAGCGCAGCAGGATGTTTTAGGGGAGCCGTATGTTACCGTCTTTGCCCGGTTGATGTTGCTGCAGTGGTCCGATTGCTAATTAGGCATGTGCATACAGAGATGGACGTGAATTGCCCTTCGACCGTATTTTGGGACATCATTCCCTGCATCCGACTATTCTATACGCTGATGTTGCTTCCCCGATGTTCAAGGATTTCCATCAGACCTTGAGTGCTCTCGCGAAGGAGGGCGAGATCTCGTATCGGGTACGATATCGACCTCCTCAGCATTGGAGTTCTCGTCCTTTATTTGTCTCTGGATATGGTGTCGAACTTGCATTGAAGCGCACGGACTACATCGTTATTGATGATCGTGATGCGGAGCAGTGGGGCTCAAAGGGCGTGGAGTCGGCTGAATCCGAGGAAGCCCCCGATGACCTGAGGCCGTTGTCGTCGTCTGAGGTGTCACGGCTGGGATTGAACACAATCAGTTACGTGGCAGATAGTGACGATCCCCTTGACACACTTGTGAAGATTTCTCAGGACTTCCCTAAATATTCCTCAACCATCGCCGCCTACAACTCGAGCGCCGACCTGCTGCGTGAGATCAAGGCCAACCGCCTCGGAATGCTTCCCTCAGGGGGCAATGCACTATGGATCAATGGTGTCCAGATTGATCCCCGGCAAATCGACGCTTTCTTCCTCGTAGATCACGTCCGTCACGAGAGGAAACTGATCGAGAGTTTCCGGAGCCTAGGTGTCACTGCTAAGGAAGCTGTGGATCTTCTTTCTCACGAGATTGTTACTGAGTCTATAGCACAGGATACGCCCCAGCGTTATGATTACCGTGACGAAGTCGAAGGCGGTGGTGTCATTATTTGGCTGAACGATTTGGAGAAGGACGCAAAGTACCAGTCGTGGCCGAGCGACTTGACAGCAGTAAGTGCTTAGCGATTTTCCGCCTCGTCTTATATCCAGCTAACGACAATTAGTACCTTCGGCACACGTATCCTGGTCAACTCCCTGCAGTGCGCCGCGACCTGAATAACATCGTGTTTGTCGTCGACCTAACTAGCATTGAAGACGTGGATCTGATCGTCACAACAATTCAAGTCTTTGTGAAGAGAAAGATCCCTGTGAGGTTTGGTGTCGTCCCTCTGGCTTCTTCGGCAGCTTCAACTGCTCAGCTGAAGGTGGCTCATTACCTACAAGAGACATTTGGATTAGGCAGCCTTATGGCCTACTTGGAAGAGGTATGTATTTTTCCTGTGGACTGAGTACTTTTGCCTCTTGTTAATGTGAACAGGGTGCGAAGAAAAATAAATTGGCGACCCCAGACCAGGCTAGCTTTCTAGCAGCTACACAGGATAAGACCCCTAGAGCAGAGAAGCAAGCTCTTTCTCTAGACGAGGTACTAAACAATGATGAACTGGTTTCCCGTACAACGAACTATCAGGACCGCCTTGGTATCAAGGCCGATGATCGCCTTGTCTTCATTAACGGCATCCCAATCGTGCGCGGTGAAAACTGGCCGCAGGAGATGAGCGCGAAAATCGAAAAAGACCTGCGCCTGGTTCAGCGAGGGATTGTCGAGGAACTATTCGAAGAAGACGCGTGGCTACCGGAGTTCTTCCTTTCGCAGGCGTTCACCCGCCGCGTTCCGTGGATTGTCCCCGAGGATCCTAAGGATGTCGAGCTTGTGGATCTAGCAAGAATCGCGGTGCAGTCAGGAGATCTTTTGGATAAAGTACCTCGCGTTACGTCGCATGTTGAGGCCCTGGAAAGCGTCCACATGATCGTTGTTGGCGATTTCGGCTCCAAGGCCGGGTTGAAGATGCTCGTTTCGGCCCTTGCCATTCAAGAGAAGCAGGCAAAGGCGGAGATACTCCTTATTCATAACCCTGAGGATTCCTCATCAAGTGCCGCGGCGTCTGCGCTCATCTACCATTCTTTGAAGGGAGGTAACGATGTTGATGTTGCGCGCATTCTGGCTGACATCACGTCCCCTGCCTCGTCGGATGCGGACGCACAGGAGGCCGCTGAATTCTGGTCAAAATTTCAACCTTTAATTGAGACATTGGGTCTTTCTCCTGGGATGAGCGGTATTGTCGCTAATGGTCGGGTAGTCAAGCCCGTGCAGGACGTGACTGCCGAAGACTTGGGGCAACTCTTGCTTTATGAAGATATTCAGCGGATTGGCCCTGTGGCTAAGGCTGCGAAGAACCTCACCTTCAGTTCCAACTTGTCAAATCCTCTTTCCTTTGCGCAACTCACGTCGCTTGTGGCTCTTTCGACAGTCTCAGATGTTCCCGAGGGCCTTTTTGAAACCTCTTCAGATGTGCGCGCTAAGTTCTTCAACGAGTGGAGCGACTCAGGTTCCATCATCACGGTTTCTGGTCCGGATGATCCCGCGATAACTATTGCTGCGTCTATTGATCCGACGTCCGAAACGGCTCAAAGGTGGCTACCGATTTTGAAGGCCCTGTCGGAGCTAGATGGTGTCAGGTTAAAGCTTTTCATGAATCCACGGGATGAGATACGCGAGCTCCCGATTAAGCGCTTCTATCGCTATGTCCTGGACTCGGAGCCTTCATTTGGCGACGACGGATCTGTCCTGCGCCCTGCTGCTACTTTCTCGGGAGTACCTGTTGAAGCACTTCTTACTCTAGGCATGGATGTCCCGCCCTACTGGCTCGTTGCGCCGAAGGATTCCGTGCATGACCTCGACAACATCAAGCTGAGCTCGGTGAAAGGAGGGTCGAATGTAGACGCTATCTATGCATTGGAACATATCCTTATTGAAGGCCATTCTCGTGATTCAACCACTAAATCTCCCCCGAGAGGTGTTCAATTGGACCTTGGAACTGAAAACAACCCATACTTCGCCGACACCATCGTCATGGCCAACCTCGGCTACTTTCAGTTCAAGGCACAGCCAGGCTTGTGGACTATTAACCTTAAGCCAGGCCGTAGTGAACGGATCTTCAACCTCGACAGCTTGGGTCGACTCGGCTCCATCCCACAGGCTGGCGATGACAGCAATGAAGTTGCATTGCTCTCCTTCCAGGGCAAGACCCTCTTCCCACGGCTATCGCGGAAGAAAGGACAGGAGAACGAAGACGTTCTCGAGTCGGGACCCAAGCCTGGCTCTGCCATGGATTTCATGTCGAAAGGGCTCAACTTCGCCTCCAATATCCTTTCCAGCGTCGGAGTCAGCTCAAAGAGCGCCGAAGCAAATGCCGACATTAACATTTTCTCCGTAGCAAGCGGCCACCTCTACGAACGAATGCTAAACATCATGATGGTCTCCGTCATGCGAAACACCAAACACACCGTCAAATTCTGGTTCATCGAACAATTCCTCTCCCCCTCCTTCAAATCTTTCCTCCCTCACCTCGCCGAGGAATACGGCTTCTCCTACGAAATGGTCACCTACAAATGGCCGCACTGGCTGCGCGCACAGAAAGAAAAACAGCGCGAAATCTGGGGCTACAAGATCCTCTTCCTAGACGTCCTCTTCCCGCTCTCCCTCGACAAGGTAATCTTCGTCGACGCCGACCAAATCGTCCGCACAGACATGACCGACCTCGTCAATCTCGACCTCGACGGCGCCCCATACGGCTTCACACCCATGTGCGACTCCCGCGCAGAAATGGAGGGCTTCCGCTTCTGGAAACAGGGCTACTGGAAGAACTTCCTCCGCGGCGCCCCATACCACATTTCAGCCCTCTATGTCGTCGACCTGAATCGCTTCCGTGCCATTGCGGCGGGAGACCGTCTCCGCGGACAATACCAGATGCTCTCGGCTGATAAGAACAGTCTGAGTAATCTGGACCAGGACCTGCCCAACCATATGCAGCATCATATCCCGATTAAGAGTCTGCCGCAGGAGTGGCTGTGGTGTGAGACTTGGTGTTCGGATGAGGCGTTGGGGCAGGCGAGGACGATTGATCTGTGTAATAATCCGCAGACGAAGGAGCCGAAGCTGGATCGGGCGAGACGGCAGGTGCCTGAGTGGACGGAGTATGATGATGAGATTGCGGGATTGGTGAGGAGGGTTGCTGAGCGGGAGGAAGACGTGGAAGTTGAGGAGCAGATTCTTGCTGATGAGGTTGAGGAAGAGGAAGAAGCTGCTGGGTGGAAGAAAGATGAGCTTTAGTTGTATTACAGTTGTTATATTTAGGTTGCTTTCGAGCGTATACTGTCGATCAAACCATTAAAGTCAATAGAACGAACACCTTCATCTATTTACTGAATTCAGTTGGGCGATAAATTTAGCCACAAACGAGTATTCTAAAGCCAAACAGTAGCTTCATTCCTATACAACAAATACAGCAGTCTAAGCATCCCACTTGGCGTTCCAGCCCTTCGCATCAAACGGCCATCCCACAAGCCCAAGACTGAGCTCAGCACTTGCTTCAAGCTCTCCAGCCCGCGCCTTCAGTTCATCCACATCCCAATTCACCCACAGGAATTTACCCTTCAAGAACCGCGCCTCAGGACTCGCAAGCCAAACATTGAAGCCTGCGGGGAGAGAAACTAGCATCGCAACAAGTCAGCCAATAGTCCAAACAATTCAACCAAACACAGATGTAAAAAAGAAACAAAAAAGAGACTGTAAAACCCACCATGATCCTCATACCCTATAGCCTTAATCCCCCCAGCACTCCTATTCATATCCGTATCCACAACCCCGGGCTGCGTATGAAAAACACTAAGCCCCGGATTCGCAAACCCAACCATATCCCACAGCCGAAACACCGCCCACTTAGAAATACTGTAAGCCGCAAACGCAGGCCCGTAGTTCACATACGCAGCGTTACTGTTGGTATCAATGACAACGGCGTCGCTCGCCGCATAGCGCAGAAACGCCTGCGAAACGTTCAGCGCCCCGCTGAGGTTTCCGTCCACGGTTTCTAGGAATTCGGCGCTGTTTACGTCCTGCACGCCGTCGTGCGGACCTATTGCTGCGGCGTTGCTGACAAGGACGTCGATTTTGATGTCGGTACCGCTGGCAGAGGCAGAGGCAATGAACCCATCAAACGCGGCATCGACTTCGCTTTTCTTCGTGATATCCGTGGAAGCCACGAAGACTTTTGTAATCCCGTCAAAGTCCTTCTCGATCGAGGCCCTGGTGTCTAGGAGTGGCTGGAGGCGTCGGCCGAGGAGGGCGATCCTTGATGCCCCTGCTGCTGCGAAGGAGCGGGCTGTTTCGGCACCGATCCCCGTGCCGCCGCCAGTTATGAGGACGGTTTTGCCCCTTGCGGAGAGCTCGGGGCGCGTGGGGGAGATGGAGGGGTAGGAGGTTGAGTGCCAGGTGCGGGTTGCTGAGGGGAAGGGGGGTGTCATTATCGCAGTGTAGAGTGTTGTTGGAAGAGGGGTGAGTGAGATGTGTCGGTGTTATCGATGGGAGACATGATGGAACGGGGATTGGCTAAACTATTATATATGTATGGATAGGGCGGAGTTGTATAATGTTGATTTCCGATAGATTGAGTCTTTACATTTTGTCCCGCCCGACTACCTGATCCGTTAGTTAGGGCTAATACATAGTTAGCTAACTTAGTGAACTCGGCGATACGATGCTGACAAATGCAGCCATTCCATGTCTCTTCTTCGTCTGACTGCGAACCATTCCACTACAATTCCACACATTTCCCTTCAAGCCGGAGCGGTCAATTTTGAAATGGATGACGAAGCACCGGTACAGTTTGTCCTGCGCTGCGGGCTGTGCAATAAGCCCTTCGATAAGAGTTAGTTATACTTCCACTTCCTCCAGATCCTCAACGACTAACACTGTTTAGTATCTACGTTAAAGAGACATGGATACTACTGCCGCTCTCGAAGAGCCGGTCCTACAACTCGGTCTCGGTCTTGCAATTTATGTGCGAGAAGAAAGGCCCGGTGCGATAACAGGCGGCCCGAGTGCTCGCGGTGCTTGAAGCAGGGTGTTGAATGCCATTATCCAGTTCCGGCACCTAGAACTCGAGAAAGTGGTGCGCCTTCATTAGGGGCAGACTTTCTTTCTGGCACTGGATCTAGTCAGGAGGTTAGCAGTCATGATGATAGAGTCCTCGATACGGCTCTTGCGATATCAGACCCAGACCCAGACCCAGCCACAGACCCAGACCTAGACCCGGGGTTTGCGAATCTCCGACTACCAGAGGTAGGGGAATACATCGACTGGGACAACTATGACCATGGCCAGGTGCTCGACTTTGCCGACTTTGACTTTCTGAACTCTGTTCCATGGACAAACGAGAAGACTGTTCAATATCAATATCAGTATCAGTATCCCTTACCGTCTTCTCACACGGACACTCTTCATCAGTCAACACTTTCTTCTTCTTATTCTTCCCCTCCAAGCATCCAGGTTCAACCCCAACAACCAATACTCTCTCCAAAAATATCAATCCCACCTCTTCCAACCCTCCCACGACTTCTCATCCACCGACCAAACTCAACCACCGGTGGAAAACGAACAACAACCCTCATCCTGCACACCTTGAAATCCTATCTCTTGATGATGCTGCGCGATAATACTCTTCCTCCGTTTATCCATCCACATACGGTCCCTCTCCCCGTATCGCCATCGCCATCTTCGTCTTCGTCTTCATCTTCATCGTCTTCCACCATTGAAGCCGAAGCTGAAGCCCAGAATAATCTTAGCTACAACCCATTAGCAAACTGCATAACCCTCGTACAAACACTCAGCACACCCTTCCAGAAAAAAGGCAGAAAGTCCTTCTGGGGGAATGTCCGGATCGAATGTGAACGGCTGCTAAGCTCGGAGTACCAGGACCAGCGGAAGAAGCTAGACAGATGGGAACTGCTAGGTGCAGTGCAAGCGCTCTCGGTTTATATTTTGATTCGGTTAGATGAGGGGGAGACGGAGGAGAATAATTTGGATTTTTTGTTGTTGGCGGCTGTGACTGTGAGTCGATGTCTACCATTCTCCTTTTTTTTTTTGGGAGTTTTTTCTTCTTTAAGATGGGCTGTTATTGACTGTTATCCCAATGGGGTACGCCAAATAGGTTATCGCTAAACAGCTTAGTGATGGCGATGGCTCAAGCGACAGCGACATGCACTCTGCTCTATACGACCAGAACCTCGACGTGAGCTGGAAAGCGTGGAAGTTTGAAGAATCACGACGAAGGTAGGCGCTTAGAGCTCATTCCCTCACTCCAACCTACTACCCTACCCAAGTAATTGTCAATGTAACTAACATCAACGCAAGACTATCCATCATATACAGAATCCTAAACATGCTCGTCTACTTCGAACCAGCAGCCAAATGTGATCTCCCCACAGACCTAATTCTCGCCCCATTACCAGCAAAGAAACCACTCTGGGAAGCAACCGATGCAGCTATGTGGAAGTCGGAAATAGCCAAGGAACCGGGGGTTCATCAGATGGGGTTTGGGCTAGCGACGACGGGGGAGCTGGTTAGGTTGGGATTGGATAAGGGGGGAAGAACTAGGCAGGGAATCCTATATCCTGATCGGGGGGATGCGGTGCTGTTACATACGGCGTTGGATGCGGCGAGTGTATCTAGGAGTGCTGTGGGGTGGGAGGAGTGGTGTTCTGGGATGGATGAGTTTGGGGGGATTGTTATGCTTGCTGCTTCTTTGGTGGTGTAAGCAATTCCTTGAGGTATGAATTGGGGATGGAAATGGCTGCTTCTCGCTCTCTTTAACTACTTGGTTCCTTATCTCAGATTATTCCTAATCTAAATGGCCTTTACTTAGAACGAGTGTGTTCCAGGATATAAGTGTGGGGGCTTGATATAGTATTGTTAAATTTCAGCCCTAACTCTTAGCATCTCCGACCAGAGGCAGTTTCTAAACAGCTAAACCTCTATCTAGATTATTTATTGATGGTGGTGAACGCTGAAATAACAATGGAATTTGCCCCGCGGGAATATTTATATACATGGGGCATAAATGGTATCTTAAACAAATCAAATCGTTAACCACACACTCCAATTCATTCCGAGTCGGAGTCGGATTCAGAACTAGAGCTGGAGCTGGATGTTTCCTCGCTGCTCGAGTCGCTGTCATTGGTGTTATTGGCATTGCTATTGCCGGGAGCCTTGTTTGCTTGCTTTGAAGCAAGAGCTTCCTTTGCTTTCTTCTTGCTGCTCGATTTAAACTCTTCGTCGCTTTCGCTTTCGCTTTCGCTTTCGCTAGTGCTCTCGGAAGACGCGGCAGTGAATGGTGTAGGACTGGGATCTTTTTCTACTTTCACGCGTTTGTCATCTTGTGTTTCGGCTTCTTTTGCAGGACTCTCCTTGCGCTTCCGTTTTGAGGTCTTCAGTGTGTCTTGCGTGGTTGGTTCTGGGGAGGGAGTGGCTGGGATTTCGTGTTCGCTTTCGCTCTCTTCTTCCGAAGACGAGTCACTGGATTCGTCGGAGCTGGTTTCTTCCTTTGAGGGGTTTGTCTTTTTGGGGGCCTTGAGCTTATGGGCTGTCGGGCTGGGCCTGTTAACTTCTTTTGATTTTGAATCCGAGTCCGAGTCCGAGTTTGAGTCGGATTTGGACTCGCCAGAGGACGACGGCGTGGCTGGCCGTTTGCTCTTCTGGGCACTGGTCTTCTTTTCTGGGCCATTAGACTTGGTAGAATTGCGTCCTGCTTTTGATTTGCCGTCTAATAATCTAGATTTGGACTTAGACTCGGATTCAGATTCAGAATCAGAGCTCTCGCTGCTGGAGCTAGATCCAGATTCATCCTCACTGGACTCGACTTTGGACTGCTTGTTTGGTGCGGACAGTTTGCCATTTCCTAGACTCGAGGTCATTTTCTTTGTTAAACGTTCAGGTGTAGACTTCTTTTCGCGCTCAGCACCATGCTCCGCCGCATCCGACTCATCGTCCTCGGAATCCACATAGATCTTGCTCCTCCGACCTCTGGCGTGCTCCCGCTTTGCTGACGAAGGGGTTGCACTTCGGGATATTGATCGAGAATTCAATCGAGAATTCGCCCTCGAGCCCGGCTCAGTCATATGGAGCTTGATCCTGCGCCACTTGTCTGCACATTGTTGCCTTGACCGATAATGCTGCATATTGTCGCTCACTTTACCCCAAGAGATGAGCGACTCGTCCATTTCGTAGATATTTTCTCCAACATCATATCCCTCCTCCTTCATTTTGGACCAAGCGGAGCGCAAAGCCTTCTTCAATAGACCCAGTTCTGCGTCCGACCATACTCCCATATTCATTGTGGACCGATGTTCAAGGCGATTCTTCCATCTCTGGACGACATCATCACTGCTCCTGCCTACCATCTCAGCAATCTGAACCCACTTGGGTCCGTACTGTTTGTGAAGCGCCACGAGTTCATCTTCCTGTTCGTCTGTCCATTCGTGCGGCTTCTGACCAGAAGCCTGGAAATGACGCTTCATAAACCTGATGAGAGATCTTCTCTCCCGATCCGGTAGAATATTGCGGGCCAGCTGCCAGAACTGTTTTTTCTTAACACCATTTGCACCGGGAAATGGACCTTCGTTCCCATGCTGCACCATAAGATCAAATATTGTTGTAGGACAGGAATTCGAATTGCAGAAATGAATCTTAAAATTCTCAAGGGCCTCGACCTCGTGTGGTTGAAACGTGCCCGTTGCGCCCCCCGCGCTGGAGGTGCCATCTGCTCTATTGAGCCGTCCCTTCGCCTGCCGGTCGCCCGTGCTGAGCGCGGGCGATGGAGACATCTTGTAGCCACCTCTTATAATCGCCGATTGTGGCCTTTTCAACGAGCGTACACTGGAAGCCCTGGACTGGGACACGAGAACGCGACCACCCGCGGTCCGATTGTCAGGTGTCTTCTGTGAGTCTGCGACCTGGAGTTCGCTCTTGCAATCTGCTGTCGCGTTATCACTCTCCGCCAGAGTGTCGATGATCCTTTTCCGCTTGGCTGAGCTGGGCCGGTGGTGTTCCGGGGATGCGACCGCTAAGGGGCTGGCGACGCTGTGAGAGGATTTCCGTTTGCGCTTAATGGGGGTGCCGTCGTCCTGTTGCGATTCTGATTTGCGACCTTTTATAGCTGTCGGAGGGGTTGAGTATGGTTGCGCGATGTGCATGTCCTGGTCGTTTTCTGTGGGAAGCGCGTCAATATTGGTTGCAGGTCTGGAAGAGATGGAGTTGTGCGGAGCATCTGCAAGCGGAGACTCGGCCAGTAACTTACTTACGCGATCCTTCATTCTCTGCAAGATCCGCCGGTTGAGATGACCCCTGGCCCATTGTATGGACGTCGGAGTTCTGTATTCAATGATGAGTAATAGCGAGGTGATCGTGGGAGAATCCTCCTGAATGGCTGCTGGAAGGATGACGAGAAAAAGTTGGAGGGAAAAAAAGCTGGGCGGCCGCGGACCTTTCCGCTATAAATCTCCTTCTACCTACTATCAAAACTTATGCGCAGACTAAAAGCAAAGGAAGACGATGAACGAGATCATTCATATGGATTATCATGACTCTATTTTCATTTCCCGTAATAGCCTTGTCACTAATTTCCTTTGATCCGTCGGGTTGAGGTTATGTTCATCGATCGTGGTGAGACACCGTCCGATCGCTACAGTTGCTCTGATAGCATCATCCTCGCTATTTGAGCAGTCAACCCACACCTTCCCATTTCTTCCGACCGCGATTTCGAACCCTCCGGCCTTCTCTAGCTTCTTGCCTAACTCGTCTAATACGACCAAGCTTGCGACACCCTCTTGTCGATCCGATGACGAGGAGCTCGCTTTGATCAATCTAGCAGCCATTCCAGTAGAAATATCAAACACCATTCCACCGTTTAGGGGCCCTAATCCTCCCGGTTCCGCTTTCCCTGTCGCAGGGTTGACGCATGTGAGTTCCACTTCGGCTCCAGGACCCAAACCAGTCGACAGTACGCGGGCGTATACAAGATCGCCACCTTTCAGCATTGGTCGTGTTTTCTTCGTCGCGCCTTCGAAGGATAACTGTCCGAGTAGTGCATGGGCGGACTGTGGTGTAATCATGCAGTGGAAATAATCAATGCTTGAGTGGTGAACTTGTGCGATCACTAGATCATTCGCGGTTGGAACGTAACGGCGATTCGAAGAGGATAATATAGAGACAGCATTTCGCTTGCCATCTGTGGATAGTATTCCGGCTTGTGTAGCAGTCAGAACGTGACTTGAGGGAGTAGACGCTGCTGGCGGTTGAGAGAGTAGACGGACGCCTGGTCCTAGTCGGAGCGGCGCTGAATTGTTGGGTAGATATTCCGTTGGAACCTCATCGCCCGGGAGGAGTATCAATGGCGACGACATGATGATCTTACAATCGACCGTGGACAAGGGGGTGAATTGGGAGTATGACCGACAAGAATATCAGAGACCCAACGCTCTTCACTCTTCAGGTTGAAAAAGTGCCTGGCACCGCCACAGCTTCTATCGATAAGCACCAGCCACAATCTCGCCTTCCGCTAAACCAAAAACTTTTTTTCCGCCTAAAGGATTGGATCGACTGAATCTACAGAATCGTCGGCCCTTCCCCTCCACTCTCTCCTCCTCCCTCCATCCTCTTCAACTCTACTCCTCTCCATCTCCTCTCTAATTCAAAATGAGCGACGAAACCAACGGCGCCGGCGAGCGATTCGCTATCGGTATCTCTTTCGGCAATTCCTCCAGCTCCATTGCCCGTATCAACCCTGTATGTGTCCACGCTATTCTAGCGCTCCATCCAGTTGCCATGAGAAGGGAAATTCTGACTTGACTTTATGTATAGGATGGCAAGGCTGAAGTTATTGCCAACGAAGAAGGAGGTTCGTTTGCCATTTCCTTATCTATTACTCGGCCCCTCCGCCGCACACTGCCACGAACAACCAAGTCTAACTATTATTTTTAGACCGCCAGATCCCTTCTGTTCTCTCGTATATCGGGGGAGAACAATATCACGGCTCTCAGGCGAAGGTTCAACTCGTCCGTAATGCGCCAAACACCGTTGCATACTTCAGAGACTACCTCGGCAAGAAGTAAGCCAACCCACCGGAAGATTTGTATCTGAAAGTGAGCACACCTGCTAACGGACTGTCGCAGCTTCAAGTCAATAGACGCTACCCCATGCCACAACTCCGCACACCCCATTCAAACCGACGCGACTGTTTCGTTCTCAATTCATGACTCCGAGAGCGAGGCTCCCAACACTGTCACTGTCTCCGAGATCACTACCCGTCACCTTCTCCGCCTGAAGCAGTCCGCTACGGACTACCTTGGTAAGGAAGTCAACTCAGCCGTCATCGCCGTCCCTACCGACTTCAACGATGCCCAGCGCGCGGCTTTGACTGCTGCCGCCAAGGCTGCTGGTCTTGATGTCCTGCAACTTGTCCATGAACCTGTTGCTGCTGCTCTTGCCTACGACGCCAGACCCGAGGCGGTTGTGACCGATAAGCTTGTTGTGGTCGCTGATTTTGGTGGCACCCGATCTGATGTTGCCGTTCTTGCCTCCCGCGGCGGAATGTACACCATCCTCGCGACTGCTCATGATTACGAATTGGGAGGATCTACCCTAGATAAGATCATCATCGATCACTTCGCCAAGGAATTCATCAAGAAGCACAAGATCGATCCCCGCGAGGACGCTCGTGGGCTAGCCAAGTTGAAGTTAGAGGGTGAAGCTACAAGGAAGGCTCTGAGCCTGGGTACAAATGCCACCTTGAGCATTGAGTCTCTCGCAGACGGAATCGATTACGGCTCTACTATCAACCGTTCTCGTTACGAGCTTCTTTCCAACAAGGTGTTCAGTCAGTTCACCGACTTGATCGAGCAAGTTATCAAGAAGGCTGAATTGGATGTCTTGGACATTGATGAGGTTTGTTATCCTTCTTCCATATATCGGGGGTCTTTTTTTTTTCTCTAACAGTGTTTGATAGGTCATCTTCTCCGGTGGTGTTTCTCACACCCCTAGGATTGCCCAGCTCGCTCGCAGCATCTTCCCCGAAAAGACCAAGATCCAGGCGCCATCCGTCGAGGGCACCGCCCTTAACCCCTCCGAGCTGTCCGTTAGGGGTGCTGCTATCCAGGCTTCTCTGATCCAGGAATTCGACACGGAAGACATCGAGCAGTCCATCCACCCGATGGTTACCGCTACCCCTCATCTCAGCAAAGCGATCGGTGTTGAGTTCACCTCCGGTGATGCCGTCGAGTTCAAGCCCCTTCTCAACACTAACACTGCTCTCCCTGCCCGCCGCGTGGCTCAGTACAACGTCCCCAAGGACGGAGGCGACGTCCTCGTCCGTGTCGTCGAAGGTGTCCGCGAAATCAAGGTCACCAAGCCCGAGCCCAAGCCCAAGGAGGAGAAGCCCAAGGGCGATGATGACGAAGATGATTCTGATTTGGACTCGGAAGACGATGAAGAGGATGAGATTCGCGAGGTCGTCTGGAAGACCGAGAAGCCTATCGCCGAACTCGCCGTCAAGGGCGTCAAGGCCAAGGGCAAGGTTGAGTTGATGATTCACATCAACGCCGACTTGGGTCTGCAGATCACCGCTAGGGAAGTTGGCGGCCAAGGTGCTGTCAGGGGTGCCGTTGAGTCCCCGTGAACGTGTCGTTCCTAACGTAAATTCTTAATGATCCTTTCCTAGTTTTGATTATCTTAAGAGCTTATACTGTTGCGTTGCGTGACGTCTATTGGGATATTGAAACTGTCAACTGGGAGGAGCAACCTCTGCCTTGCTTCTTCCCTCGCAAATGCCTGCTTGACGATGAATGTATCAACGAAGACTCTGCAAAAGTATATAGAGTATCTTGCGCAAAATAGAGCACTCGATAGATTCGGACTTTCTTTACCTTCGTGTCATAGGGTACCATCTGTCTACCCCGCTTAAATCTCATCTAGCAGTCAGGAAGTCATATATAGGTATACTCTGGATTAACACATTATATTACAGGTATTCTGATAACAAACATTAAGGATAACTAAGAAAGGTAGTAAATAATCGTAATACATGTATGTCGTCGAAATAGGTAGTGGGTCAGATTAAAGATGAACATTCAACATGAATCACACGTCCAGGCATTCACAGCCTAGGCCAACCGGATTCTAGATAGCACTGGAAGTGATTGAAAGTACTGAAAAGCAATGTTTTATAAAGCGAGCGTATATGTGGTATTCGACTAGGCAGGTTGCTCATTGCGATACTTATTGGAATATATAGGTGACTGGGTTTGGGTTCGGGGGTCGGATGCAGAGAATCACGCACTGAAAATGTAGATTTTCTTGTCCCCGGTGTAGTTGCGGTTTTGGTTTTTGGTATTACAGCATGCTTCTTCATGGATAACATGCGCTTTCGTAGAGGATTAGGCCGCCGATAAATTGCTACAGAGGTTAGAACAGCATGCTTATGCGGCGACTTCCTTGTCGGCCTCCGCCGCACTTGGTTGTCGTGCGGACGAGAAGAAGCCGCGGCGGCGTTCCTTGCGACCGCTGTATCCACGTTCACTTTTGCCAACTGAGCCACCCAGACAGTAGGTTATGCATGCGATCAAAAGACAGGCGACGGCGGTCCACATGAAGGCGAATGCCTTGACGCCGAGGCGTGCCCTCTGGTCGTTCGCGTTGAATTTGTTGCGACCCTGGACATAGACGGCACTATGATTGAAGTTAGTCTTGGATTTAACTGTAGATAACTACGGGTCTAACATACGTAATCAGACATGTGGTAATGATCTGGAAGAAGAGAGCTAGCCATGCCATGAAGGCAGAAATATAGCTTCCGACGCGTGTGCATATGGCGAGCATCCCGGTGAAAAAGGAGATGACGGCGAAGAACAGAGCGATGATCATGAACGGCCACGAGAACCGGGAAGTCAGGAAGTAATGGTTGGTCCTGCGAATTAACTGTGAGCAAGAACGTATATGGTAGGGGAGTACGATGTCACTACTTACCCAACGAAGGCAGGCGGGATGTTTTGGTCAGTATCGAAGGTCCGGTGGCTTGGGGGGTCAAATGGATAGTCGGGGTGCGAGCTTCCACACTGGCTCTTGCCATCTTGCACAGGGCACACATTCCACCAGGTCCATCGTGAGAGAGCTGGTGCACCCGGGATGCTGCTCGTATCTACTTGAAGGAAGTAGATCTGATTGAGTGGGTTACTGTTCCTTACGCCGCCCAGGAAAGTAAGCCACATCAGCACAAGGGCACCAGCAGTGAAGAAAAGGCCTAGAAAGCCCAGACCAGCTCCTATACGGAAAGAACTGTTAGCAATTGTTAGAAGAGGGAGGAGGGGTGGAAATACTGGAAAGCGGCATTATGTACTCGTTGTCTATATCTGGCTCGAGACGACTGAAAAGATCGATGCGACAGAGGGGTAGATAAAGGTTCGACGATCACGACCTCAAGATGAAGTAGAGATACGGTATGTAGGGGTCGGGGGGCGGGAGAGATCAGAGAGGGCTGGAAAGAATGGAATGCTGGAGGATGTGGCTCGAGGGTATCCTATTAAAGGATCCGGAGATTCCGGCCGCAGAGTTAGGGCCCGCAAGCCGAACGAGGGGTGAATGATCTAATGGTTGAGAATGCATCATCGTTGGCAAAGGCCTGGTCTCTGCGACTGGGAGCTTGAAGATGAGGCCAAAGACTGAGTGATGATCTCAACGTCATCGTTTGTACATTACCACTAGCTATAATTGGTTTAGCGCGTACGCTATGCCTGATCAGGCGCTCCCTGTCGATGTCCATGACGTTTGGAACTTCAGCCAACTCTACCAGCGAGCGCAGTCACTGACGTTGCACCACCCACGACCAGTTTTCGAGTTCCTAGTTCATGCGCTAAACAGATCATCGTGGAGCGCAAGTAACCCTGTTGGAAAGTTTTCTTTCTGCCTGTTTGATTCACCGCCGATCTTCGTCACCCGGCCCGAGCACTGCCAGGAGCTGGGTTTAGGAGTATAGCTTTTTTGTCTGCTCTGGGGGGTGGGAAATAATTTGCGCAATCCTTTCCAGTTTCCAGTGGTCCGGAGAAGATGGCCGCTTGGGTTTATCCACCTGTTCCCCCAGAGCGTCTGGGACAGGAAGCTGATTCTGCCCTGGTACGTTTTGTGCCCCACCGCGTTGCAGTTGTATCTTGCTTCTAGTTGTGCAGCACTAAAGTGAGGGGCCATATAGGAAAAAGAGCTAGAATGGCTGCTGCGCTCGCTGCAGGATTCTCTGGCTTCCTTGAGGGAAGGCCTCCATGAATGCGCCGCGTTGCTGGCCCCAAAAGAGCCTGGTTCTACATTGGTTCTGTCATCGTTGCGGTCCGAGAATGTAAAGGGCTTCGTAACAAGAGTTGGGACAAAAGTCGTGAAAGGGGTATGTACCAAGCTTCACCTATCTATTCAACTAAACAAACTTAACTGTATCCATGTGATAGGATATCCAGCTCCGCCTTAGTTCTTTGAGCTCTAGAGGTGCACCTACAACTCGGCTATGTCTATCAAATTCCCCAAGCGCCCCAGAGTTGGCACTCGGTCAATTAGTCTCGGTTAGGGATTCAGTCAGACAGTGCCTAGACATTGTTGATGTGAGCACTTGGACTGGTGATCCACTCGATGCACGTTTCATATTTAGCCAGCTTCATCTTCTTGGGGAGACTATTGCCGAAGGACGGCAAATGTTGAAGGGTGAAAGTGATATCATTCAGGGCAAATGGTGGGAGACTAGTGCACCTGACAATGTAAGGCACGGAGTAAATGCCCCTTCCGTACGATAACTGACGACAGAGGTAGATGTTCGACCCGCCTTTACCCCCGTATCTTTCCTTCCATTTATCAATCGCAGATTCTGCCCTAGTGCTGTATCTCAGGACCCTTGAATCCACAACACCAGCACACACTCCAACTACCTTTGCAACAGATATCTCGTTGACCGGATTCTCCATCCGTGACCGATTATTTGGCTCTCGTCAGCCTTCCCATGACGAGGCTGGATCAGTATTTTCATGGAAGGGAGACGAGGTCAAAGTCAAGGAGAAGATACGCGTAGACAGTCAAGACCCTAGTCTCATGTCGGTGATGGCCAAGTTGACTGCACTTCATCACGAGGTGGTCAAGTGCAAGACTGCGCTTACAGTCCTCATGGGTAATGAGGACGATAGCGAATCTTAATCAGTTTCTGTACCGTACTCCCGCACCAGAGAAGCGCTGCAGCCAAGCTCTGCAAATAATCAAAGGGAAATAATCTTGGATACTTTTGCTACCGTGCACGAATAGTGAATTATTTATGTAGACCTTATGTAATTAGCATAAATATCACCAGCCAATAGGATGATGTTAGTTTCTTTCCAACTTGCCCGCTTGGCATTAATTTTCTGGAGCCCTTCTTTATCTCATCCAGCTTCTTGCTCTCCTTTCCAGTGGAAAGGCTGAGAATGCTGTCGCGATATCCTGCCTTAAGGGCTGCTCGCTCCAAGCCTTGCAAACTTGTTGGCCCTGCTCCATACAAGTCGCTGCACGCTGGTTCGCAACAGCACCGATACAGAGCGCTGACCCTTACGAATCCCCCGTTGAGCACTACCACCACACCGAATGGGGTGAATTCTCTCTCTTCACTACGTCGCCCAGGGCGAAAACCAACTGGATACAAATTAGGTCAATTTGTGATTGGGAAACGGCATGCCTCTTCTTCTGCTAAAGCAGAATCCGAAGTGACGTCGCAGGACCCGATTTATGCCCTGATTAATAAAATCAACGCCACGGAGGCCGAAATTCTGGAATTACTTGATGAACTTGACCTAACAGACGAGTATCCCGGCGCTGGGACTTCCGGCAGTAGAAATCTTGATGAGGCCTCGAGCGATACGGTCGATCACGCAGACGAACTGACGGCGGAAGGACGAGTTCAACTGGCTAGACAACTGTTTGGCGACTCTCTACCCGAAGGATACTTGGACACAAAGGAAACGGTACTATATACTCGATTGTACGGTGAACCTATTCTCACTCAGGAAGAATCAGCCGAAGTGGAGGAAGAACACGAGCAAGAGTCTGATCAGCTTTTACGTGAAGATGGTATAGGAGGATGGGAGGAAGTTCCATATGAGGCAGACCAGACGCAGGACGATGGATCAGTGGTTTATGATATGGAGACTGGACCTCCAGTGGAAGAAACCGCTGCCATGCAGCGAACTCGAGAGGTGGCCGAGCAGTTTGGTGCCGAAGTAATGATTGAGCCTTTCGAGGAGGAAGAAGGTTCTGGGGACCCTACGACGCGCCGCCACCCGTTAACAATCAAGTCGAAATTCTCGACTGACCCAAACACTGTATTTCCGCCGAGGGATACGGTGACAGGTCCCATTTCCGCCATTCTTTCAGACTACTCTAACAAGCATATTTCCGCAGCAGCTCTCGAGGCATTTGGCGGCAAGTACCTTCCTCAGTCCACCACGACCCCGCCTCCAAGCGCTCAGGAACCTCAAAAGCCCATCGGTCTCAGCGCATCCCAGCGGTTTATGTCAGAGATGGAGGCCAATGCGTACCTCGCAGTTTTATACCCGGCGATGTATGCGTCTGCTTTGAGTGTAATGACCGAAATTCGGAAGCGCCTGGGCTCGGACTGGATACGCCCCTTGATTTCGCGAGAGGGTGGACCGAATGTTCTTGACGCTGGTGCTGGTGGTGCCGGTATCCTGGCATGGAGAGATGTTCTCCGCGCCGAGTATGAGCTCATGGATCCGGATCATCCTAAATCAGCGCCATATCCTCTGGGGAAATCAACCGTCATCACAGGATCAGATGCCCTCCGTCTTCGTGCTAGTGTGATGCTCGAAAACACGACGTTCCTCCCCCGACTCCCTGACTACCTTCACACCCGGGATGGACCTACCCTTCATGACAAGCGACCTCCAAAGCGAAAGCAATTTGACCTTATTTTTGCCCCTCACACTTTATTGGGCATCGAGGAAGAACATCAACGGAAAGATTACGTCGAGAATTTGTGGCAACTGCTGAACCCGAATGGCGGAGTCCTAGTTCTCATGGAAAAGGGCCACCAGAGAGGTTTTGAGGCGATTGGCGGGGCTCGTGAGATGTTGCTAAAGCGTTATATATCGAGCCCTGGTTCGACAGAGTACAACGAACTCACCGAGTCGTCTGGGGACAACACAAAGGTTCAGAAGGAGCCCGGCATGATCATCGCTCCGTGCACCAACCATGAGAAATGCCCTATGTACCAGACTGACGGCCATTCAAAGGGTCGCAAGGACTACTGCCACTTCGAACAAAGATACATTCGCCCAGCCTTCCACCAACGCATCCTTGGCGCGAAGGACCGAAACCACGAGGACCTGAAATTCAGTTACCTCGCCGTTCAACGTGGCGTTGACCTACGCGCGACAGAGGGTATCACCCAGGGTGTTGAAGCCACGAATGCGGCGTTTGAAGGCTATGAGCACTTCAACGAAGCGGCTGAACAAGTGGAACCTACGGAGGCCGAAACCTCTTCCAAACCAGATCAAAAGTTCCACCCCCTTTCTCTTCCGCGCATCTTGTATACACCCATGAAACGCCGCGGTCACGTGATCTTCGACTTCTGTACACCGGCCGGGAAAATGGAACGCTGGACCGTTCCTCGATCGTTTAGTCGTCAGGCTTATAAGGATGCTCGTAAGGCAGAGTGGGGAGACCTGTGGGCCCTCGGAGCGAAGACTCGCATTCCAAGAAATTTGAAACTTGGTGATAAAAAAGGCGTAGGGAAGAAGGAACGATTGGCGAGACGTGCCGCCGAAAAGAATGAAAGGGAGGATGATGAAGAAGGCGATTTTGAAGGCGACATCGATGAGCAGCGTCAGCGTCTAGATCTGGCAATCCCAACGCGGAAGAAGGGAGAGAAGAAAGTTCCTAGTTGGAAGAAACATGTGGACAATAAGAAGTTTAGACACGCTTCGAGAAAGTATGCGCGGGAGAACATTGAGTAGTGTTTGCTCGATGTGTTGTTGGAACTTTTGCATTCTCAAGGTGGATTTTACAGGCGTCATTGGCACTATACGGATTTGAAAGGATGGGTTTGTATCATACTGTACAACAGGCGCAAAAGCCAGTGTAATATAGCTAGTATACCTCTCGAACTGGGCTCTTCTCTCAATACCACTTTGAAATGGTCTCCGATGTCTACTTCCCTCTCAAAGGGCCCTACAGAAGGGAAGATGCCTCTATGTCAGCTTCCACTAGATATAGTAATAATATGTCTCCTTATATATCCTTTGCGTTGACTCCTATGCCTGGTAGTTCCTGGTGGTCACGTGTCAGCGCGCTGGCCCATAACAAGATAACTAGAGGAACCAAGGATGCCCCAGTATTATATCTGGCAGACGAGTCTATTTATAGGGCTTTTAAAAGCATTTCAAGTTTAATAAATAGTTTCAGTGCCTTGCGGCCTGTTGACGCTGGAATATTATCTACTAGCTGTAATAAGTATCGTAAAGTAGAACAGAGTCAGATTTAAAATCACCAGTTTACCATGGTATTCACCCCCTTTACCTCCAAGCTTTGCACAAGGTTGTAGCGCGAAGTATGTAAGTTCTTGGTAGCTATTATCTTGCTACACACCAGTACCTCAGTATAGGCCACCATAAAAAACAGCCAGTGAGTGTTACGCCTCCCACCCCAAGAGCCATTATTAAATGGTGTTTTCCCGGCCCTTAAAGACCATAAAGCAATCTTGGAGATAGTGATGGCTTTTAGAGGGTCTAGTATTAAACCACGGACTTTAAGTAGGGTGTAAAAGGGCCCGAAAATCCGGTTCATCTTACGGTTATCGAACCATCATTGTCCCACCACCAAGTGCACTGGGGGGTAGTGTCAGGGTCGTATGGGAAATTGGGTATTTCATCTCTTCGACCAAAAATTTATGACTTACCGATTAGTCGACAACATGGCAACATATAAACTGAAATCATTAGACCGTTTCTAGTCCTTGAAGCAAAAGCATCAGAGACACCAACCAAGGCTACGAATGCTAGATAGAACCGTCCAACCATGTTGAGCGAGGGTACTTTTGCTTGAGGGACAGGGATGGAGTTGGAGTCTTGCTCAACCCAGCGGTTGCAGACGACTCTTATAGGCTCTGAGTATATACTGGTGGCTTTCTCTGCCTGGTAGCGACCGTTACCCGCTGCGTGGCTCTTCCAGGCTTCTCAAAGCGTCTGCCTCTCCAGCCCCGCGC
Organism: Aspergillus asperescens; assembly: GCA_027569075.1. Taxonomy (NCBI): domain Eukaryota; kingdom Fungi; phylum Ascomycota; class Eurotiomycetes; order Eurotiales; family Aspergillaceae; genus Aspergillus; species Aspergillus asperescens. The sequence goes on along the minus strand of JAPDEH010000041.1, from coordinate 135,501 downwards.
TGTAGTTCTCGGCTATTTGGGCTGCCACCCCCGCTCCAATGCTGGTGCCTGTGTCCCGTACATGAAGACACCAGCACTCGTACCAACACGAGCAGTTGGCGGGTGAAGTTGCTGATGCATGTGCCCTGTAGAGCGGCTTATTCAGTTATCTAGTCACCAAGTACCTCCACTACTCCTCGCATTACGCTTCGTAACCTTTACTGAGGTAGGCGAGGTCCTACGCCAAGGAAGCGAGCAAGAGACAAAAGGATCATAGCCAACGGGCTATACGTCAGAGACTTTCCAGTAAGGCCTGAAACCATAGGACGTGTTTTTTATTGTGGGAATATCTGACATGGAATGTAGAAGTGAGGTCGTCTTTGACCATACCGCTGCGAAGACGAAGATCAAGAGAGGTGAACAGCCTACTGTGGAAGAAATGTTTTAAAGCATGGCTCTGCAATGTCTGTTTTCGTACGGTCGGAACTAATGTAGCTCTTGTGTGTTGGCGTAAAGGTTGACGCAGATGTCCCAACAGATGATGTTTTTGTGCTCAATGATATGGAAGGCGGCACTATAGATGAGGTAGAGGTGCAGCACGTAGCCCACGCAAGGTCACACTTAGCACGAGGTCCGCGTACTCCAAGGGCAAAAACCCCACTGCCGGCAGGCCCTCCTCCTGACTGATAACCTACTGTCCAAAAACGAGGTGGCGTGCTGCGTTGAGGACCTCCGGAATGCCTTGCAGTGGTAGGTGTTCGTGGTCTAGCGACGCGACGCACAGGCGCCGTTTGGCTTCGGTTACCGAGCTCAGATGCCATGGCCGGGCGTTGTCGTCGTAATATTCGTCAATGGTCAGGTCAGGTTTGTGAGGGGATGTGTGGTTGTGGTGTTCTTTTGCTAAGGCGAATATACCACCTGCGAAGGAGGGGGGTGAATGGGAGAGGCTTTGCAAGTTTGGACTCGGTGTGGCTTTCAGCGCTGGCTTTGATTGGCATTGTATGCATAATTAGATGGCCCAAGTTAGTTTCAACAGAATACGGTTGTTCAAGTATCGGATAGGATGAGGCATCCAATCTGTCAACAAGCGAAGCGGCTTCAAAGAATACCTCTGCCGGGTTTTTCGACTTGAATTCAACCCATAGTGACTCAATCATTGAAAGGCCATACTCTTCCTCAACTGGCGCTGCCTCTGAGTGCTCTGTAGTTCTAGGCGCTCAACCGCGTACTGAAGACGCTCTTTCTTCTGAACCAATCTTCTCAATTCAGCCGCTTTGGCTGCAGAAGCACCCTGTGCCCCACCGGTTCGGGGGGCGCTTCTCTGTCCGCACGTCGAACTCTGTCGGCTTTTACTGGAGTTTATTCTCCCCTCTTGCAACTCACATTTTGCACGGAGACCTTGTTCGCGACGGGAGAGCTTCTCGACGTGGTTTGAGGCGAGGGAGAGGAGGTGTGCGATGCTTGGTGTGATTTCGTCTAGAAGTGCCTGTTGCGCTTCGCGGATGGTCGGTTCTGGGAGAAGTTCAAAGTGCTGGTTGTATAGGAGTCAGTGGGTTTAAGTCCTTATCTAGTATTCGGGTGGTAGACATACTCGTGTTGTTTGGAGGACCTTGGTCATTCGGGGGAAGTCGCTGATGCCAGAATCGAGTATTGAGATTGAGGAGTCGACTAGTTGGAGGGAAGATTGGAGGGAGGCGACTGAGGATGCGAGTGAGGCTGCCATGTTTCAGGGGAGATGGTTGAATAATTGGGTCAAGTTCCGAAACAAGGCAGAGTAGAATAATGGCTAGTGAGGAGCAATAATCCGAGGATTGTTTACTCTGGAAGGTGTTATCGGGTGAATTAAAGCAGCACCCCCCATTTTCTAAAAGCGGCTAGTGCTCGGGTTTCCGGACAAACCTCGTTACTGCCGCTCCTGCTTGTCGCACCCTTTCCCGTTACATCAACCGCAACTTCTCCTCACAAGAGCACTTCGCATCTCGCTGTACGAATTGCTACAATGTCTATCATTCCCAAGAAGTTCCCGACCCCCGTCGGTAAGTTGCAGCTTTGTCCATATGTTGCCGGTTCGCGGCTATACAAGATGGAACTGACCAAGTCTCTGAACACAGCCAAGCCCCTCGGGCCCTTCTTCGCTGCCGGTACGTGCCATAACCCCGTTAAATGAATCGATTGAGCGGGTCTCCTAGAGGCGAATTATCCTAGATAGGGAGTGTGAAGGATACGGAACATCTACTTTGATACTAACCTCGCAGTTAGGTCTGGTGATCCTCTACGGCATTAACGCTGCGTCCAACGCCATGGCCAACTGTGAGTCACTCGCGTTTTAATATCCTCTTCTGTCGCCGATATCACGATTTGTTTCCTGCGATTGCCGCCTCGTTCAGCCGACTACATTGCTAACCTCAATCGCTTCTCCAGCTGCCGAGTACAAGAACGACCCCCGCAACCCCAACCGCCTGGCGGCCAAGCACTAAAGGATTGAAAAATGATTTGATCTGGAACGACAATGGGATGGTCGGTGTGTCGGATTCTATGTGTCCCCATTGACGCGATGTTGCAAGCAATTCCCTGTACAGATATAGACGCTACTCGTCATATAAACTTTTGACGAATTGACAAGTTGTATCCCTATTCCGTCCATTATCTTACGCCGGCTACTACAAGTCTGCTGTTTCACGTTCGTTGCTCGTGGAATGCTCTTATATTGCTTTCGGAAAATCCCGGAGGTACGCAGCATTGGAAGGACCCTCATAGAGGGACCTACCTGTTGGGCACCGTATTTCCGATGTAGCATATTTGCCTCTCCAACAATTTTTCCAATGCCTGCGTAGTTTATCCGAAGCGCTTGCATTGTATACTCGCAAGAGACAGGGCTTGCTGCGCAATCTCAGGTTCCCAACGTATGTGTATCTCACTTGCAGGAACCCCGGATCTCTAAGCTATAGATGCCCCGAATTACGTCCCTAGTAGATAGCCCAATAAAACATAATTAGAGCCAATACAATTACGTAGTCCGATTTATTGTATGGAAACTTTTCCCTTAATGTGAAGTTGAGAAGTTGCGCTAGTCCCGATCTTGAATTGTATCCACGTGACTGCGCTCGGCCAGAACTGCGGTAATCAAGCACAACTTCGATGGACAATCTTGACATTTCGACCACTCCCTACGCCACCCATAATGTCGCAATTCAGAGCAAAGAAGCTCGATATCGCGGGGTTTATTAACCCCCGTGTTGTCCGCGACCACACCAAGCGCAAGGTTTTCGAGCAATATGAACCTGACCGGTACGACTTCGCATTCCCGCAAATGTTCTCAATTTGCTCCAGTGCTAGGACTTGACGCATTGAGAATGCTAACACTCTTGCTCATCTATAGACAAGCCCTCCGCTACATAATCCGCAACACAACGCTTCCCCAGCGTGTTCGTGCGCAGGCTCAATTGCAGCTCACTCAGATGCATGCCTACACTCGATCTACACAAATCAAAAACCGATGCGTGGCCGGAGGTATAGCCAGGAGTGTTATTCGAGACTTTAGAATTGCGAGAGTAAGGATGATTTCCCCGAAATTTTGTCACTTCATGATCATAACGTCGTTTCCTTTCTCTAGTATCAATTCCGTACGCAGGCTCTCGCGGGTGAACTACCCGGAGTTAAGAAGGCCAGCTGGTAAATGTGCTATATTCTTGGGTTGAAATCGGTCTGGCAAGTTTGGTTTTGTTTGCTTGCAGAAATGGCGTTTGTTCTACATATCATATCCCGAGGACAATTGTACGATAAGTTAGATGGGTCTATACAAATCATTCCCACTTGACAGTTTTATTTTGCTCCGAGTGCTTCCCTTCCTCACTTCTACCCTTTTTCGGTTATTCATAAAACAGACTTCGAGGGAATCTTGGGCCTGTAAACTATGAGTCCTTCAAGTTGTTTATTTTAACTTCCATCAGACCCCGCTTCACTTCTGATGCGCGTGCAAACATAGAGGAATGACTGACCGAATTCACTGTTGAAGCAAACGACGCCCGCAGAACTTCTTAGCCCATCTTCTCTTTCCCTCTTTCCTTCCTTCTCTCCCTCGAGATTCCTCCAGTTCTCTTCAAGGACCAAGCTTCTCAAGTGCATCCGCAGGCTAGTCGACGGGTTGCCTAAGGTCGTGCAAAGCGCGTCACCCTCTAGGGTTCAATTATTCAATCAATAAACTTTCCACCTATATTTCGACATTCGGACCAGATATGTTCGTCTTTCGCAGAGAGGATCTACCTGCAGATCCGGTGTTTCCAGCCGAGTTAGATAAGTTAGGGTGAGTTCATTTCCAAAACTTTGCGTCTACAACACAGAATACTAATCAGGCAACGGGGAACAGCTACTTTATTAATGACAAGGACCAAATCAGAAAGATTTCGAATCCAATGCAGGAGTTCCAGTTCAAGATCAACAGAAATGACCGATGGAATGAGGTGCAACGGGGCGCAATGAATGGCAAGTGGCATTTTCGTCCAAGAACAGTCTTAAGGGAACCAGGCCAAGTCCAGTTTTACTAACTGAAAACTAGAATGCATCCGTGAGATTGTGATGTCCCGCCTGCGCAGTTTGGGTCTGGTCACTCTTCGTCTCCCTCTCACCTCCGGTCCACACAAGTCCCATGTCCCCATTATAGTCTCTAGGAATTTATCTACTGCGTCACGGATCATATTAGTCTTCGGGGAGCCCGTGCAGGACCTAGGCATCTGGGCCTACCGCACCGTGGGCAGTGAAGGCATAAACGCAGGCTCTGCCGTGGATTTCATCAAGGCAATTCTCAGCCCAGACGAAAACGTTGCCGCCAATGGTACGAATGGAATTTCGGACAAAGTGCAGCCATCGTGGAAGGGAGGTGTAGCAGTTGTGCTTGCAAATACAGGTCAACTAGTCTGGCATTGCGGGCTGGGTCGAGCAATGACTATCAACTCTCGACTGGCTTTGCCTCGACCTTCGGCAGTTGACCCTCCCTTGGCTGAGACGGAAAGAAACAAAATTCCCGGCAATGGGAACTGGCAGGAGCATGTCAACTCCGTTTTTGATGGCATTGCTGTAACCCGGGGACAGCTTGTCAGACGTGATGCTAAAATCGATGTCATTGGCTTGGCTGAAGGAGGATTAGGTGCAATCCGATATCTGGCGAACAACTGTAAGTGGACATATCCTCCTCATACGTATAGTCCTCGGTGAAGGCATTACGCCTCTTGATTCATTCTAACCGATTTGCAGGGGGCGCCTGGCGTCATTATGTATCCGCCATCTGCCTCACTAACCCTCTCCATACGAAAGTGACCGATTTAGTCGAAACTGATGGCGAAGAACCACACCCAGATTCATTTGGCGCGTTTTTATCTTCACGCTGCCGTGCGTATCTCCTGTCCGACGAACCTCTCGGCTTTCCGCTTTCTGAAGGCCAGGGACATGGGTGCAACTGCTATGCGTCTGGGGAGGACCTAAATGCGGAGTGTATGATGCCAAAGGCTTGGCCACACATGCTTAATTGGTTGAAGCGTGCTCATGACGACTCCAATTACTGTGAGGAGCAGCTCGGGGTGAAAGAAATCAAGCCGGGAGGTTTTGTGGATACGAATATAGCGGAGCCTTGAGGTCTCGTCTCCTTACAACCAGCGTTCAACCACCAGGTTTCGAGGTTAGAGGTATCCGATTTCGGTGTTTTCAGAGGGCATAACTATCGTACCTTGACTTTCAGGATTCTACTCGCACTTAGTATTAATAAATCCATGCATTCAAGGCGTGTGGCTAACTATGGTAATGCCTGCAGTCCATTATAATTGACACCACCCTTTCCTTCCAAACACCCTCTCACTCTATGTATTCCTTCACAATCTCTCTTTTCCATTCCTCAAGGGAAATAGCTTTCCCACCATATGGCACCGAGCCCCGAGGAAAACTCTTGAGCACGCCATCGTCCAGTTTGGGAACCTTCAAGAATTCATGCTCTTTGTTGCACACCTTCAGCGGAAGTGCATCATTTTGAAGTAGATCAAAGCAGTCTTGGTCAAATGTCAGGTTTATGCAATCTTTGCACCACCACATCTCACTTGCTGTCTCCCAATAATGACCACATCCGCCATCGCATATTGCAAAGACCGGCGCCAGATCATCTTCCTTTTCTGGGTCGACTGGCATGAGCTCAGGCGTCCTTTGGGTACTATTTGGTGTACTCGATCTGCGGCTCTCTGCTGGTCCGGTTTGCAAGCTGCTGGGTCGAGGGCTTTGGTCCTTCCGTTCCTTCTTGCTGTGCTCCTTCCCTGTCTGGTCCCTCCCTCCGTTTTTCTTGGCTTCTTCCATGTGCGGCACACCACCATTCACAATCGCGAACGCAGATCGACTAGCTAATGCTGCCATTATTACAGCTGCCAGTGCGTTCTGGTCGTCATTTAGCGGAAGGAACACGAGTAATAGCTTCCAATATGCCAGGTAATCATTGTCAGCATCGTTGTCCGAGAGCATCTCCAGTGCTAATTTCACCACACTTCGAGCGATCTGCCTAGCCTTTATCTCATCGTCTACAACTTGGTAGTAACGCGCAAGATAAAGCTTGGCAGGAAGTGTGACATTATTTTCGGAGGTTTCGTCGGGGGTGATCGAAGAGATGCGCTCCAGGTAACCACGAGCTGTTTCTGACCCTTCTTCTGCTGCCTGTGCTCTGCTCAGATAAATTGGTGCTAACTTCACTGTCAGGCTAGGTAGGACATAATCGATGTCTAAGAAAGACCGCGGAAGGTCATCCCTCAGAGCCACCTGCCATAGCTCGATGGCGCGTTCCTCTCCACCCTCTTGCTGGAATATCTCATTCGCATAATGGTATCGAATATAGTATAAGCTGGTGTACGCCTCGCGCTCGGTCGATAGTTTGATGGCATCATCGTATACCTGCTCGATGAACTCAAACTGGCCTGTCTTGACAGCTGTTTGCAGAATAATATTGTGGAAGGTCTCCTCGGAAGCTAGATCAACAAGCATCCTAGATAGATGCGCTTTATCCCCGGTCCCTGCCTGTATTGTTTTGAGTAATGCCAGGATATCTGACCACAGACGTCTATCATAATACTGTTCAATGATTGCCAGTATCCGCTTGAACCCGGCATAGTTGACCTGGACCGATTTGGTGAAGGATTCTATGGCTTTGTCAAACTGCTCTGCATCCCAGAATCGCTGTCCTCGGTCGAAAAGCATTTCTGCAAAGGCCCAGACATGGGTTGAATTTTCCATCCATTCGTCATCTGCTTCAAGCCTTCGGATGAGGCCGTTCAGGATGTTAATCGCTTCTGTATTGGAAGACACCACATGCGCTAAGTAGTAGGACGCTCTCCAGTTTGTGGGTTCGAGCTCCAATGCATGGCGACACCTCCTCTCTGCCTGCACGTCGAAGTGGAAGTTACGCAGGATAACAGCCACCTGTACCTCCCATAAGGAGTCCTTCTCACAGCCCAGTAGGGTATGTGACCATCCTTCAATTTCTGATATGTCCACTAGCGTCGCAGTTTCTCCGCTTGCGTCAGCTACCTGGGCTTGATTGACGCGATTGATCTATCACCCAACAATGTCAGCCTCTATTTTCCTTTCGGTCTTGAATATTCATTGTGACAAACCTTCTTCAGGGAACCAAAAATAAAGGAGAATGCATAGACAGCTAATTCCTGAGGGGTTTCCTCTCGGAGCCAGTGTATAACCATTCGTTTTGCGAGTCGTTGAAGTAGTTCCTCTTCGGGTGACGAATTTTTCATCAAACTAGATACCCAAGCTCTGGCTGAATCGTCAGATATGTCTGTTGTTGACGCCGACTCTCGCAACCACCGTAGGACACCCGTTGTGGCACCATCCCCTTCGAGCCACGCAGAGCGTGCCATCCATGCAAAGTTTGAAGCTTCCTCTGGGTCCTTAGTCCAGAGTAATGCATCGGTTGACGCCTCGTCTAGAAATAGCTTCACAAGGAGTGGCCCAACAACTCGTTTCCACTCCCGGCCCACCATTGACAGATCAACCGCAGACAGGTGCTGATGGAAATAATTGACAGCGTAAGTTCTGATGATTTCCCGTCTTTTGTCCCTTTCCTCTGTGAGGATACGCAGACAGGTTACGGCAAGCTTCGCCTCGGCAGTATCCTTGTCATCGCGGTATATATGACCACCAGTATGGTGGAGTTTATGTTCAAAGACTGCTTCAAACTTAAACTTGTCGTACAACTTGGGTGGACACACACTGCGAAGAAAGTGCCTGACAATATCCACCTCTTCAGGCAGAATCTTCTTCGTAATCTGGTGATGCTCCTCGCCCGAAGGCTGACTCCCATCAGGAATCAGGTCAACAATCTCATAGGAGCGAAAATCGACATCGCCATCGCTGTCCACTTCGAATAAAGTGTACTTTACCTGGAGCTTCGCCTCAAAAGTCAACAGAGAAAGTTCGCCACTTTGTATATACAGCACAGCAGCCATTTGCCGGGGCTTTAGCCATTCTTTGCCGTAAAGAATCCAAAGGATAATCTCGTTGATTTCAGCAATCTCCTTCGGACTTCTAATGTTGTTGAGGGATTCAATCTCTGTTTCGATTTGTTGTGATCGCTCCCTACCGGCGTTTTCGAGCACTTGGTCAATGTCGTTTGCATAATCCAGATGGCTAATGCGTTTTAGGATCGTGGTGACCCTGAAATAATCGCCTGCTGTTTTGTCGCCAAGAGCAACGCGGATCTTTTTCCTGAGGTCCAAGACCCCGAATCGCTCTTTATTCTTCAGAGCTTCGATCGAGTCCATCCTCGACTCGATATACATGTCAATGTCAGGCTTGTTCCTTTCGCTGATATGAATTGTCCGAAACGCAATATCTTTCTTTGCGGATATTTGCTCAAATGCCCGTTGACGTCCGGTCAAAAGAATCCGAATCTTGCGATGAGAAGTAGAACTTGTTATGGCGTTTTGAAGAAATGTAACAAAGGCATCGCTAATGATGTCGCTTAGGCCATCTATGACTATAAAAAAGTTGGCGTCAATGGTCTGGCCGAGGTCTTTGTTATCAAACAGCAATCGGGCAGGAATCTCATGCGGATCCATGTCCCTATTTTTCTCACAGACATTGGCAACGGACTTCATATACGAGGCATCAGCCTGGACGAATTGCCAGATGAGAGACTTGGCTATGACATCCAGATGGTTTGACCTCTTCAACTCTTCCTTGGAGTCACCCTCGACAAAATAAAAGGCCAACAAAGTCCTCGAATCGGAACTTTCTGCAGAACTGCGGTTTCGGAGTCTTCGAATAATGGTTGAAGCTATGTAACTCTTGCCTGAGCCTTCTGTGCCCTCGATGGCGAGAATTGGAGAAGTATTGTCGCTGCCTTTCTCCCACGACTTGAATTCAGGCTCGGAGAATATCCACCGACCGGTATCAGGGACGACACATTTTCGATAATTGTAATAAACCTTCTGCCAGTAGGGGTCTGGCTCCCTCTTGTCTTGGTCTAGCTTGTTCTCATCGAAAGCCAGAGTCTCCAGAATCTTCTCCTTTCGTCTTCTCGTGTCACTTTCTTTTAGGGAGTCTGATCGACTCGCGATCAGCATATCGATCTTGCTATTGACAGCCCTGCTAATCGCCAGATTCTCTCTGGTACTAACGACCGTCTCGGCCGCAAAACTAAACGTCTGCGCAGTCACTAAGCGACCTTCCTCGTCGACCAGTGAATTCATCTTCTGCAGCAAATCGTCAATATCATTGTCGTTGAGGAATAGAAGCTTCGTGAACACGATCAATTTCCTCCGCTTCGATCGTCGCAGCTTGATGGTACGATCGCAGATCTCTACAAACAACTGCAGATGCTGACAGGCGACCTTGGCCAATTTTGCATCCAAGCCGCCGCGGATGTAGTATTCCAAGCGGGACATATATTGACCGCACCGTTCAAGAAGGGCGGCCAGGCTCTCGAAGACTCCTTGATAGCCCTGCCATGCTTGAATCACCATGCTCACGGCATTGAAACATAGTTCAGAAGGACCAAAGACCTTGATTTTTCATAGAGTTAGCTTTTGTCACACAGAAAAGTCATTTTCATTAATTAAATAAAGGTCAAGGTCGCGAATACTAGGTAGCAGGTAGGTACTCACGTCGCCAGCGCCCCCAGCGACAATTCCACCGACAGTATCGATGAACTGCAGAGTCTTCTCAAACGCTGCTCTTAGACTGCTGTCCTTCGACGATAGGTCTTGTGCTTTGTCAAGGCGTGAGAGCACTTCTTCGATGCTAAGGTCAGCTTCGATCTTCGAGGAGTCACCGCCAGCCAGCTGAACGACACGAGCTTGTACTTGGGACCAGATTTCCACAATCTCGCTTTTGAGGGCGGAGGTTCGGCGCTCCAGCGGTAGGGCCATGGTGGGGGATGGAGATATGGTCATGTTGGCGTCTTGTTTTCTCTTTCTCTCTCTCTCTCTCTCTCTCTCTTTTGAATGGAGTGCAGCTGGGAGTGTTCCAGGTATAAGAAGAATAATAAGCGAGGGTGGGGATATTAATAAGACGCCTGGAGGCTGAATGACAAGGCTGAGTTAAAGTGAAGAGGATCTTCGCTCGGGGCTGTGTTGTTGCTACTATTTATTCTGTAGCCAAGATGCTAGTCTCTATTTAGCCCTAAATAGCCTGACAAAAGGATGCATTCAACCAACGCCAAACCCCATATGGAAACAAAGGGTATAGTATAACAAGCATAAACATTGATCGCCCCTATATGGATCAATCCGGGGGAGTTCGCTGGTGTGGGTTCGCCATTTGTTGAACCGTTCCGTCAAGTTCTCTTGCCCGGGCGTCAGAGAGCCGAGAAGTATATACGCTCGCGTTCTTCGCGATCGTATCTGCAAGCTTGTTTCCTATAGCCCCATGTTTCTTCCCCATGTGGGCTGGAACCCAGAGCATCTCAACTTCCATGCCCAACTGCCGCAGCTGGCATGCCTTATGAGACGCTGCCGCCGCTACCTCCGACCGTTTGGAAGAGTCGACGGTGCCTGTGATGCGGTTTGCAAGGGCTTCCATCGCGGTCTGGCAGTCCGTCAAAATGACGATCTTCCTTCTGAATGCGGGATCGTCCTGCGATTTGTCTAGGGCTAGCTGGAGTCCCTGTTCTATTCCACACATTTCTGCCTCCTGTGATTTCCCAACACCAGGTAGGCTGAACCCCAGGCATTCCCATTCGGCATCCCCTTCCTTGTAGACGACGGATGCACCGCTGTCAACTCTGCGGTGAGAAGGCGGCGAGGAGTTGGAAGGTATTGAGAAGAAAGAAGAGGAGGAGGTGATAGAAGATCCGCGGGAAGAAAAGGGAGAAGCCGGGGAAGGGTTTCGAGAGGAGGATGAAGAGGAGGGAGAAGAGGGTGAAGAGGAAGAAGAAGAGGACTGGGAAGAGGAATGGGAAGAGGAAGAGAAAGCAGAAGAAGACGGAGACGAAGTGGGAGATTCTTGGCCAGCACATGGCCCACCCGCTGAGCCATCAACGAACAGAACCAACTGGGCGTCTGAACTATGCGCCTCCCTCGCAAAGCTCAAAGCTTTATCAGTTCGGTCGATGAATATATATGGAAATTCATCGGTGCTGGCTAAAAGGACCCGAGAGTTTCCAAGCTTGCCATCCTCATTGCCATCATTCCCAAGAGTCTGGCTTAGAAGTTGGCGCACTTCGTTCTTACTTCTCTTCCTTTTCTTCCTGTTTTTCCTGGCTTCCCTTTGTGCTGGCACCTTGTTGCCACTGTTATTCCCACCGCTGCTGTTTGTCATTCCGTTGCTGTTCAGACTTTGGCTGGGCTGGCCTACATCGGCCCCGCGGTGAGGTTGAGATGCGTTCTCACCGACTCTGGGGTGGAACGACGTTTCGCCAGCCATGACTGCGTGGCTAGTGCCGATAAAGGAAGACGCTACGGTGGATGGATGGGGAAATGAGGGCGTTGAGCAGAATAGCCGGACACGCTGCCTCGACAGGAAAAAGCCGCTGTAGGTGGAGGTAGAGGATCAAAGTCCAAATATATATTCAAGTATAGAGATAGGCAAAGATATAGATGGATTTTCTGATCGAAATGAGCTGGTTTTTGTAATGCAGCGGATGTAGATAGTGGATAGATAGAAGATGCTAAACAAACAAGCCTCAAGAAAGAGCAGGTGCAGTCATGACTCGGAAGGAGACTTTGGTCAATGGCGCCACGAGGAAGGCATGGCCGTCTTCAACCTTGCTCCAGGACGCCCTATGCGTGTAGTTTTAGCACCTCGTTGAACCTTCCGTCCAAATCGGTGCAGCGTTCTTGTCTCATTGGAAGGGCATTGCGGGCTTGGTGTATGTAGGAGTCATCATAGTCAACTATCGAACACCAATGGTCAAACCAGAGATGGGCTTGAGAACAAGCTTTCCGTCGGCAATATGTATGAACAGGAAACTGCTCGCGCACGGTTACCAGCGGTCATATCCAGACACTCACCACGTAACTTCCACGCATCTCTTTGAGGGTCTAGCGAAACCCGCCTGCCTCGGAACGTCCACACCCTGCACCATGCGCAATCCAAGCCCCATTGCAACATGAGAAAAATAAAATACAATGGATGTCGAGGGGTCTTCATCTCAGAGTGCCTCACAGTCATTCCCAAGACAATCCTTCGAAGCAAGAGAAGCGTTTGAGCCCAGTGAACCCGGACCTGAGAATATGGGCACTAGGTTTGAAATAACACTCTCATACCTCGGCAACGTATAATAACATGACTTCTGTGGTGTGGAATCTATCATAGATGACAGTCTGCCTGTACGCATATCTTCGACCAAGCCCTTTCTCTCTTTCGACGCGCAAGGAGGTTCCGGGTCCGAGTCATACCGCACCACACCAGCAATAGGATCGTCCAGCATTTCGGCGCTGGTGAATCTTAGATCGGAACATCACTGAGCAACTTTGACTCGACTCCGTCAAGAAGGCTTGGTATATCGATTTCAATGCCGCAGATAAAGCGCTTTGGGTTTGAGACTCATCACTCTAACAGACAATGATACCACAGGGCTCTAAAGCTTACTGCAATTTCTTATTCATCACTCCTGTTCGAACGGTGAGTAAGATTCGGTGATGATAAAAGTTAGGAGAGAGTAGTACCTACCTTCTACAGGGATATATATATTCGAAGTCCGGAAATAACCGTAGATAACTACAGGGATGGGGCCGGGACCCATTTTAAAGGCACAGTATGAGAATAGCGTTTGTATAATAAGCTTTGCATACGCAGCGAACTACGTCAAGGCAACCTAGCTAGTCGTACGGAGTCAAACTGGGATATGATTACGCAGTCCAGCTCCGACGGAAGTTCCATAGTCGCGGTTTGTAAGATGTTGGAAGTCGATCGGCGCGAGCGAGACCGAACCTCCGACCGTTCTTATTCAGCGGTTGCCTTGGTGCCTGGATATCTCAGTGCTGATGTCATCTTGTCAGTTGATCTGTAACACAACCTTGCGGAACAGTAGCTGGACAGTAGCCGGACAGTAGCTGGGTAAGATGCAGCGGAGCCTGGAATTTCCTAGGTGCTTGACGATCGAAAAGTATTTAAGGGCCCTGGTCCCCTGAGAAAAAAGTCTTTCAACAACAACAACGAGCACAACATCCTACTAGTACAACACGACATCCACAGCCTTCTATCCCAATCACTCTTCAAAATGTCCAAACTTCTCACTGTCTTCGGAGCCACGGGTCGCCAGGGTGGCTCTGTTATCCGCACCGTCCTTGCAGACCCTACTCTATCCCAGCAATTCAAGCTCCGTGGAATCACTCGTGATGTCTCCAAGCCAGACGCCCAAGCCCTAGCAAAGCGAGGCGTTGAAGTGATCAGCGTACGCACGCCTGATGGCTTATTAGATCCAGAAACAACTAACAAAGCATCCAGGCTGATATGACCTCTGTCAGCTCCCTGGTCGAGGCCATCGAAGGCTCGCACTCAGTCTTCCTCGTGACAACGCCCACTTTCACCGAGAATTCCGACCTAGAACTTACCCAGGGGTCGAACGTCGCAGATGCAGCAAAGAAAGCCGGCGTGCAGCATTTGATTTTCTCGTCTTTACTCAACGTCACAGAGACAACTGGTGGCAGACTCAAGAACGTCCCTCATTTCGACCACAAGGCCCAGGTGGAGCAGTATATCCGATCTTTGGGCCTACCTGCTAGCTTTGTCTTACCTGGCTATTTCATGTCCAATTATACCTCCATGGGTATGATTCGGAAGGGAGAGGACGGGGTATACGTCCTGGTGTACCCTGTTAGCGAGGATGCAAAGTTCCCGCTTATTGACATTGATGCCGATTTGGGTGAGTTGCACTCTCCTGGTCACAAGCCGTGAACTCTAACTAACGTACTTGATAGGCAAATATGTTGCTACTGCGCTGAAGAACCCCTCTAAAACCCAGGGGTCTCAGATACTTGCTGCAACGGATTACTACACTCCTAATCGCATCCTCAAGGAATTCGAGGAGGTGACTGGGAACAAGACCCGGTTTGTTCAGGTCGACTCTGACACCTACAAGGGATTCATTCCTGGTTACATGGGCTTGGAGATGCTGGAGAACCACCTGTTTATTGAAGAGCCAGGCTACTTTAACGGTAAAAGCTTAAAAGAGAGTCAAGATCTCTTGGCTGATTCTGGGTTCAAACCGACGACCTGGAAGGACTTTCTCCAGCAGAACAAGGCTTCTTTTCCTTAGGGGGAATGTAGTCTAGAGCAAGGTGGTTTGGCTTATACGGCTATAGTTCTATGATTACTACAAATTGGAAGCCTGAATTCATTAACTTAATCTATATTCTATCTCTATACATCATAAGTCTTTGCACTATTGAACGTTCTTCGGTGGAATCGTAACCAGCCCCTTCTGCTCCTTAACCCTCCACTGTATCGCCTTCAAAGTATGATACAAGAACGTTACCGTGAGCATGAGAACACCACGCGACGCCCCCTCCCTTAACGGCTCCCCCAGTATATTCTCAAACTCGGTCAAATTGCCCTAGATATATATCCCTCACGTCAGCAACACATCTCCAAAGCAGAGTTGAAAGGACAGGCTACCCTCTCCATATCCTCCAGCATACTAGGCTTCAAATAAATCGTCAACGGATCAACATTAACCATAACATCCACAATACCTCCAGGGAGCTCAATCCCACATGCCTTCGCAGCCGCCACAATCTCATTCATCGCCGGTATAACAAGCGTCTCCACGAGATCTCTCGCCAGTCGAATCTTCCCCGTGTCCAGCCCAGTCACAGCACATATCGTATTCAAGCACGCATTATACACAAGCTTGCGCCACCGATGGAAGGGGATCTCATCTGAAGAAATATAATTATAAGTGTAGACGGTCTTCCCTCCCGCACTATAAATGTCGACAAACCTCTGCGCGGCTCGTTCCTGCGTCTCTCGGCTGCCATTGGGGTCCGCAAATGCCCCGATGATAAGACGATCGGGGTCATCGAGCTCGATAAACCCCGGGGATGTCTCGTGCAAACCTATCAGGCCCACACCCGATAAACAGATATTCTGGGGATATTTGTCGAAGAATGGCTTTTCGATGTTCAGGCCGTTTTTGGATGAGTATCATGACTGTCTTTCCGGGGATAACAGCGGGTTCAATCATATCTGCTGATGTGTGCAGGGCATCTGCGATGTTTTTGGTTGAGACGACGATGTAGTCGAATTGGTTGGTGGAGTGGTGGGGGATTTCGTAGACGACCACCTTCGCCAACGAGCAGAACGCTTGCTTTTTGGGGCATTTGGTTCGGATACCTATGTGGGTTGGGGAAATTAGGGAGACAGTGAAACTCGGGGATTTTGGAGACTTACATACTATTCTCAGTCGGTGTTCTTACTGATAAGCTGCGGAAGCGCCTTCCAACGAGAACCAAGAAATTTGAGGAAACTCGCTCTTCCAATGGCTGTAAATGACTCACTAAATAACTCAGTGAATGACATGGACCCGGCCATGATAGAACTTTTAGTCGGCCTGTTGGCCCGAGCCATTAGAAACCCGTGGCTACCTGGGTGATCTTCTTGTATTGTGTTCCTTCACTTCCTCCACAACCTCCTCTTCGTCCTCTTCATCCTTCTCTTCCTTCTCGTTCTCCTTGCTGCCATCCAAGATTTCCATCCATTGATATTTTTGGTTGTTCCACTCCATAGTTATCAAAGCCTAAGTACTGGTGTGGATGCTGAAAGATGCCGCTATCCAACTTCCAACCTTGCTCCAAGCTACCTTAACTCGAGAATGTATAATCAAGAACTTCACAGACCTGGAGGCTATTAAGCCTGGATATTAGGTTTATTCGCGTTAAGACACCACTGCAGTGCCTGTGTGGAGAGCAGATTAAAGAGTTTGGAGACTTTGATGCTTGATGCTTTACAACTAGAATGTGAGCACCTGTGAAAGAAACATCAAAAATGACAGCTACTGAGGCCATAAACGGCCGCATTTCCACCTGTAACTCTCGAAGCGGTGAGCCACTGTTCTAACTTCCCTATATGCTTTGCACACTATTCTGCACCTAGCAAGTATTCTAGTCCCCTCCTAGGCTGATTTTGAATGAACGCTTGACCTCAGCGAGCTTCAGCACCTCTTAATTTATGACCAAATTATTGCTGAAAATGGCCTCCTTCGCGGTCAGATCCAGCTGCCCCAGAGCTGACTGGTCTGTCTGGTCAACTGCTCTATAAGATGCTATTTTTTCTCCCCTGCCAGAACAATCTTGGTCCGATCATGAAATCAACCATTTCTAGAACCCTCTCTCAATAATTTCTCTCTAACTGCTTGATGACGCCTCCTTTAGTCCCCGCTCTTCAGCACCACGTCTCACCCCTTAAAGTCTCGGCCCTGTTCTATAGAAACAGTATGCAGAGATTCACAACTGTCTAGATACTTTAATCTGGATGTGAATCAAGGTGAATATCTCTCCAGCCATCCTGCTAAATCTGTCCTCCTATTGCCTTCATATGTTGTTTCCGGTCGGTGACTGAATTTGTTTTGATCGGCTCCCATTTGCACTTAAATAGTATGAGCCAATCTAGTACAATTTGTGGCGCAACCAGCTTGATATGGCCGGTGACTCGCACTGTTTGGCAAATAATCCTACATGGTGGTCAATGTTAATTGATCTGTTGGGCGTGGCTTCCGTTTGGACCAGTCGCTACCGTAGCCCGACTTCCCTAGGGGGACAGATTCTTCCTTTACTTGCCATCACCACGCTGTTAGCTTTCGGGGTTAAATCAGCAGATATTAGATTTCGCTATTGAAGATCTTACAAAGAAAGTTTCCAGACCGCCACCATCCAAGGTTTAATCCGCATCAAAATGGGAGCCCTCACCTCTGCCGTTGATCAAGACACTATAACCAACACCACATCGACCATAGACACTTCCGTCAACGCTATGCTTTTCGCTTCATCTTTGCCGACTGGGACACCGACCGCAATTGGGTCGACAGTATGCGGTATCAAGAAGTACATCGCGCTTCAGCTAGAACTCCACACCACCTGCTACATCCATTTCATCAACGTTCCTCCAGCCATCGTTCGACGCTCGGATGACCACCCCATCGAGATCTTCGGCGTAAAAGGAGCCAGGATATACTACGACGAGGGCGCCAGAGACCTGATCGTGAGACTTGTAGAGAAGCCACACGAGGTGGCGCATGGCGCCTTCACGAAGAAGCTTCTCGGCCAGACTTTGACTATGAATCTGGACAGCGAGCTTAGCTTGGATGGTGCTACTAGGGTCACGTCTAGAGGTATATCGAAGGAACCAGATGCCTCCTTCTCGCCCTGGACACTCCCTCCCGGTAGATCACGGCAATGGCCAGCAGTTGTGGTGGAGTGCGGATATTCCGAGAGTACCAACCATCTACGAGCAATGGCCAACCTGTGGATCAGCAATTCCAATGGCGATGTAAAAGTCGCAATCATTATTTCAATCGAGCGACCGAGGGCGAAGATCATCCTAGAGAAATGGGTTCCAAGGCAGACAGCGAGGAGTATGGGCCCATCGCTCCGCACCCGGGGGCAGCATGCACGATGCGAACAGGAGGTAATCATCACCAGAAATGAGGACGGATCAGCTGCTATCTCGGGGGCACCGCTGGTGATTCACTTCGAGGAGATGTTTCTCCGGGCCTTGGTTCCGCCCAATGAGCATGATTTTGTGATAACTGGAGCGGATTTGGAAAGCATCGCCGGGGAAATTTGGAGAGCGGTTGCGTCTTTGGTATCGGCACAGTAGTGGAATGCTCTTGAATGACACAAGCGGAGGAATATTTTTGCTGACTATGAGAGCCAACTTCTGAACTTCATGGAAGACGATTGGGGTTGAGGCAGGGGATTGCCATTTGCTGTATGTAACACGTAGCTTCAATATGACAGACGCAAAGGCTCACATTGATCTATGTTGGCAGATAGGTGTTTGAGGTATCTAGAGGACTCTGCATAGGGTGACGTAGCGTCTGCAGATAGCTTAGATAGATGCAGCTGGACCTGCTCTTCTGAATCGAAGAGAGTTCTGCTTCCATCAATCTACAATTAGAAACAGCTTCAGTAGAGCGTTCATGCAGCTTCATTCTGACAATGGCACCCCCCAATAAATGTTCTTGCCTGAGGCCGCAAGCAGCATCTCTTATCTTTCCGCCGGAACTTTTCAGTCGGTACCTGGTAGGTATTCCGCCGGAAAATCACACTCTCCCGCCTCGACCTTCTACAGCCAGAGAATGACCAATAGAATCTACTCATCGCTTAACTCATGGTGCGGCAGACTATTGCAACAAAACTACAACAATCAGAATTTCATGCTGCCCGCCTTGCTTCGATATTCATATTTTCTCAGCCGAGGCGGACTTATTCTTCAGATTACTCAGCAGTACAGCGCCTAGTTAGCTCATTCGCTTCATATACGTGAGACTACTGAAACAGGCTACTGATGGAGAATACGAAAACGAAATGCCTTCTCAGGATCCAATGAGGAGTCTGGCCAGATATTTAAACTCTATACAGACCATAGTTAGAAGATCAAGACCTTCGAGTTTCATTCATTATACCGAGATTAGTCATCCAATTCGTAGCCACCTCTCTGGCCAACAATCAATCAATCCTGATCAATCCACCTATCCTGGGGCGGTGATGACAATACGGCGTATCGGGCATCTATCCCCGAAGCGGCCAAACTAACCCGAAGCGGGAATTCACGGGTCCTCCATTAACAAGATAACAAGTCAGGCTGATTGATTTCTTTAATTGTTGTTCCAGATGTTCAGGTATCTTCTTCAAGTCTGCCCTCGCGCTTAGCTACAGCCAATTGATTCTCAACTTTGATAAGGCCATTTTCATCAAGTCTAGTACATGTAGTGTCATTTCCGGGAGGTTTGGCTATATTTCCATATCCTTTCTTTGGCGCTTATTGCTGCTGACGCCCCGTACCTCACGGCCCATGCATTCTTCTTCCTCGTGCCTAGTGTTCCCAGTATTGACCACAGAACCATGAAGGCCACCTTCTAAATCCCAAATTGTAGGGGCACCTGTGGTTCATTGCTTCCCAATGGAGTGCAAATAGCCAGAGGCATATCCATATCCAATATTTCGCACCAATTGCTCTTCGTCATTATCAGATAGCTCAAACAGAAGTCGCGGGATGAGGACCCTCAGTTGACCGGCACTTATTGAGGTGGAAAGTCTTAAAATCCTTGATGGCAGCGAATTGTCCGTACCAAGGATTCTTTCGCGATCTTTATCCGTTAGTAGAAGAAGCGTTTAAAGAAGTGCCTGGATTCTAGTAGAGGCGGCCTATGGAAACCAAACCTACCAAAATAAGGCTTTTGATGATCAAGTACGGGGCGGGCATTTGACGTATTCATGGTTTCCGGTTGATATGTTGAAGTGGTGGTTCTGTGGCTTTAGATACCTCTTTAGGACGTCCAGAACGCTTACCATCCTCTATAAACTCAGATTTGATCCTAAAGTTCTCTGCAGGGTTATAGCCGCGCTCCTGGCCCTTCTTTATAGTATCCCGCACTGTACGAGGCGGAATATCTAAAGAAGAAGCTATAAAAGGAGTCTGCATACCAATAGCCCAGAGAGTAAGGACTTGAACCCGTAGCTCAAGAGAATGGAAGCCTGTAGCTGGCATTTTACCGGATATAGAGGCAGGGAGAGAGCAGACAGGTATATCAAAAGATAGAGATAAATCTGCGGTTTAAAACTCTTTTAAAATATGAAGATAGGTAAACTAGCGGTGTGAATTGCTTCAAAAAATATAGATTGGGGGGATAGTTTTAAGTTGGTTGCATGATTGTCAGAATAACTAGTTGCCATAGTAATTTACTAGTAATCTTGTTATGCAATACATTCCGATTCCTAGCGTGGTTACTAGCGCGGCCAAAACTTTTGGTGCACACCAACAGCTCCTAAAAGTTCCATGCAAACCAGTCAAACACAGTTCGCAGACTAGTGATTTCTCAACAAACCCCCTTTTGTGCAGGTGCTTTATCGTCCTTTGCAAGCAAGGCTAGTGGCAAGTCTCAGCCAAGGTATATTGAAGCAATGCAGAGCTTATAAATTGGCTCGTCTTTTTGCTTAGCCTGTTAGGAGGAGCTCTCACTTCGATACTAAGGATTTGCCACGTGAAAAGCATTCTTGCAACGCCATGGCGCCCACTCGCCAACGGCGTCTGGCTATCTTCGCCCTCATCAGCGCCGCGTTGATGATTTGGATGCTGTTCCAGCGTGGTGGGCTGGATAACGAACTGCAAAGTCTGGAGAATCAGTACCCGCTGCTCTATGACCATGTTCACGCACATAGTGGCGAGGGAGGAGGTACGACTCCGATCGCAATTGCATCAACCTTAATCCTGACACTCTCTCCCCAGCGTGGTATATCCCGGCCAAGTGGTTGAAAGCATCCGACAAGCAACCAATGAACATCGTCGAAGCGGCCGAGCTGGCCCTCAAGGCCGCCCACACCTCGGAGGGCTATCTCCCTCACTCAATCATCCCCAGAATCGTGCACCAAACCTGGAAGAACACGCGTATCGACACCTGGCCTCAACCCCTGCGTCACAGCGCCGAGCGATGGCTCCAGACTACCGAACACGAGATGGCCTACTTCCTCTGGACGGACGAGGGGGTGGCACAGTTCATCCACCGATTCGAGCCGGGATTGGAAGTCCAGTTCACGCATCTGGCGCGCAATGTCGAGCGGTCGGATGTGTTCCGTATTTTGGTCTCAAAGTGGATTGGAGGGGTGGTGAGTGCGACAGGGAATGGCTATGAGAAACCAACGCTGACCACTGCATCGACAGTACGGCGACATCGACACCGAACCACTCTGCGCCCCGGCCACATGGATCACCTCGGCCGATCTACTTCCCTGGAACGACACACAAACCGGGGCAATCTACAATAACTCCATATCTCTCACACCCGTGCAAGCCATTGTCGGTCTCGAGGCCGACTGCCCCGAGGATACGGATATGTACTGGCGCATGGGCTACTCGCAGCCCGTGCAACTGACGCAATGGGCCTTTGCCTGGGCACCAGGCCATCCGATCCTCCAGAGCTTCATCGATCGCCTGACCACCACCCTCCAAAACATTTCCGACCGGTACGGCGGGTCGCTGGAATCGCAAGCCGCGCGACAGGAGCTCATGGCCTTGGATCCGCTCACGCTGACCGGTCCCGCGGCCTTTACCGACGTAGTACGGAATCGACTGGAAGAAGTGGCCGGGTTGCGATGGCATGCGCTGTCGGGACTGCAGGACGGAGGGCGGAGCAAGCTGGTGGACAATGTCCTGGTCCTCCCGATTACCGGATTTAGGTATGTCGGGCGCTTACTTACTGCTGAATTTGTGGAATATGGTTGACTGACTGAATCGCTTTAGTCCTGGACGGGGCACGTATGGGAATATGGGCTCGAAGCCGATCACCGACCCATCGGCGCGACTACGCCATCTCGCTCAGGGGTCGTGGCGAGCGTTCGACTTGGCGGTCGAGTATGGCAAGTTCTGTCGCACGATGCTGGGCATGTGTCGGGATTGGTCCAAGGTGCCTACTGCTGCTATAACTTGAGTTCTATTCTACTGTAATTTATTTGGGGGTTCGTTACGAGTAATCATGGCGTTATGGGGGTGATGGGATACTGGCTATACCCGCGTTCTTTTTAGGGTGGATGTTTTTGCACATGTGCAGCCTACAATTGCTTCCCTTCCCTTAGGGAGGTAAAAGGGTGGGGTGATCGACCAGTGGACGGGATATCTGGAACAAAACAAAAAAGCACATTTAAGACTACTTTGAAAAGCCAAGCTCACAAAGCAGGTACAGGAATTTCCTCCCAACCACCGACCTCACGGATGACCGGCAGACCACACCTGCCACCAAATACATCGCCACAAAAAGCCATCATTATCAGCTACTCGCTCCATATCTAGATAGGAGCCCCTGTTCAGATAGCTCTCATCCGGCACCCAACAACATCTCGTGTACAAGGCGCTTACTTTGCCTTTTTTTTTTCTTTTTTTTTCGGCCGACTGCCAGGTGTGTTAGAGCTCAGCCAACTGGGTAGCCAGCCCATCATTCAGCAACTCGAGGTATGCGGGTGCCTGAGGCGCCTGCAGGCCTTGTGGTCAACACTCTATGTCTAACAGTGGTCACGCTCTATTATAATATCTAACAAAAAGGATCAATGATTTTAATAAAAAAATTATCAAAAGAAGGGTTCTAAGATGGTCTCAGAGGTTTAATGAAGCTTTAACAACAGTTCTTATTAATGTACAGAGTAAGGATTAAGCACATCAATATGTTGATTTCAAAAGAAAAAGAACCATGATTGGATAGGATATATCCGGGAGGGGTTCGTCAGGTCACGTGGGCCAAGGTAATAGCGGGACACCCCAGAGACAGCCAATGAGAAGCAACAAGCCTACCAAGCCATGGCTGCCCAGTTCAATGGGACCGGTCACTGGTACTATTGCCGGAATGGAATCGCAATCCTGTAGGGACATCCATTCAGAGTCAAAACAGGCTACTGCTTCTTTCTCATAATAGGGGACACGCAGTATCTATCCCCTTGTATAGGTATACCGCGACATCCAGTTAAGAACTGTCCAATAAAACAGTACCTGATTCCCCCGGTTCCCCCGCATCAGCTGATAGCTCCAAAAACTCACACTCCCACCCCCCCCCGAAGTCGCAGCGTCTTAAGAGCCGCCACAGCATCAGAGACAGGATACTGCGTACCCGCCGCGTCATGGATAACTAATTGAGGGGTGCTCCAATTATGCAAAAACTGCGCGGGATCCGAGCGCCTCCATTCTTCTGCCGAGACCCACGGTTGGCCCGCCCAGTTCATGGAAGACAGCATGCTGCACGTCGGTCGCAAGGTACGACATGATAACTGAGAATACCATTGCAGGATACCAGCGCGCGGAACCCGGCGGCCGAGGTCCCGGCCCTGGATCCAGTTTACCATGTACCCGCCATACCCGCATCCGAGCGCAACGGAGCGGCTTGTGTCGATGTAGGGGACTTCCTTCTCTAAGTAGTCGAAGCCGTGTTCCAGGTCTTGGTAGGGCGCGTCAGCGAAGGAATGCCGCGTAGCGTTTACAAAAAGCCTCGCCGTACCCAATGCTCCCGGTGACATTCGGCGCGACGACCACAGCCATGTTGGGCGAGGAGGGCGAGGTTCAGGCCGGTGGTGCTCCAGCTACTGCTCCAGCTGCCGTGTTGGGTGTCGTGGATAAGGTAGGCGAGTGGGTATTTGTGCTCTGGGTTGAAGAATGAGGGCCTGAGGACCCATGCGTGGATTTTGCGGTCTTTAGTGCTGGGGGAACCAGATCTCGTCAATTTGGGTGTCGGACTATTCGGATAGTCCGAAGCATGGGTTATCAAGGGGGGGGAACTCAAGTATACTTCCGGCCACCAGGTCCTGCAATGTGAATTGCTACCCGTGGATAAAACTCTCGCAGGTGACTAGGATCCTCGATGACTTTTCGCTACATTGCGTGGCATCAACCACCGACTTTGCACCCGAATGTACGGGCTTAATGCGCTTTAGATCAGCGGGGGTTCGCCTCATCGGCCCGAGCAAGCTGATACAACACTCTCCGGCCTCGTTCCTCCACGGTGAGAAGCAGTGCCCCATCAGCTGCAAATGAGACACGGGAGGGACTGAGCTCCCACTGTCCCTTGCCGTCAGCGGTGCCAAATATTTCCTTATACGACCTCTTCTGGTTGTCTGTGACGACGATGATCCGGTTCTTGTCTGCCGCATATCTGTCTTGCTTCTGCGCTAGGAACGCCACCGACCCTCTGCTGCTTACTGCCGGCGAGGAGCAGGCGCCTCCTAGCCCACGATGCCGGAAAACGCTTTGTAGTAGTTGTCGGGGACAGTAAGCCCGCTCCAGTCAAGCATCGGGCAGATGTAGCATGAGCAGGCTGTATGTGTTGCTCCGTCGAGCTCCGGGTCCTTTGCCGCGAAGAGGATAACCCAGGAGGATATGCAAAAGTCTCGACAGATCTCCTGGTTGTTTTCGCCCGGCGAGGACTGCAGCGACACGTTCCCCAAATACGAAATACGCCATCAGGTTTGTTATCCTAGGAATGGTGTACCGGCCACTCGGGGGAATCCGTTGGGCGAACAAGGGAGCCAAACCAAATAACAGTCCTCCGCTGACCATCCCCATGGCGGCGGCTGTCATGGCCACGACGAGAATGAATCGCCGACCCAACCACCGTAGTCTCCAGACTCTGGCCCTCATCCCTAAACCTTAGCCCGCTTCCCCGTCGAAGCGGATTAAACAGCCCCCCCCCCTACCTCTACGATCTGGCATGGCTCCCTGATAAACCAAGCTGCCTGATTGCCGGAAACGGAGACATACAATGCTGGCGCAACGGCGGCCAAAGAGAAGCCCCGACTGCGCCCTACAGCGGCTACTTACTGGCAGGACCTCGGCACCGTCTTCACAGAACAGGGAATGGGCGATATCACAGGAGCCCGCTTCGTCGACATCAACGGCGACTTCCGTAGCGATTGGCTCTGGCTTGACAAGACGGGCAAGGTCACCAACTACATCAACAACCGTGGCACGGGCAAAGGCAGCCTGGCTCCGGACTGGGGTCCCAGTTGGTGTGACCCACGCCGGTATGCAGGTGGAGGGCGCCAAGGACCGGGTGAAGTTCGGCAGGGTGTACATATACGGCCGACCGAGAGGGTGTGCGGACTACATACGGCTTGAAATTCGGGCCGGATTCCGGAGGCCTGGCACAGTGTTTCTAGACTCTAGTCAGAGGTCATAGCCTACATCAAGCCAACACCGCTGCCACGCGATGAAATCAGTTCTCCCGCAATGACACTGAACATCGAGTTCCTCGAGATTGCCCCGACGCCCATTATCGCGCAAGATCCATCCTCTCCTTGAAGTGCAGCTTTAATGATACCGGTTTGACTTGGACATCCTGAAGCGACCATGTCATCTTCGTCTACCTGCGCGGTTATCTGCCTGAATCGAAAAAAGAAGGAGCTGGCACTTCCCGACAAGGGCCTTGTTAATGCGACCCTCAAAAGTGAGCGCCTCTGCCGTCTATCCGGATGGTAGTCATGATGACGAAGACTCCACTCCAGGGCCGTTGAAGACTACGCCCTTCAATGATCTAGCCCACCTTCCTATTTGCGATGCCCGTGGAGTTCAGGTCGACTACATGCCTAGTAGCGACCGCAGTGACATTTTACTAGATTTCCAGATTCCTACAATGTTTCTGAGGGGCGGTATGTGGACTTTCAAGGTCGACGCGAGACTCGGAGATGCAGACAATACGTGCCTATTTGCCATGGTGTTGACACAATGGTTAGAGGGGGAGCTTAAGTAGGATGTTTAGAATAATCTACAAGCTCAATGGCACCACTTTCTCACAACGTTCTGTATATTCTCCTGTCAAGATGCGAAGACCTGGGGGGGGGGGGGGGGGGGTCTCCTTCCCAATTAGGATCCAAAGAGGCTTCCTCGAAGGCGGGCTCAAGGGTCTGCGAAGTAGCTGGTGAGCGATCAGTGTGTAGCTAGCGGAGGCCTCTGCGTATATTGGGCACATCGTTGAGTGGTACCCTCAGCAGAGCAATACAGTCCCTGGCCACCACAATTTCACGTAATGTAGACCATACCATACACAAACCAACTGAAACTTTGGCATCAAAAACCTTGGGAATGCCTTCAAGCTACTCGGGCCAAAGAGACTAGGCGCATATGGCCATACATAAGCAAATTGCGGGGGGTCATCTTCTATGACTGTAGTATGTATATGTCAAGGTTCCTGCCCAAATCAGTGGAAGGGAGCTTCTCCCAATTCCTACTAGGACCTAAATACGGAGTATGGAGGTGTGCACCAAAAGTGTTGGCCGGGCTAGTGACAGGTGGGGGTATAACTATATTTTTTTTTTTTTAAAAAAAATATACCCTACCTACCTACCTACCTTGAGACTACTACCTGTATACTAAGTTTCGCTGGACATGAAGATTAGCTGCCTCATTGAGCTAGTCGGGTCTACGATGCCCTCTCGAGTTCCGATTCAAAGCGTGTGAAGAGGGAAGAGGATTCCCCGATTCCCTCGGTTATGGTGTACTGCAGTGCCACATCATGCGTCTGAGTCGCTGACACTCGGTTCCTGTGCAACAGGCCAACAGCACGTCCATTGCCGTGGTCTGGACGAGTCTACAGAGCACGGACGCGGTTTCCAGCTGACTCCTTCGAGTGTTTGCTGTCTCACTCCGAGAGACTGAATTGACAAGTGCTGATTGCAATCCATCACGAGGTCCTGGATCCTGATGCCCACGCTGGACGACGAAATAGCAGCCTGACCCAAATAATTCAATAACTCCGGCTCCAGCTGGGCCTAGATGTTCAGGCCTTCGAGACGGAGACTGCCGACACCTCTCGTTTTCGTTGGAGGCGTCGTAGCGTGGCGTCCTGTCTGTGCATCACTGCATTCGCCAGTCACCGCTTCTTATTCGACGCATCCTCCGAGGAGTCGATCATTACATCGCTGCAGAATGTACTCCGTACTGTCTAGCAGATTTGCAAGGCGGCCCGGATTCAATCGAGTCAAGGAAATATTTTTGGGGAAAGGGTGAGGTTTCGATCGAGTAATTATAGTTCGTGGAAGAGGCCGATGACTGGCGGAGGTGGCCGACAGGTGCAATATCCATGGGTCGGGCATGTGGAGGGTGGCGATTCGGTAGTTCAAGGGCCGATCTCGGGGCAAGTTCGGAGCCTGACCCGATTAGGAAATGGTGAGGGTATCCCCAGGAGGAAGGCTCCCCCCTTCTTGATCCTTCTCGAAGGTGGCGGTCCTGTCCGCCACGATCTACAACGGAAAGGAAAGGGACTTGCCATAATCAACGTCAATTCCACGTTTGTATGACTTGGATTGTTTGACTGAATGGTGGTTTCTGCTCGAGTAAGGCAGCGAAACCAGTGGCTCAGGTGGATCCGCGTCTGGGTCCCAGCGAAGAAGTTTGGCAGTTTTCGTTACTCGATGGATTCGCCCGCACTCCCGCGTACCAGTGGAAAGTGGACTTGAAAAATCCCTTTATCGGGCGATATAAAGACACAATGGCTTATCGACGACTTATCAAGTTCTCGCTTCCTTTACATAGCTCGGCTTATCTCTCTTTCCCTCTCCTTATCTGCGCTACCTCCCTCGTTTCTTTCCTTTCTTTTTCTCTCTTTGACCAAGCCGCCATCCATTTAGTTTCTTTTCTTCCACTTCGAGGTGCAACTGATCCCTGTTCACGATGGACGCCGACATCCCGTCCATTGCCGTCTTCACCTCGTCACGAGCCGTCATCGGCGGCCGTCTGACATCCGCCACCATCGTTGTCTCGCGCACCACCGGCAAGATCACAGCCGTCTTCGATTCAGTCATCCCCGCCGCCGACTTCCCTGACAACACTCCCTATACTGACTTCTCACCGTATGTGCTGCTCCCCGGTCTGGTTGATGCTCATGTCCACCTCAACGAGCCTGGACGCACCGAATGGGAAGGTTTCTATACAGGCACCCAGGCTGCGGCCTTTGGCGGTGTCACCACCGTCATTGACATGCCTCTTAACGCCATCCCTCCGACGACCACTGTAGAGAGCCTGAAGGTGAAGCTCCAGGCCGCCGAGGGCAAGTGCTGGGTTGATGTTGGCTTCTATGGCGGCATCATCCCCGGGAACTCTGGCGAGCTCAAGGCGCTAGTCCAGGAGGGCGTTTGTGGCTTCAAAGGATTCCTTATTGACAGTGGGGTAAGCAGTTTCTTTCCCTTATCGGATGGGTAATCTTAGTCAATCACGTACTCACAATCTCCGTAGGTCGATGAATTCCCCGCCGTCTCATCAGAAGACATCCAAAGGGCCATGGTTGAGCTAGCCGATGAGCCCACCACTCTCATGTTCCATGCAGAGATGGTCCCTCCCAAGACACCATCCGAACTCCCCGATACCATGCCGGAAGGCGCCCCGGAGGCATACTCCACATTCCTAACCTCCCGTCCTTCAGACTATGAGACCTGTGCCGTCGAGCAGATCCTCTCCCTGGCTCATCTGGCCCCCAAGCTCCCCCTACACATCGTCCACCTCTCCGCCATGGAGGCCATCCCTCTCCTGCGCAAGGCCCGCGCAGAGGGTATCCCCATCACCGCGGAGACCTGCTACCACTACCTCTCCCTAGCCGCCGAGGAGGTCCGTGACGGAGACACTCGCCATAAGTGCTGCCCACCCATCCGCTCCAAGTCAAACCAGGACGCCCTCTGGGCCGAAATTGACCGTCACGCCGACGACGGCGTCATCAAGACCATCGTCTCCGACCACTCCCCCTGCACGCCCAACCTGAAGCTCCTCCCACCCCACATCCCAGGTCACTGCAGTTCAACACCCACTGCCACAACGAACCCTGCTACCAACGCCGCCATCAACGAAGGCAGCTTCCTCTCCGCCTGGGGCGGCATCTCGTCCGTCGGCCTCGGTCTCCCAATTCTCTGGACCGAACTCTCCCACCGCAAGGGCCTATCCTCGTCTCCCAACGACACAATAACCAAGCAAGCCCTCCAAGACATCGTCCGTCTCTGCTGCGCCAACACCGCCGCCCAAGTCGGCCTGCACAAGTCCAAAGGCGACCTCGTCCCAGGCTGCGACGCGGACTTTTGCGTCTTCGACGACACAGCAGAGTGGGTCGTTGAGCCCAGCACCATGCTCTTCCGCAACAAGTGCTCGCCGTACCAGGGCCGCACAATGCGCGGGATGGTCCGCGAGACCTGGTTGCGAGGTGAGAAGATCTTTAACCGCGCTGATGGGTTCTGCGTGAAGGCACCTTCTGGCTCGCTGCTTCTGGGGAAACGGGTTTGATTGCCTTCTGTTGTTTTGTTGTCATTCTCCCGTTTCCCCTCCTTCTCTCTCTCTCTCTCTCTCTCTCTCTCCCCATCTCTTTTCTTTTCTCATGCACATACACCTTATCGGTTTTCTCTCCTGACTGGCCCCGCATGCGTCTTGTTGCGAACTGCCATATGCGCCATTGCCGTTGCGGAACCGAGTCAAATATATACTTGACAATGACCTCTCAAAAAAAAAGAAAGACTTATGATACCCAGATCCACTAATGACTGCAGGAGCATATCGAGAATCATGTCCAAGCAATACACTAGAAAGTGTAGACCTTTGTTTAGTTTAGCTTTTCGTTTTGTTTGATAGAGGAAATACCATAATACTGTTCATGTTCATGTTCATGTTCATTTTTTTCCCCTTCAAAATAACAGATAGATATCGTACACAATATGTTCTGTTCATCCGTAGGACAGAACTGCAGATTGGATAAGTCCAGTCAATGGGCTGGAATCAAAAACTTACTATCACCCACCCTGGCCCTGGTCCTGGTCCTTCGTCGTCTCTTCCCCCTCCTCCCACTTCTCACGTACTCTCCTCCGCAACCCCCCATTCGGCCCCCTTCCCCATATAACTTCCTTATCCTTCTCCTCAGCCTCCGCTCCTGTCTCAGTAGGAAGAGAGTCATCTTGATTTCGACCATTCGTACCACCTACCTCCTCCCTCCCAACAATCTCCTTCCTCTCCTTAACACGCCCCTCCTTCCCCCTCGCCTGCTCAATCTTCCCCAAATAAATCGCATAAATCGTCACTTCCGCAACACCCACCGCCAACGCCGCAAAAAGCGAGAGTAAAACACGGACTGGCTCGGACGCGCCGGACCCGCCACCACTCCGTTGCTGAGATGAAGAAGAAAAAGCCGCCCTCGAACCCGAAAACGACCACGTCGATGCAACTGTTGAAATTAGGATATCTGGTGTGCGGAAGGACGTCAGGGCCCAGTAGACGCTGAACCCGGTGATAAGGACGGAGAGGAAAATGTTTAGGACTAGGGATGGGGTGAGCGGGTCGGTGTAGTTTGGGTCTTCTATTGATGGGTGTTGGTCGTGCAATGCGGCGAGTTTTGAATTCGATGGGTCGAATATTGCCGGTGAGGATGGGTTTGTAGGGTTTGATGTGGAGAGCATGCGGGTGTAAGCATCTGCTTCGGCGGCGGCGAGGAGGCGCGCTTTGAGAGCTCGGTATTCGGGGCTCTGTGTCGCGTTAGTTTAGTATTGTTGATTGTCTCTTGCGTGTAACTATGGAATAATATCGGGGAGGGAGGGAGAGAGGGGGTGGGGGCTTGGCAAGCGAGCGAGCGAGGGCGCGACGTACAGGTTCCGGTTTTGGAGGTGGCGGAGGTATGTATAGCTTTGTCCCGCGGAGGATGGAATCCAGGCTTCTATCGGCATTTAGGGAACTGCGGGTGCCCCGAAAATAGCGAGATATCCGGATGACTTCGTCGTGGGATACTGGGTTCCCCAGCGTTAGGGATTCAGGCAGGTTGAGGTCTTCCCGGGAAGATGGAGGGATTGCCTCGAGGGCGGAGAGGATCGAGGAGGTGGTGACGAGGCGGACCATGATAGGTAGGTATATATATCCTTTTGTTTTAACTCTTTAAATCCATAGTATGATGATGAATAGATGTGTTAAGGCGAATGCAGAAGTTAAGCTTGATGAAAGCTTTAGCTAAGTAACCACTCGGTCTTAGAGTTTAGATGAGAAATCCACCTTTCCCAAACAGGCAATCAACTCCCCCCACTCCACTCCAGTCACTTTTCTCCCATCATCCTTCAACCTCATTGAAGTCCCCTCCACCTCAATTATTCAGAATAACAAGAAAGCAGCAACAATGGCAGACAAAAAACCCACACCGTACACTCTCCACCTCCCCCAATATATCTCCCCTCGAACCGAATTCTGAATCATGGCTAATACCCAGTCCAGCACCCCAACACAAACAAACCCGCGGGGCATCCCCGTCGCCCCCTTCGTCGACGATGTCGCCGACTACGTCTCCTCCCGTGCCGAAGTCGAACCCACCATGCGCTCCTTCCAAGAAATGATCTCCAAGTACCAATTTATGGAAGTGAACACGCAGCGCCGCGCCAGCGGCCTCCGCGAAAAGATCCCCGATATTAAAAAAACACTAGAGATGGTCCGCTTCTTAAAGAACCGGCGTGAGAATCACCCCGCGCCGCTCGAGACAAACTTTGAATTAAACGATACCCTGTATGCGCGGGCGACTGTTGACCCGACGGACACGGAGGAGGTATATCTTTGGCTTGGCGCGAATGTGATGCTGGCTTATCCAATTGGGGAGGCGCAGGGGATGCTGGAGGAGAAGCTGCGTGCCGCGCAGTTGAGTTTGGCGAATTGTGATGAGGATTTGGAGTTTTTGAGGGAGCAGATTACGGTTTGTCCTTTCCTTTTCTTCCCCCCCCCCCTTTTCCGCTACTACTTCTGGGGGGTGTTATTCATGGCTAACTCATATCCGTCGACAGACACTAGAGGTTGCCACTGCTCGTGTCTATAACTGGGATGTGGTACAGAGACGAAAAGATAAGGCCGATGGCAAGGAGGACGACAAATAATTGGGGAGAAAGAAAGAACAAAACGAGAGATAAACGGCGTCGGGTAAAGTAGCTGGCTACTATAACCTCTGATATACGCTATCTTTCTGGTTGATCTGAACTACGTATATAGGTGCGGATTTTACCATCTACATGACTGGATACACTCGCGTCTCTGGCAGCCCAGCCCAGGGAATAAAAACTGCTGTAGCCAACATTCGCCACCGATTTGGATCAGTGGCCTGAACACCTTTATTGCCGCAGCCCTAGTTGTGTAAAGATGCGTCGTTGCTTAAGCAGAGGTTTAGATCTAGAAATTAGAAGAAACGCGAGAGCGCCAACCGCATGAATATCTGTCATTACCCAAACCAGAATAACTCCGCCATCTATCATGAGCAGGCCTTAAATGTAGACATCGTTCTAGATGCTTCAAACCAAATCTGGTGTATCATCAGCATACTAACCATCACAGCCATGAATATGCGCATAATACGCGGATAGGCATCTATAAACAAGCAACACAGGCTAGGAAATGTCATAATGCCAATAGACTCGAACACATCAAACAAAATGGCAAAAAAAAAAAAAAAAAAAGAAAGAAAAAAAAAAATTCAGAATCACGACCCAATATTAAAACCGATAGTTCCGAAGGCCAAAGGAATGTCATCAATCGTAAAGAAGGTAGGGGCAGGCCCTAGTTGGTGAACGTCTTATCTCGAAGAGTCGGCAATATTCGGACCACCCAAGAAGAATCGTTCGGGAAGATTGTCAGCACCCGAGACCGCTCTATCTCGCGCTCGCTTCGAAAATTCTATATCGTCCTGGTCGCTGACAAAGGTCCAATCCTCAATGTCGGCAATGTCGTCATCTGGGTTCTGCTCGTCCGTCGGCTGTGCTGTGGGTGAGAATGGCGTGGATGAAACACTAGACCGCTGTCGAGTTAGGGTTGTTGCGTATTCGAGATCGCGGTAGATAGCTTGAATAGCAGTGGCTACGCCATCCTCCTGTAATAGATTAGAAAGCGCTTATTGCTTCTGTTATAGAAAAACTTACACTTCGTATCCTCTCCCCAAGTTGCTTTGCCCTCACAATCATACGCTCGTCATGAGAGGCTGTCCACAGTGCACGAGAGAAAACGCTGACATTCAGCTTCTTCATACATATGCCCACTCCTAAGTCTTCGACCCGGTTTCCAAAGAAGAACTGGTCGCCAAAGAATGGCTTCACTATAGTCGGTACGCCAGCGCGAAGACTTGCTCCAGTAGTTCCAGCACCACCGTGATGCGCGGCGGCATCGATTTGCGAGAAGAGCCAGTCGTGGGGAGCGGACTGAATTTGGTGAATCTCAGGGGGCAGCGGGATTTCCGGCTTCGTGCTAGTCGGATCTCCAAGACGAGCTGACCATCCCTTGGAAAGAATGCAGCGGACATCTGCTTTCTGCACCGACTCGACGACCGTCCGTGTTAGAGCGGCCGGGTCCGACACCACGATCGACCCAAAGCCTATATAGATGATCTTTTTCTGGTCTTGTCGCGCGCGCTGAATGAACTCCGCGAGCTCTTTCGGAGGAGTCCAATCAGAGCTTTCGCTGAGAAACCAATACCCAGTGATACGAACCCAATCTGGAAAATCCAGAGGCGGAGGCACGACTGAAGGGGAGAAGTTGTAGAGAAATGGAACTTTGTTGGGCTGCATCTTGTCCAGATTGGTGGCCCTGAGCCCGAGTTCATTCATTCTCCAGCGGTTCACTTGGCCGGCAATAGCTCTCCAGAAGACATTTTCGAACATCACATAAGTGATATAATTATAGGCACCACCCATCCTGTATTCAGGTACCGCGAATGCATGAGGATATGCACGTGTCCTCGACCAGGGCATCGTGAAACCACGGAAGTATGGAATCCTCAGAGCTTCCGCAATATGGATTCCAGCCATCGCGCTCGGAGACTCGATGAGAAGATCGCTACCCTGGCAGCTTTTCCACGCAGACAACATCAGGTCGTCGATCCAACCTCGAAACTTGGAGGTTGCCTCTTTAAGAAAAGAGTAGGTGAACATCCCGTTCTCTACGCACAGCCGCATGAGCTCAGCTGGATCACCATCAACAGGGGCGAAGTCAATGCCATGCTTCCGAATCCATGGTTCAAATTCAGCATGAGTCGCGATCTTAGGTTTATGTCCCTCCGCAAGCAGACCTTTGCACAGGGCGATATACGGCTGCACATCACCACGTGAACCAATAGTCAAACACGTAATCCTCAAAGACTCGGTGGGCTTGAAGTTGACAATGGAAGCATGTGGGTCGTCGAATATGGAATGAAGCTCTGAAGACTCGCTGAGTTGCGAACGAAATGATTGTTCTGCCGCAGAATTCAGGCGGGCTTCTTGTAACATTCTGTGTTCCGTTTTCGCCGCCTCGGCCTCATCATTCTCCTGCTGCGATAACAGAGCCGATTCCGCTAGAAACTTAGCAGACTCAAGCCTCTGATGCAGAGTAACAGCACAGTCATCACGAGCATCTGCCGTGTTGAATTCGAAGAATAGTTCTTCGTAGCCTCGAATAACAACGACAAGTCCGTGATACCCAAATTGAAAGCCCTTCTCCTTTTCCACATTCTCAATATCACGCAGCGGAAGTATCATCTTCGTTCGGGTGCCGGGCAAGAGGCTGCGGAAGCAAAGCGTGTTTTGACTGATATATATCTTGCCATAAAGCGGAAGTGCGCGGTGCAGGTATGCGAAATAGGCCGCCTCAAGTTTTTCTGTTGATGGCAAGGCAAAATGAGCGCGGAAGCGGTCCCTGTCTCTCAGGATTTCCTCTATAGTATCAGGATATAATGCGCGGTCGTCCGGTAGGATACCCTCAGTCTCTCCATAGTGCCTTCGACCGCCAGCCCACATCCCCGACACCTTCTCAATATAACCCATCGACTCAGTCGCCAGGAGGGTACTCATTTCCCTAGACCGACTTTTCAGATACTCTGCAAACCCAGCAGCACGCTGAAGAGGATATGCCCCAGCCTTAACAAGGTCATTCAATGCGGCCGCAGAATAGAGCTTAGAGGCATCTTTTGAGTCTTTCTCAGAATCCCAAGTGGCATACTGGATTTCAGGGTCACCTCGTCCAAGAGAAAGGCCATCGAGGGCATGCTCTGTTATTGACCTAGCCATTTCGTCTGAATGGCGACGGTTCGGTCTAGTCACATTGGAGGTTCGTTGTTGCCAATTTTGTATTGTGGGAGAATGAAAGACGTCGCTCCGATTCAGTATCTGGCTTGCAGACTCCGTTGTATCTGTCATTGATTGTAATATCGCCGACGACTCAGTGATCTGGTCTATAGAATTAACAAACGAGTTTGACGAATCTTGTTGTTTCATCCGCGGTGACTTCTCGATGCTAGTGTCAGAACTCAAAACACCAGTACTCGCACTTCGTCGACGTGACGACACCCCTTGGGATTTACCTCCACCTGCGATGGACCATCTGCTCTGAGATCCACGAGATCTCTTAGGGTGAGCTGTGTGGTCTGGTAGTGGTGATATGCTCTGGGAAGAGCCCTTGGTCGGAGTGCCGCGGATGAGACCCCTCAAAAGCTCGAACGCTTCGCGACCTGAATTGAAGAAGGTAAAGTAGTACTGGGAGTACAATTAGCAGAGTACATGGGCTATCAAACATCGCAACTTACCTCATCAATTGCATAAGTCTCTTCACTGTCAACAACGCGTACTTTGAACGTCTCGGCAAATTCAACCATTGGGCTCTCCTCCACATCCAGAATGTTCTCAACCGGAAACGAGACTTTGATGCTTTCGCCATCGTTATGTGTCCTAAAAATGACTTTCCGTAGAGACTTAACCCATTCCTTCGCATTTACCGAGCTGTCAGCTCTAAAGTAGTATGTCCGATGATCAGTTGTGACTTGGAAGTCTCTCGATTCTGCCCATTTCTCTTTGGATTCGGTGAGAGACGCAGAGATTCCGTACCGTAGATCGATCTGGCCGCTCGGAAAGTAAAGGTTGGACGGATCGGCGTAGTATGAAAAAACATCCCCTTTCAATGAAAACCAGTAACGGTTGTACCTAGGGTTCTTTCGACCACGCTTGTGGATATAGCCAGATTTGATGGCCACTGTAGATTTTCTGGGAAGATAGGCGTAGAAGCAGATGTGCCCTTCGGTCAGATACATGTATCCCTGCAAAAGCATGCTTTGTAACAAGGAGCATGCATACTCAATGATTATCTTTTCGGGTGCGGTGAAGCCAAACATCTCCATCAATCGCAGAGAGAGCGGAGACGCCAAGGATTGTTGAGAATTGCTGTCGTTCTTCCCATCTGATGAAGATTCTGGGCTTCCCTCCGGGCTCTCGGTTTCTGGAAGGGCCCGGGCCTCGAGCATGCGGCTCAGGATAGGGGCTGCTCGAGGCGTCGCGCTGCGTGGTCGTGGGAGGGCCGGGAGTGGTGATAGCCTGTCGCTCGTTGAGGGTTCAGGACACGGACCTGCACCCTGTTCCTTATCCTGACTGATAGAACCCGATTGGGAAGGTCGAAAGATGTTACGGTCGGATAGTGACCTTCGGTGGCGACGTCCCCTTTCCTTCGAAGTACTTCTTGTTTCGGGAGCCGACGGTACTTGTAAAGTTTCAGCATTTTGCGACGGCGCAATATCCTGTTCACCCAAAGATTTCCCAGCCAGCTTCTGAGACTTTGTGTCCGTCTCTTCCTCGCTATCGCTAGAGTCATTGAAGGGCGCACGGGAATCAGTTCGGCTACCCACAGCAGCAATCAGGGACAATACAGATTGTTGCATGTACTGCATGCCATCTCTAGACTTGCTGCCGCCGGGAGGAGCAGTATAATCCATCTGGTCATCAGGATCTTCTTTGAGGCGGTCCGGAAAAGAGCTTGAGAACATGCGCCTTGTGGATATTGACTGTCTGCTTGTGCTAAGCCTCCGGTCCGCTCGCCGTTTCGCATCGTCTATAAATGGTCGCATTTTTGGGGTCTAGAAAGCGGAGATAATATAGCAATAGGCGGTTCTGGCTGAGATTTGAAGGACACTGGTTGAGAGTGGAATGAGAGTGCCGGGCAGGTGACAACCTTTGAGAGTAAGGTGTACCGGAGTACAGGGCGGGCGCTGAAGGTCACGATGAAGATGCCAAAACAAACGATCAAAATAAACTATGTAATGGTCATTTGATCAGCATCAACTCCTCACGGGTCCAACGAGACAAAGGACCAAAGGGGAGCTACTCACTGTCCATGCCATGAACTGATAAGGAAGGTGACTGAGACGGGAGAGAGCCGTCAAAGCAGCACAGGCCGGGTATCTTGAGTCATTCTGGGACGGGAGAGGCTACGACAAGGTCTTTAGAATGGCACGAGGGGAGGCGTAGAAAATTGTGAGTGATCCAGGTGGATCGAGGCGAAGGCGAAGCAAAGACAACTGTAGAGCAGTCGCCGGTCCCGTCGTCTCTGGCGTCACTTGTCTGTATCACCTGGTCCATGTGCAACTACCCCCGGCCAATCAGAAATGTTGCATGTGATGAAGAAACTGACTCCCGCCCGTTTATGTGCTTATGTCATCTGGAACCCTGAGTCATGAAGGGTATGGACTGAGGCTGAACGCTTCTACTATACTAATCTAAGCTCAGCGCCCAAGGTTTGGAAAGCCTGAGGTAGTGAGTGCAGATCTCATATACTATAACCAGAAGGGCAGGCAGCACATCTCGCAGGGTGCTTGTAGACATTTAGATCACCTGAGGTACAGTCCTTGCATGCTCTGCAAAAGACAGAATAATCAAATTCAGCCCGATTAATGAACCCGTAAGTTTGAATAAACCCTACCCCTTGGTATCCCTAGAAATACATGTATGCATACAATACAAAATGTTTCAACCCGCGTGTTTATCATCGCATCGTACCATTTTAGACAAAGTCGTGGTAAGTTATGATGACAAGCATTGAGCTTTGGAATCATACCCATCCCCTGAAAAGCCATTAAAAGAGTAAAATCAGTGCTCCCAGGGGAGAAGGGAAAAGAAGAAAGCGTGAGTCCTTGTCCACTTATCCACGCTTGAAAGAAAATAGAAAAACAAAGGCAAAAGAGCTTGCCATAATAAGGTCCCGAACTCCATCCCAGATCTTGAAAGACGCCGTAGTCTATGTTGATATCATGCGTGACAGCAGAAGAGGG
Source organism: Aspergillus asperescens (assembly GCA_027569075.1). Classification (NCBI taxonomy): domain Eukaryota; kingdom Fungi; phylum Ascomycota; class Eurotiomycetes; order Eurotiales; family Aspergillaceae; genus Aspergillus; species Aspergillus asperescens. Next base: position 97,313 of record JAPDEH010000041.1, on the reverse strand, counting down.
AAAGAAAGAAAAAAAGAAAGAAAAAAAGGCAAATGCGCAAATATCCTCCAAGAGCGCTGAGAGTAAAATGGTTGCATGGAGTGTGCTAATGGAATTAGAAAAGCCGAGATAATTTGAGTCGTGGTTGTTTAAGTAAGGTAGGTTAGGTTGGCGGTCATATCGCAGAGTGTTAATGGAGGGGATAATCGCAATACTATTAGTGATATAGGCCTTGGGATCTAGGCTATGACCGATCGTCGTGGTGCGATGGGGATGGGCTTCGGACCGGAGGATAAATCTAGGTTCGACAAACCGAGGCCGCCATCGTCAAGTTTCTGTGCGGAGTGAGCTCTCTCTTTCTTCTTTCCGATAGTCGATGATACGGAATGGCGATGGCGCCTTTCTCCGTCTTCGTGAACTGTGCTGCAAATGAAGCGCTCTTCAGAAACTGGAGGAGCTCCAAACATGGAGCCAAGTTGCTGCAGCAGAGCCACAAAGCCTCCATGAATCTCCGCGAAGAGGTACTGATTACCCACAATCTCCGTCAGGTTCCTGGCTCTGACCTGGCCAGGCCGGCGAAGTTGCCCATCCGGATCCATGGCGCGTCCAGTAAGAAATGAAGAGACAGGGGTGTACTGTCGGTTTCCAGGCCGATTAGCCACGTTGTTCTGTTCATCCCGACGCTTTTCCTCGTCTTGAAATTTCTCTGCCGCATTGTAGATTGAGGTTGCAATCCGATCAAAAGCGCGCCATATTATGGGACAAGCACGGAAGGCTCTGCGCGCATCCTTGCCTGCTAAAGCCACGAGCGCATAGCTGCGCCGCTTACCGCGGGCCATAGGGTCGGGAAGTCGAAAGATGTAGGCGATTGTATAGCCCGCATTGGAGTCGCCGAAGCACAAGGGGCCAGATGAAAGTCCGCGCGGAAGAAGCTCACAGCTGAGGGTTCTGATGGAGGAGCGTCGGAGAATGGCATAATCTGCGGGGTTCGGAGGCCCTCTGAGAGAGAGGTAGGTGAGGATGTGGGTGTGGCAAGAAACATCGGAGGCCACAGATGATGAGTGAAGAGAGTCGGGAAGGGAGCCGTGGATGTGAGCGTCGTGCACACTATCGTCCGGATCGGAATGATTCGTACCGCAGGAGTAAACGACCTCCCTAGATCGCAGGACGGGGCTGCCATTTTTCCCTTTCCCGTCGCTGCGGGCAGTCCCCGGAGCTCCAGGAGGGAGTTGTTTGCTCACATTGTCCGGCAGTGTCAAGCTACAGCTTGCGCAAGTGTCACCGTCTGCGCCTCCTAGTATATTGAGTTTCTGAGTGTCCGTCGCATTCAATTGGCCCTTTACAAAGCACGGATAGTCTTCGATTTTGTGTGGGGCGTTGGCATCGTCGACTGGCTTCGCAGGCGATTTCGAGGGCGGGGAGTATTTGCCACTGGCATGCTTGCTGCGGAGGCCATGGGAAGAGGCGGTGTCATGGGAAGTCGCAGGGGTGCCTTCAGGTAAAAAGGTTGATTTCTCGGGATAGCATTGTGTACAAGAGAAAGGGAGAACCTGCGAGCAGATAATCGAAGTGGGACCGTGGACCTCGCAGAAGTGCGTCAAAGAAAGCTGTGCAAGAGAAGAGCATGGTTAGCCGATCGATGTGTAACACATATCCGGAATCTTGGAAAGCACGCCTCGGGGAGTACGAGGACCTGCCCACGTCGTACACAGTCATCCTGGGGTTGTATTCCTGCGCCGTTGGGGGCGCATTGAAGCGAGATGACCCGATTCAGTTAAGAGGAAGCTAAACCCCACGGGAAAAGCAACGAAGGAAGGGTGCGCGACGTTGACGCAATCACATCGTATCCCCGATGGAGTATACAAGAACGGAGGAATGCGGAGGTAAAGGAGAGAATGGTGCTTACAATGAAATCCATAACAACTGCAGATTAACGTCAAACACTATCCAGCAACAAGATTATTCCATAGTCGCAATGCATGCTTTCTGAGACAGCGATGAGGGGTCGACTATTGCCGGTGGCTCGTGGTGTTCTGGTCGGAAAGTTTGGGTGGTGGCAAGGATGTAGTGTTGAGGGCGGAGGGAATTGAGGATAAATGCGTCAGTCAGATGTAGTTGCAAAGGCCAGCCTCCTGCAAGCCAGAGAAAGTGGAGCGGAAGAGGTTGGAAGAAGAGAAGGGTGAGAAGAAGAATAAGTAAGGCGTGGGTGGGATAGAGATATAGTGAAGAGAGGGAGGAGTCGAATCTCACGAGGAGATGGGCAGGTACTCGATAAAAATAATATAGGTCAAGTCACCTCGGCGGGCCCTTCACACCAGAGCGACAAAGAGGGAATGGAAACAAGGATCACCAGCGGAAGCCTACATCATCTCATTCTTTTTATGAACGAGGCATCTGATCTCAAACCGGCCTCAAGGAAGAACTTCCATTCCACCATTGGAAGGATTGGAAGGGAGCCACTACGGAAGCGGATCGGCTGCGTAAAGGAAAGTTACCGTATTAATATACACCTTCTGATTGGTCGCCACGCAGCGGCTCCGGTCTAGAACAAACCATCGATACCGTATGGTCAGGTATGGTATCATACCATCTACAAGTGAAGACGACTAGTAGTAGGTTGAAACAGAGGCTTAAGTGCTTCAGGTTCTCTCCGGACAATGAAACGCGGTGTTTGCAGAGATAAAGACGATGCCCAGTCATGCGCCGATGATTGCTACCTTAACCAACCGTGGGAGGCCAGAGGTGAGCTATCGTATTCATCTGATGATCCTTCCGGGTCGACCAGAACCCCCTTTCCGCGGCTGGGGCCCGACAGAAAACGGTCTTCGGCCTAACCACACTGACAATTGTTTCCATAGTGATCCTCACCAGTTCGGGTTTCCAATGCGGCTGCTCAAGCAGGTGCCAGGAGCCCGTTCAGCTGGGGACAGAATATTGAGCACCGGTAAAGTCTATCGGAGAGAAGATTGAATAATAATCTAGGAATCGGGATACCCTCTGTACAAGAACGGGACCCAACACAACGGAACGCCGGCCCACTAGTAGTCCATCTCTTACGCAGCGGAGGATTCGAAGCTCTGTAGAACAGGAAATGGAAGAAGTCAATCACCGCCCAGAAGATTTAATCCAGATTTATCCATTATTATGATTCATTCCACCCGCGCTATGACCGAGTCGACAAGAAGGCACATGGTCTCCCTCAACCGATGTTCTGATACTCTCTGATAGCTAGTATCTTCCACCAAGGATCTCCTTGTTACCAGCGAAAAACGAGAAAGAAACGAAGCAGCTGACAACGAGGTCGAATGATCCTTCATTTGCCGTTCCTCATGCCAGATCTCTCCCATTAGCCTGTTTGTCTCGGCATAATCCCTGCCATCGAGTTCCGACGACATGGGTTGGTGGGACAAATTATTCATACATCAGCCGAAACATTCACAGAGGTTACTAGTACTAGCAGCGAGAGCAAGCTTCCCTGCCTTCCAAGTTCCGTCACATGCCGGGGGGTTTACTAAGTGACAACTTGGAACGCCCTCCGGCCGGGACAATGGATGATGGAATTGTTATTGGCCACACCAGACAAGGAACGAAACAGGCCACATTCATTTCTCATCCTTCCAGGGCTCGATCCTTCACCGTTATGGAATCCTTCGGCGTGAGAGAATGTGGCTTCATATTCAAGGCATCCTTGCTGATAACTTGATAAGGACCTGAGGCTGCCAATGGTCTCTCTGCTGGTCTTGTTGCTACTGGGACAATGAGTTGGTATTCCCTTTCCTCCGATTGGCCCCAGACGATACAAACCCATCCAATTCAAGCGGCTGAAGGGATGTGATCCTCTCTGCATAAGCTGCTGCATGCGGAGCGCCGATAGTAATTCCGTCTTCTCAATCAGACTCAGTAAGGATTTGATGGCCGGGTGCGGGATGCGACCGGCCGCATTCCCTGTCTTTTCAGGCTGCCGGCGTCACGTCCCAACGACGCTTTGTCGGACAGTCGTACCATCCCCCGATGCAGGAATGTGATAGACCAACTCCTTATCTCTCGAATCAAATCTGCGGAATATACTCCGGATTCCGCCCGGTATCTAAAATCCAAACATTTTATGGTGGATGCTTTCGCCTCACTCTTTCCCTCGGCTTGGCCCCTTCATACTAGCCGGCCCCTGCAATTTCCTTCGCTCCGTCACTTTCTCTTGAGCACACGACAACTTAACGGGTATGGACTTTGGAGTATGGTATGGAGTATGGTATAGAACCAGAACCTCACCGGGCCGGTAGGCTGCATTGCAAGAACTGGGCTCCACCGGTTTTCCTTATACTAGGTGGTCGGTCACTGGATTTCTAGATCCATATAGAAAAGTTAATAAATCAAGTAGTGCCGATCAAGAGTCAGTCTGAGTCTGACATTCAGCTACGTCTCATTGGCGTTCAACTGTCTTCGTCACGGGTGTTTCAAGCCGATGCCGATTACCCTCACCTAGCCTGACTCCCAAGAATAAACATCTTCAAGATGACAAGAACCTACCTCATTATTAGTCATCAGAAACATCTTCCTATTTAACCTGCAGGTAGCGATGGAATCAAGATCTGACGCTCATTTTGAGTTTCTAATCAAACAGGATCTAGATGGGTCGAAGAAGCCCTCAAGTCCTTGCTGCTCACAACAGTAAAGTAGTGGACCCCAAATCCCAACCTTGGAACAACCAGTCGCAGCAGATCTGAAGCCACTTGAAAAGCTTTCCTGGTCCAATTAACCTTGCGCTACTGCTAAGTAGAGCTGCAGCCTGAGTGATTTTATTCATATTCAGTAGTAATACCCATTGCTAACTGATATGCACGTCAGGTGGGACTTCTGAATGTCCGACAGTCCGACCATTACTTCATACTTGTACTTGCACTGACAGTTCTCAGACCCAGATACACCTGCATCAACCCCTCCTCTTTACCAACCCGGCTGACGGACCAGCGCAGTCCTCGAGCTTCCGCACACGCTAACCCGGACTTTAGAATCCGACTATGCAGCAAGCAGCATCTATCGGCTCAGCCTTACGTGAGGACAAACCCCGCGGACGGGCCTATGTACAGTGACACTGTATAGGGCTTTCCGCCGAAGCGCACAAACATTCCAACTTCAAGGAATGGCCCTGAGTGTTTTCGCGGTCAATCTCCGAGTCCAGAGTCCAGACCGGCGATAGAGTTGGATAGCTTGCTGCAGAGAATCCTGATGATGTTGGGCGTCGGGCCTCCATGGACAGCTCAAACTCTAATATTATGCACTTTCTGCTTAGTTTCTCGCAAACTTTCTTTCAAGAAGTTGCACTTTGCTTTTCCCTTTCTGGGCGGCTATACTGTAATATCGGTAACGGGATTCGTATAATAATTAATTACTGTATTTGAGGAGTTTACTACTTACTACTATTTGTAGTATGTCGGACTATTGTTTGGTGGTGCCTGCACCGTATCCGCGTCACTATCTATAGTAATTTAGTATATATAGAGAGAGAAATATTAGATCCGCACTCTACCGAGCCGGCAACAACACAGATAGATAGAATAGACAGCCCCAAATAGCCACTTATTTAGATACTTCAATGAAAGGTCAAGGTCAATAACCAACCTCACTCTCACTATCCGGCGCAGCCTTCTTCCTCAATTTCCACAGCGCTCTCTGCGCCTCATCCTGCCTCCGCCTCCCATGGTCCTCAACAACAGTCATAAAGGGAACATCCTTCGCGCGACAAATTCTCTCCTTTAACAAGCTAAGCACTCTCTGCTTCTCATCCTCATCATCAGACTCTTCCTCTTCCTCTTCCTCTTCCTCGTCGTTATCGTTCTTGCCAGTAGAGGCGGCCTTCTTCTTCTTCTCCTTCTTCGTCCTCAATGACCGCCGGAATCGTCGCTCCTCAGCCCGTGCGGCATAGTACTCCTCGCTAATCGCCCAGTTGGGGTTATCGAGCACGCCGCGAACGAGGACAAGCGCGTGGCCTTGTTCGAGGGCTTGGACGAGACGGGCGGGCGGAATGGGTGTGACGAGGTCGAGGGTTTGCGTGGTGGGGTTTATTGAGCGGATAAGGGCGAGGCCGAGACTAGATGAGGAGGCTGGGTGGAGCGGGGTGTCGCTTCCGGGGCCGGTAGCGAGGTAGGGGAGAAATTCTTTTGTGGGAGTTGTGAGAGTGGTGAGGGGGGGGATTGTTGTTGTGTTTGTGTCTGTAGTTGGTTCATCGGGGTTGCTGATGCCATCCATGTCGACATCGCCATCGTGGGATGGCTGTGGGTTTTCATCTTCATCCGCCTTCGTTGTGTCTAGTTGAGAAGTTGGAAGAGCGTTCGGAGATTCGACCGCGACGACTCCAACGACAGCGCCTTCTAGGCTTTCACAAAGAAGGTTGGGGCTGACCTGGGAGCCTAGAGTCATGATTCCGTGGATACCGCGCTCAGGGCCTGTATATCGAACGTGGAACGGACGGTTCTTGAAAACGGGTCTCTCGAGCCACATCGGATGATTGAGCAGTCCCTTTGGCTGGGACATGTGAAAGTAAGACTGCATTTGCATTGAGCGAAGCTGTGCGCTTGATCGGCTCACAAACTCGGTGGGCTGGGATGGTAGAATGGTCAGGGGAATTCTGGCTGCGTTTGCTGCCTGGCTGAGAGGCTCTACGACCTCCATTGGACCCTTCTCGCTCATATACACGACGTCGGTTAGCCCGAGAGACTTCACTAGGTATATGGCAACCTCCAGGCCAAGGCCGAAGATCCAGCCGGGATAGTTGATAATGAGAGGGCACTGAGGATATGTCGCCAGTAGAGCGCGATACTGTTCCATAAGGTTTGTGGCAGCTGAAACGTAGTGATCTGGATCTTCCTTCGGCGAGGTTGCACCTATATGGTGGGCTCGAACGATTGATCCGTCGCGCTCATTGTCCAAAGACGGGTGGGTGAACGGCGGTCCAAAAACGGGGGAGCGAAGATGGGCGAGGTAGACTTGTCCCATAGGAGAGAATTCTGGCTGGCCGGGGTCGAGGTCTAGGAAAGCGACACCATCGGTGTTGTGGTAGTTGGATTCGGTCTGCGGTGCCGGACTGAGAAGGTGGTTTAGTAGGTAACGACCGAAGGTTGATTTTCCGGATGCTTTGGGGCCGCAAATCAGTACTTGTAGTCGGCCAGCTCGCTGCGACAGAGTTTTGATGGCGGCGCTCCATTGCTTTTCCAAGTGCAGCGGGCGGAGATGCCGCTTCAGTGGATCGTCTACAGACGTATGGAGCTATGCAAGTTAGGCTCTAGACGTCTGACACGATAGGTAGGTGTATATACTCACTACAGAGAACGTCCTCCTCGTATTATGCCCAGCCGTTTTCAGGCTGAGCCGGTCTGCTGGCGTATTCCCGCTATTCCACACCCGCTGATATAGAGGCGACAGATCCCTCAGACGGGATATCCCGCTATGGCAAGACTTGAATTCAATTTCTGCCGCTCCATCCACGCCAGTGACACATTTGATCACAGGAAGCGAATGAGTCGAAGGAGCGTAGACACGGTAAACTCGAGGCGAAGGGTGTAACTTGGCACCCATCAAGCTCACAACTCCCCGTTTCACCCAAAGATCATAATGTCCGATTAGAACTATGCTCTGCGAAATATCAGCATAGTCCATAGACAAAGCCCGACATACATACTAGCTTCTCTCGGATGCGAACACAGAGGGTATACTCATCGCTGTAGACGATATTGTTCTTGTTCAATCGGATCTTCGAAAGAGGAAACTCCACCGTCAGTGTCGGTATGCCGGCAGGAGACTCATAGCTACGCCAGTCAGTCAGAGAGCCAATATACACCACACTGGGAGAGGAGGAGAAGGAATGATTACCCTTCCTCAGTTTCAGGAGCAGCCATCACACCGGCCGCATTCTCCTCCACTGCATCCTCTTCTTCCGACTCTTCGCAAGAAGAGATCTGGTTTCCACAATCGTCGACATCAATTCCCGGTTTCTTCTGGCGAGTCACCCGAGACCCATTGTCCACGTTTTGCGGCGCTTTCGCAGCCTTCAATGTCCCCCGCTTCGTGGGTCGCTTCGCATCCGAGGTCGATTGCGGTTGGGTTTCTTCTAGTGAGCGTCGCGGCTTTTTAGACGGTGGTTCCCCAGCGGGTTCTATATGCGTTATGGTCTCTGTGATGATGACCTTCTGCGTCTGTTGCTGTCGAGCTTTGCGCGCAGCGAATGCACTGACCGGAGCTAGAAAAATTATTATAAGTCTTTGCGGTGTATTGAGAGGATGGTGGGCAAAAGTACCCGTGGTCCTACCTGCTGCTTGCTGTTTCTCAGCCTTTCTCTTCATCATGTTTAAAGCCAGCTGAGCTCCGATACCGTTATTTGCAATCCTTGAAAGCTACCAGGAGGTTTGCGGCATGAAACTCATCCGGCATAATATTTTCCTGCGGAGATTCGGCGGTGGTCCGTGCTCTCTCTGCGGAGCAAAAAAAAAAAGATCGCTCAAACTTCAACTCAAACTTCAACTCGACTTCAGCTGAATTCGCTTCTGAGACTCTTTGACTGACAGTACATCAATTTCTTAGTAACAGCTACAAACCTCACGCAAAAGCTTCTACGCTTCAGAAGCTCGCCGGTTTGCAACATGGCGCCGAAGTCCGAAAAAGAGCCAAAGTTGGCTCGCGAAGAGACATCAGAAAGCGAATCCAGTTCATCCGCAGAGTCAAATCGCAAAGCCGAAGAATCATCGAGTTCCAGCTCCGATGGAGAGCAGTCAGATAGCTCCGCCAGCGAGAGTGACAATGAAACATCTAAAAGTCAAAAAGGACAGTCAGGTCAAAAGTAAGTTCTCTAAATCATGCCCACCGGTATTCAATTAGCTGCTAATGTGTCCGCTAGACTTTCACAACCACGGTCCTTCCGCGCTCCGCAGCAATACAAGCCGCCACTAGGTTTCAAATCCGTCAAAAACCAGTCACACTCCTCGAATACATCCTCTGCTTTGTCACCCCTAAGCGGAAAGCAAGTATTCCATATCACCGCACCTGCTTTCCTCCCGCTTTCAAAGGTCAAGGAGGTCTCGTTAGCGGGAGCCTTGAAGGGCGAGCCGATTATGGAGCATAACGGTGTACAATTTGGTATCCCAGGAGACGCCCTAAAGCAGACCAGTGGTAGCGGACAGACACTCTTCGTCTACAACTCAAAGGCGCAAACCTACCATAGCACCGTAACGAACGTCCCTACTTACCACATTCGAGAAATGATTGATATTCCAGGCGGCGCGGAGTACGAAGAAACCACTCTCAAAGCTGCAAAGGCACTGGAGAGGCCGCCAAGAAAACAACCTAAACATCTGAAGATGCGCTTCCGACCTGTTGGAAGCGGTGACGGCCCACCAGAGACACTTGGGTCGAGCTCTGAAGAGGAAGAGGAAGAGGAGCCTACGTTCAAAATGCCCCAGGGACTTGAGAAAGAGGAGAGGAAACGAAAGCATCAACAGACAGAAGGTGACGGGAGCCAGGCAGCTGGGTTGCCGCGAAAGAAGTCCAAGAAACGTTCCTCTGACAACATTGAAGGTGGAGAGGAGAAGTCCAAGAAGAGCAAGGATCGGGATGGGAAAAAGCGAAAGAAAGAGAAGGCTTGACTGGGATTAGGGTGCACGAGTTGATTGGGATGAAGAGACATTTGCTCAAAAGCTTAGCGATAGCTGGTAATTTTTATACGCGTCACGACATATAATATCTGTGCGCATAGCCTTAGATGCTATAGTGTTGTTTTATACAGCCTGGAGCCCTAGGACCATTCTCCGCTTATTGCGCGGGCATTTAACGGGACGGAAGTACAGTGAAGTAGTACGTAGTCTTGTATTGATCCAAAGACGCTGAGCCAATATATACCCGCAAATACAAATCAACAGCCTCAATCATAAAATGCAAGAGTCATCACTCCGGCTTGATCGCCAATACCTGCTACCAATAGATTGACAAAGCACATGAAAAACATGATTATGACCCAATCAGAAGCACCATCCATACACCGTCATGATTGAATAGAGACGAAGGAAAAGAAGTATTTACATATACACATCCAAGAATCACCGGCCTCTAATGTAGTCTCTGTTCTCGATCGTCACGCTCTTGGTCATATGACTGACCTTGTAGACACCAACAAGTCGGGCCGCAAGTTCGAACTAGAGGGAGCAAAATCAGTAGCGCCTTCAGCGATAGATTAAGGCTGCAACTTACCATATTGTTTCTCAGTGAAATAACGACAAACTGCGCATTTTTAGTCCTCTCCTTGATGTACGACGCCACAATGGAAACCTGAGATCCTAGTTAGTAAGAGACCAAACATGGATAAAGGATCGAGACTCACGTTTCGGAAATCCAGGGCAGCATCAATCTCGTCCATGACATACAGCGGCGTAGGCTTGTAGTGATGTAGAGCAAAGACCAGTGCCAGACTAGAAAGTGTCTTCTCACCACCGGACAAGTTGCCGATGTTCTTCCAGCTCTTCTTAGGGGGCATGACAGAGAACAGGATACCCTCGGAGAATGGATCGAGCGAGTCCACCAGCTCTAATTCGGCATTGCCACCCATTGTGATCATCTGGTACATCTCCTTTAGTCGAAGAGAGATGGTACCAAATCCTTCCATGAAGCCGTTCAGACGAGCGGATCGCAGTCCGTCGAGGCGAGATTTGGCACTATCCCGGCCGCTGAGAGCAGTTGCGAGATCAGCTGAACGCGACTCATGCTCGGCCGCTCGGCGGCGGTATTCCTCAATCACAGAGAGGTCTATTGACGAGTTCTGCGTCTTCTCTTCCAGAGCTGCAATGACTGCTTTCAGGGAGTCTTTGTTCATCTCGGATAACTCGTCCTTAGTGAAGGTTTGGAACTCAGTGGGCTGTTGCTCTTCGCCCAAGTCACTGACATTTTGCAGAGTCAGCTTGGCTAGCTTCTCCTGCCAGTAACGACTGCGTTTTTCGTTCTCCGACAGAGCTTTCTGGTTCTCCTCAAGCTTGTTGCGCATTTCAATCTCAGTCGCTCGAGTTTCGTTCAATTCCGTTACCTTCTCGTCCAATTCGGTCTTCGTAGTCTTAAGCTCAGCTTTCTTGGTATCAAGGGCCTAATCACTGTAAGTTTCTATCCCGACAACCAATTTAATTAGACTCACATCTTGTGCATCGTCCACCTTCTGCTTCCACACAGACGCGTCGTTGGCTTGGTTGGTAACATCCTCGTTTAGCTTCTCGAGTTCTTCAGCAACATGAGCAAGTTCTTTTTCCGCGTCTGCCCGAGAACTCTCATGTTTCTTGATGAGTTTCTCGTTCTTAGACTTCGCAACCTCTGCGTCAGAGATCTCATCAGCCAGGAGACTAATCTGCCCCTTGAGTCCGTCCACCTTGGCTTTCTGACTGCGTAGTCTGACACCACCGACCTCCATAATCTTGTTCTGAAGCGCCTGGATCACTTCCTCGATTCCACCTTTTTGTGAGCGGAGATCCTCGATCTGATCTTCAACACCAGAGATTTGTTCCTCGAGAGCCTTGACCCGGCCTGCATCAGTTTTTGACGGTACGTGTGCGGCACTTAACTCCTGGACACGTCGTTCGGCGTCGGCAAGGCTGCGTTTAGCGCTGTCAATCTCGATCATAATCTTCTGAATCTTCGTTTCTGCCCGGGGAATATCGTCGGTTTTCTCCCGCAGAGCTGCCTCTACTCGTCTCTGCTTGTCTTGGAAATGTTGGAACTTCCTCTCCATCTCTTCAAGGTCACTTTCCATCTGGACCAACTGCTCTTTGCTGATATCGCCAACCTGCTTAGACGACATTGCGCCACGAGCAACGCGCGTACCTCCACCACTCATCGTACCGGAAGTATCAATGAGTTGACCATCAAGAGTGACGACTCTCCACCGCCTCGCACCGTAAGCGATGCGGTTGGCTTGCTCTAGGTCCTTTGCAACGAGGGTATTTTGCATCACGCTGTAGAACGCCGGCGCAAATTTCGGGTCCTTTGGCTTCACCAGATCAAAAAGTCGGGGGACGTTGTCAGGAGTGAGAATTGAATTCAAGTCCCGCTTGGGGAGACGGTCTAGAAGGATAAAGTTGGCACGACCAAGGTTGTTCTTTCGCAAGTAGTCGATACATTGCTGTCCGACCTCGACTGTGTCAACGACCATGTTTTCGAGCGCAGGGCAAGCCGTCGAAATTGCTACGTCGTATTTCTCGTCGATTGTGCCGAGATTTCCAAGTCGGCCATGGAATCCTTCAATACGGCCAGATTCCTTGAGACGCATGAGCCCAGTCAACACGCTTCCACGGTTCTGTGTATTCGCAACACTAGCCCTCGCCTCTTCGGCTTTCTGGCGAGCGCTAGAGACATGAGTGCGGACGTCAGGCTCTTTGACGCTGTATTTCTTGAGGTCATTCTTCAGCTGTGCAACTTCATCCTCAAGAGCGGATCTTTGGGCCTTGGATTCTTCCAGGTCTTCCTCTTTCCGAGCAATAGTCTCTTCGATTGACGAAATCTTTGATTGCGCTTCCTCGAGCAAGACAGCCCCCGCGTTGCTCTTTTCCCGGAGGATATCAAGCTCACTTTGGGCCACAGCCAGCACGGATTGCTTTCTATTAATCTTCTCATCCCATGGCTCCAGGGACTTCTGTTTTGCAGCAATCTGATCTGAAAGGCCTTGGGTTTTCCCTTTCAACCCTTCGCGGATGGTTGAAAGTTCCGCCTCTTCTACTTCAACCTCTTTTTCGAATCCCGCAGTCTCCTTGCTCTTCTTCTCAATGTCATCGCTGTGTTTCTGTACCAAGCTGTGGCATTCTGAGGCGGCGTGGCGAGCGGCGGTCATGGCTTTATCCAGTTTCTTCTGCTTCCCAAGCAAGAACTTCTTCTTTTCCTCAAATTTCACAGACTCCTTGTCATACTTAGCCATCCCCTTCGCTAATTCCTGCGTCTCCTTCTCCATCCGTTCGTACTCCTTTGTAGCACGCTTATACACCTTCTCTAGCTCTTTGATTCCAGACTCGTTACCTTCGTGTTTTTCAAGTTCGAGATTCAAGAGCTCTTGCATCTGGAGTATTGCCTCCTCCGTGACACGGAGATTGTCCGCACATTCGTCGATATAGATCTGGTACAATGTTGACTGTTTCTGAGCCAACTCGTTTTCTTCGCGAAGGTAGGCAAGGGCCTGATCTTTCTTATCTACCAGGGCGGTCTTCTCTTTTTCGACATGCTGAACACGGTTATTCTTTTCAACACATACATCGTTGAGGGTTTCGAGTTCAGCCGCGGCCTCCTCAATAGGTTGTTTATATTTCGACGTGCCGATAATATCTTCGAGATATTCCAAAAGTCCGTCATCATGCTCATTGGCAGCTTTAGGCTTCATTTGAGCGATGGACTCGACTTCACCTTGGAGAATCAAGAAACGCTTATGGTCAAGATCAATTCCGCGCTCGCGAAGGAGGTTCGTAACCGTCGTAAACTTCGTTTCCTTGCCATCCATATAATATTTGCTGGAGTTGTTCTTAAACGCCTTGCGAGAGATAATCAGTTGGGAATCTGGTACTACTTCATGCTCCCCGCCGGGGAGATCAGTAATTTCTTGGAAATAAACCTCGACTTCACAGAACAGCAGGTTTGGGTGGCTGGCCGAATTATGAATCAAAGCAGAGATCTTGCCTTGCCGCATTTTGCTGGCTCGGAATCCGAACACAAACAATAAGGCATCAATAACATTCGATTTTCCGGATCCGTTCGGTCCGACGACGGAGGAGAACGAAGCGTGGAATGGCCCTACTATCTGTTTCCCTGCGTAACTCTTGAAGTTATTTAGAACTAACGTGGTAATCATGAGACGGCTTTTAGGACCTTGGGGTTCCTCGGGCACCGAAGGGCCAACGGTCCGCGATTTCAACATGATGTCCATCGGTTTTTCGAGGATAGTCGTATTCGGATTAATGATGGAAATTTGCGACTTTGGGTCCTCAGTGGGCTTCGCCGGTGTCTGATTCACCGCGGAATCCGTGATATCGGCGAGCGGAGGTACGATATCTAGCTGGGAACGCGGTTGAGGCTGTGGCGAAAGCGAGGGCTCTGGAGTTGGGAGTGAGGACTTTTCCGGGTTGGGTGTGGAGGAAACACGACTCTTGCGGGCCATACTTTTTCTTTTCATTGCCGCATTACGTGAAGGCGATTCGGGCTCTTCATGTCCCATGCTCTTTCGTTTTATCGCCGTGTTCGGGGAGGGTGATTCGCTTTCGTCTTGCGCGCTTGCTACTGACTCGCCTTCTTCGCTCGGGTCAGCAAGCGAAGATGTGTCTGATAGCTCCGCCGCCCTCGACGTTCGCGGTCTCCGGGAGGGTTGTGCGGTCGGCGTCTCAGATGTCATTCGCCTGCGCGACGCTCTGGCAGGGGCCCTTTTCTGCGGTACCGGGGTGAATTCTTCCTCGCCATCATCGTCTTCGTCGGGATGGGATGGGGTGGGGGTAACGTTTCCTGGGTCTTCTGATTCGGAGGTTTCTTCTAACACATAGCTCTTCCGCGCGGCTGAGCGCCGGGACGGTCTGCCTCTTGCAATAGACGCCATTATAATGGTGGGGTATAATTTAAGAGAAGGTATCGCATCAACGCGGATGGAGGCGTGAAGGCCGATACCGTGATGTTGGATGAAACTGAGTGAAGCGATTTGGATGTGGGTTGTTTACATAGAATCCAAAATAGGAAAGGTGTTTTTTTCTGCCACAACAACAAACGGAAATACAGTGTCAGGTGACTCACCGCTTCATGTATCAGCGGCACGATACAATAAACTTTATCGCTGGAAGGTTAGAAGTCAACAGCAACTGAACTTGGAAGAAGTGTATTCACTCACAATGGCTCCTTGGGAAGAATTTGACGCGATATTCTATTTTAACAAGAATTACACCTATGATGGCAAGGTCATTGAACAGATCCTTTCTAATCGCCGTGCGCTAGAAAACCAACTCTTCGCCGACAGGCTGCTTGAGCTTCTCGGTGTTCAAGCAGGTAATCTTCGGGCTCTTCAATTAAGCATCCTGATCGAATACTAATGAAAACCATTTTAGTTACCAAGCTATATCCTCCAATTTCAAACTCAGACCTCCGTACCCTTATTCGCCACATTGTGTCCTCCGAGCTCGATATTCACCAGAAGCAGAGCTTGATTTACTATATCCTGAAGGACTGTCGAGCTCCCAGTGATGCAGCTACAATTTTTGCGCGAAGGTGCCATCTACCCGAGAAATATAGGTTATTCATAGAGGGGCTCTGGAACCTTGACCGGCTTGAATTCAAGGTCTTACACGTCTTTGTTTATATACCAGCTGAATGCTAACGATGATATAGCGAGCAATTGAGTACCTCACCGAACCCTCTATTATCCCAACTTTTCCCGACGAGATCCTCTACGCGCTTACCCTTTCGCATCTCCCAAGACATGACGACAGCCTCGTGATGGCCTACTATCTCACAGTCAACCCGCCGTTAACCTCTGAGAAAGCCCAGAGAGCTTTCATGGAGACACTGTGCCGGGCTAGTATCACAGAGGCATTCTATTTTACTCGCAAGCATCACGATGCCCTTCGCCAGATGTATCTTACGCAGCTCGTCGAGTTCGTTCACAGGACAGACGCTGGTCAGATAAGAAGCAGGCGAGCTATGGAGCTGATTGATCTCCCTTTCGACGACCAAGAGGAGGAATGGTTCGAGGATGTGCTACTTCGTGGAAATGCAAAGACGCTACATGGTGCGAAGGATACGGTGATGATGCGCCGCCTCGCGACGGGAAGAACATCAGGGCTATCTATAGAGCTAGAATCTTTGAGCGGAAAGAAGATTGATGGATTGAATTGGGACACACTCAAACAAAGCGTGGAGCCCACGCAAGCATCAACTAGTGGATGGCAATCCTAACGAGTGCAAACAGTGAAAGATGAATGGTCATGAAATATCTGTGATTTAGAGCGGGCGTTACTTGGAGTTATTACATTCTCTTCTAGTCATGGACTATGTAATAGACGGCGCAAGCTGGGTTTGAATTGTTGCTATTGTTGATTTTCGCAATTTCAATCAACCTTTTTCTCTACGAATTCTTTACCGTATAATTCTACCTGCAGCACTTACTAAATACCATGAGCCCACGGCCTTCTTTGGTGCTCAGTGTTAATTCCGAGGTTGGTGATTGTAAAGGGTAGATTACCAATACATAGTCGTACATACTACTCCGGCACCTCGGTCATAATAACCGCCTCTCTGGCGTCCGGTATTGTCACGGACATGAACCTCAAACATCAAAGGAATTGATTGAACCTTGAGTTAAACCTCGATGACTCTTTCAACAAACGTGCGCATTTCCGAAACACGTCATTGGTATAAAGATTTGAAGACAACTTGCAATTTTGGATCACTCTGAACTGAGACATTGAATGACCGAAGAGCCAAAGTGCCTTGAAGAAAATCTTTTGCACAAAGCCATCATAGCTCGCACTTTCGGGTCACGACAATATGGTTGTCTGCACCTTTTTCCAACAAGGTCGATGCAGATACGGAAGTAAGGAAGCTCAAGCTCCAGAATTTACATGAATGTATAACTGACTTCACCAGGCCGGTGCAAGTTTGAGCACCCCGGTCAACAACAACAAACATTCACTGGCGGCAACCGGTTTGGCGCACTATCGGGGGGCAGTAGTGGCTTCAACAGTATGCCATAATCTTTTTTTTTTTTTTTTTTTTTTTTTTTCGTTATCCCCAGTCTCTTGAGCTTCTTGCCTATTCCGAATTGCTGTTTTCATGACATGGAATTGTGTCAATCCTTGCCCCAAGACTTCCTGATCATTCCTGCTACGTTTTCTGGAAAACTGATTATATGCTTGCAAAAAGAAGCGTCTCTATTATGACGCTTATGGTAACTGATATTTTTAAAGGTCGTGCCCCTTCGGGGCAAAGTCAGCAATCGAAATCACAAGAGCCAGCCAAGTATGTCCTAATACATCTCAGTTGGTTTGGAATTATCTGCTAATACATCCGCTACAGCTACGGTGTAACTGGGGATGATATCAAGGCTGACTTGACCGCTGGCAAAGGAAGACCCGATTGGGTCTTCTCCTGCTATGGACCTGGACGAAATGCTCCGGTGCAACTGTTTGGAGGTCCACAACGAGAGCAGAGCTTTGAAGAGCTCCGATTGCGGCACTACGAAGCCACTGCCACTGGGAACCCAGCCCCGGCAGTCCAAGAAGCTGAGAATATGTATAACGAGGCTGTGAGCCAGATGGAAGTTATATTAAAAAATCTCGACGCGGCCGTGAAATACGTAGTTGATGGTGACAAAGAACACCCAAACAGGCTCGATATCATAAAAGGCAACACAGGACCCGCTGCCGGCCAAACTTCAGCGTTTGGCCAGTCTGCCGCAACAAGCCAGACACCAACATTCCAGACCCCAGGGTTTGGTCAACAGGCACCCAGTCAACCAGCTTTTGGCCAACCTTCCTTTGGCCAGCCTTCTTTTGGCCAGCCTTCTTTAGGCCAGCCTTCTGGCTTCGGTCAACCGAGCGTTCTGGGCGCATCATCTGGGCTCGGTAAACCTGCATTTGGCCAGCCCAGCCAGCCCAGCCAACCCAGTTTTGGCCAATCTAGTTTTGGTCAGCCATCATCGATAGGAGCTTCGCCGTTTGGCCAAGCTTCCGGCACTGCATCACCGTTCTCCCAAATTTCTGGCCCTACTAGCGGCTTTAGCCAGCCATCTCCATTCTCACAGGCAGGTTCCGGTTTCGGTCAGCCATCAACTACCCCAGCAACAAGCGGCTTCGGCACACCTTCACAATTAGGAAACCCTTTCGGTCAACCATCAGCTCCACTAGGCCAACCTACACAGCCAACCCCTGCACCTTTCGGGCAACCAGCTGGAGGTGCGACACAGATCTCTCAACCTATATCGGCGCCTTCAGGACCGGTAGGCGCTGGGCCGCCACCAGTACTGAAAATCGAGAACCCTATTGACCTTATTCCTATCCCTCCTCTGAACGGCGAAACAACACGCGACCCTATGACGAAGAAGCTACTTAGGTGGAAGGGGCAGCAAGTACAATATATCGACAATGTACCTTGCTATCTACATCCACAGGACCGGAAAACTTACGCTCGGATCTTCTTTCCTGATGGGCCGCCGGACGAGGCTAGCCTACGAGATGCACAGGCAAAAGCGGAACAGTATACCCCAGAGGTTACGGAGCAGTATGAATTCTTCGTCAAGAACGGGCATTTCAAGGATGGACTCATCCCTTGTGTACCCCCAAAGACGGAGTGGGTTAGCTTTGACTTTTAGAATTGGAACATTCTTATTGGGTGGGGCATTGTCAGTATATCTTTTTTTGATTGGCTGAGGATACAGTAGCTTTTGATATAGATACCGGATGGTAGGCGTTTTTAAGTGAATCTACTACTTTGCAGCAGATCTACAACAAGCTACATGACGAAAGCAATTGGATCGAGCAGATTAGGTGTTTCCCAAATTTTCCATTTTTATTTTAAATGGGTATGGAAGCCGACTCAGTAGTACTAGGTCTTCAGCAAGCCCATTGTCAACCACACCTACGCCAAGCCAGTGAAGGATTAGCGTAGGCGCCAGCTCAATTCCGTCCTTCCAGAGCAGAACTAGAGCCATTTTATGCGGCAATGGTGACCTCAACCTCAACACCAGCCTCGATGTTGATGATGATCTGCTTGACGGTCTCGGTGGGGGCGAGGAGGCTGAGCACAATCGTTAGCATCCTCCGTTGAAACATCTCGCGTAGAGCAGGAATCAGGGTACATACTCGATGAGACGCTTGTGGATGCGCATCTCGAACTTGTCCCAGGTCTTGGAACCCTCACCGTTGGGGGTCTTACGGGTGGAGATTTTCAGGGTCTTGGTGGGAAGACGGACGGGGCCCTTAACCTGGAGGGACTTGGAGCGGGCACGCTCGAGCAGGGCGGTGCAGACGGACTCGAGAGCGGCGACCTTGCGGGAGGTGAGGGTGATACGGATCTTGTGGACCTTCTATATGCGCGAAAAATGAATCGTTAGTACATAGTCGCTTCCTCTCTCACTGAATAATCGCGGCCTGCGGTAGAGTATATCCTGAACAGGGGAGAAATAGGCAACGTACAGGGCCCTCGCCGAAGTCCTTCTCTTGCTTGTAAGACATGTTGACGGTGAGTTTGCGGTAGAGAGACTGGGATTGAGATTGCTAGTGATCAATTAGTTTGCGGTGCGAAGTAAACAAGATTGAGGGTACATACCGCAGATGAGGCTGTATGCCAATCAAGACCTGAACTTCGGGGCTCGGTAAGGTGATGATGGTCGTTAAGCTGAGGATGTTGTTGTCGAAGTGGATGCAATCAAAAAGCGACTTTTTCTCATTCGGTCAATTTCCTGTGCGGGATGAAGTCTTGGCGCTCGCCTATCAGGAGCTAACCTGATCAGATAGACTCAGTTAACTTTGTAATATTACTGTAATACAGGTACAACTGCCGCCTTGTGACTAACTCAGACATCATCACCCAGACCTGCACCAGTTGAAATAATTAGAGAAATATTATTACTTACTTCATATATTGTAAGCAGATCAAAGGCTTTGAGTCAGGCTCCCAGGATTCTAGGTATTCAGGCGGGGTGTTGGTGACTCACTGAACAAAGGCGGCATCACAAACGGCCGAATACGGCAAGGTGGACTTGGACCTGGACCCGTCTGTTCTCACGGTCTGATACACCACGAAGATGAATCATTATGACAGCGGATGGAGATCGATATGAAAGTGACGACCTCATCCTTCATTTCTACAGTCCCTGATTTACGATCCTTTGAACCGCTGTCCAGGTCATGACAACGTTGCCGCCTTTAGCTCCACTTCCTCCTCCAGAGGTGCAGAGGACCATCCCCTCCACAGAATGGGAGCTTTACCTTGATGCATGGATACTGTTAGTTGGAGCTCGCCTAGAGACATCGGCATCTATATTTAAGGACTCGGCACCGAAAGATGAATCTGCGGTGCTTTTCTTGGCTTCATTCTACCACCAACTCGCCACATCTGGGGGGAATGCTTTCCAGTCTGGAGCAGAAGGTAGAACGTTAAGGAAGCTCTGCTTTCTTTTAACAAGGAGATTTGTGCTGGAAGTTACTGCGCCACCACTCGAGCTTCTGGGATGGATGTACCTCGGCGAAATGAGCTGCTGCTATCCCTCGAGCTCGGCGTTGAAGAAGCTCCTGGCTGATGCGTGGGATAGGCATGAGGATGTAATCACATCAAGTCTTGAGAAAGGGAAAGCCACAATTATCGTCCAACTATCTGCGCCAGACTCTAGCAAAATTGTCAAAGCTGATTCTAATATCCGGCTCTTGACCATCTTAGCGTCTTCGCTCCCAAGCTGCGGGCATGTGCTCATGGCTGGGTCTGACTTTCTGGATACCCTTGCAGAAGCATATCAAACACCCAAAATAGAGGATATCCGCAAGTCGCTAGTAGCCAATGTTTACGTTGGCCTCACCTCTTTATTAAAAGGCACGAAGCCGAACCTTACTCTTCTTCTGGACCAATTGTTCAGCCTAAAAGCGAACGTCGGTGTGGGCACGCCGAAGGTGAAGAAAGAGCCTACACTCCTCTCAGATGTCGTCTGCAGCTCAGATCTTCTAGCCCGACTAGAACGATACCTGGCCGTGCAGCCCCAGAAACGAGGGCTAGATCTCGTCTCAACTCTACGTACATATCAAAATGAGTCGAAGTTGTTTCACCATCGATATCAAAAACCAAAGAAGCGAATGGACAAAGGGAAAGGCCGCGCTTCAGACCTCCCGGTATCAGAAGAAGTTCACGTTCATAAAATGTCTCTAATCACTCAAATCCAAGATCTCTTCCCCGACCTTGGATCCGGCTACATCGTGAGACTGCTAGACTTCTACGGCGAGAACCCAGAACCAATCATCGCACACCTCCTCGACGCCTCTATCGCAGCCGAACTTCAAGATCTAGACAAATCAGAGCCACTCCCCCCTGCGCCGGCAACACATCATAATCCCCTTCCACCAAAATCAACACCACCTCAAGCCGCTTCAATCCCAACCCCAGAACCCCGCAGAAACATCTTCGACAAAGACGTCGACCTCGCTGAACTAGCCCGCTCCAAAAAACTAGACAACAACACTCTCCGTTTCGGCCGTGCAAACCCCTCCCTAACAGCCGACGACGTCCTCGCCGACCGCAGCAACCACACCGCTAACAAAGCAGCCATCCTCTCCGCCCTCGCAACATTTGACTCCGATGACGACGAACGCGACGATACCTACGACGTCGCCGACGTCGGCGGCACCATCGACGCCGCAGACGAAGGATCAGGAGCCGCAGACACAGATCGTAAATCCACCGCCGACGATCTCGACCTCACTCTACTCCGTGCATATAAGGCCACTCCAGCCCTATTCGCCCGAGACTCAGTAACGCGCCGCTCCCAGCCCCGCGCTGACCTCAAGCGCGAATCAGGACTAACAGACGAAGCAATCGAAGGGTGGGTAGTTATGTTAACGCGTGATCCCAGTCGTCTAGCGAAGTTAGAAAGTAGATTTGCTCTTTCTGCGGGTGGTAGTTTTACACCCGGAGGCGGCCTATTGCAGCCTGAAATTCCGTCAACATCGTATCGCCGGCCGAAGGCGGATGGGGAATCTGAAAGCGGGACTGAAGGCGAGTCGTCGGCGTCTTATGGGCGAGGCTGCTCTGCACGGGGGCGTGGCCGTGGTGGACGGGGCGGAAGAGGACGAGGCGGTGGCCGGGGAGGGGGTGGTGGTTCTGGTTCTGGAGACCAGAATCCAGCTGCTTCACGACAGAGAAAAGAGGAGAATAAAGCGAGTCGGGCAAATCATAACCGGCGGCAGCAGAGGGCTAAGAAAGTTGCGAGAGCTGGAGGGATGGTTGGATAATTCGAGTAGTTGGGGACGGTTGTTATATGTTAACGAGTTTTTTACGATTCTTTACCTCGTAGTCTCTCATATGGTTCATGTTGTAGATATGGTTATTGATCGTTACGAACGCACGTAAGTTATGAATCCGGGTTTAGGTCTATTAATATATAAAGATAGCTTAAGGGTTCTAGATTAAGGGTATTATTATAAGGACACCAGATATATATATAGATCAGCGCTGGATGAACTTTAAATCATTATAGCTGAGGCAGCACTGGGGATATTAGATACAGTCTGTATAGTTCTGATCTGACGATAAGCAAGAGGATCACGGATGATCAAGCAAGCGAGATGGGTACTATAACAAGTCTAGCGATAAACCATAGTGTTGGTTTTCGGTCTAATGGTGATCAGAGAAAACACCCTGCTTAGCGCAAGACTTCCTGCACTCTTCCAAGATCCGAACCTGCTTTGCGACGTCGCCGAGTCTCCCGATGACTTCTTTATTTCCGTCGGTGAAGGTGAATAGCGTATATGGAATCCCGGTTTCGCGGCAAAATTCTAGAACAAGGTTCTGGGTGCGGCGCAGGTTGTGACGTGGGATACGTGGGTAGAGGTGGTGGATGGCCTGGAATTGAAGACCACCGTGGAAGAAATCTAGCCATATCGGGCAGTCGACATCCATGGTGGTGCGGAGCATCTTCTGAGGGAACGATTCGTGGACGCCGAGGTCTGCGGTTGACATGGCGAAGTGGGAGAGGGTAATCTGCAAGTGGACAGGTGCGGTGACCATATGAGAAACAAGAAGAAAGGCGAGACGGCTGCCCCAGGTGGGGATCGACCGGTAGAGGACACCATAGCCAAACCATGTCCAGAAGAAGATTTGTCCGGCGATTTCGAACCAGCGGTGCCACCAGGCAGGACCTTTCTTCGGAGATTGTCCAAGGAGTAAATATTCCCAGCTCAGCCTATAGAGGTTGAAGCGGCCAAATAAGAGGATCGGGTAGTAGAGGTAGTGTTGAGCTTTGAGCATGGAGTTGGAAAACGCGTCAAAGTACATGATACGGTCATAGTAGGTGCTTCGTAGGTTCGTGAGGAAGCGATGGGATATGGCGAAGAAGGGCATATGCTCAATATCCGGATCGTGCTCTGGTTCGTTGGTCACGATATGGTGGACGTTGTGATTCCTTTTCCACCAGCCTAGACTAAGTCCCCCAAGGAAGTCGGCAATAATTATCCCAATTGTACTGTCCACATGATAGCGATGGGTGATGCCGATATGACCTGCATCGTGTGCCGTAAAGACAAGCTGGTGCCAGAAGCATCCTAGAAAGAAAGCCGAGACCATGTACCATCCCAGGCGCAGAAAGAAGTAAGACAGGCCGGCGAAGAGAGTATATCGGCAGCCTTCGATGAAGTATGAGAAATAGTTGCAATCAAAGAGTCCTTCGGCTTCGATCCGTTTATTCAACTCGCGATATCTTCGTTTAATATCCTCCTGCGTTTTCATGTCCAGAGCGGGATACTTGGCAGTGTCGAAGACGATTTCCTCCCGAGTCCGGGCGTCAAGGAAGAAGGGCTTAGGTTCGGATCCATCACCATCGGGGGTCGAGACGGAGGATTCAGAAGATGGAGACTGTCGATGAGCCCCTGGGGCCGCGTCTATAGCATCGAAAATAGGCGACGGAGGTTGGGACTGGCCGGAGGTATCCTCGTCGTCGCTGTGGCCGGCTTTTTCGTCGTATGAACGGAACTTCCCGCCCTGGATGGGAGGCAGGAAGTTCACCCACGGTCCTTGGATGCGACCGATCTGGAAAGCCAACATGCGCTGGCGGGCTTCTCTGGAGTGCAATCTTTTCGAGAATATTTGTTAGGCAGCTGTCCATTGGATGTGAGGGCGGTTGTGGACGTACGCATTGATCTCGTCTGTGGCATCCTGGCCCACCATGTGTTTGATGGACTTGTCTCCTCCAGGGTGGAATTTGATCCAGGAGTCCACCTTGAGAACGCGATCGTCGAAGATGATAACATGTTTTCCGTCCGCTATTTGACCTTCAATGTAGCGACGAGACAGCAGGGCGTCCTTGCGGGAAGGGGCTGTCGCCGGCATGGTGGAAGCTGTGCAGTCGAGCTGTAGAATAGTGAGAATCAGCAATTCACCTCATGTCGTACCGAAAGCATCGAAAAGCATCGAAAAGATGACAATACGAGCGAAGGGAGAGGTGAGAAGCTCACAGAGAAAGGAGGAATGGCTCGGGAAAGCGGGGAGAGTCTGAAACATGCTTGATCCATCCTCCACCACTCCACTCTTCCACTATTCCCCAACAAGTTACTCCGTATACAAAGCTCCATTCTCCTTTTTAGCGCCCTCTATTCTTAGGTTTCTCCCCTCCTCCCCCTCCTTCCGATCCCTCATCGTACGAGCCATCATGACCTCCCTCGAGGTAAACCTATCGACCCAGCATTCCTAATCGTGAGCCTTGGTCTGACTTTGTAGGATTCTCTCTCCCCACTGATCCAGAAATGGCTCGAGTGGGATCAGGTTCGCAGATACTTCCTCATGGCTAGCACAGGGTGCCGGCTAATGTCGTGCAGGATCCTACGACCCGCTCAGAAATCGAGCAGCTTCGAGACTCGAGACAGACCACTGAGCTGGAGAAACGCCTTGCGAAGCGTGCGCACCGCTTAAACAAACGCCGGGTCAAGCTCTCGCTAATATAGAACAGGCATCCAGTTTGGCACAGCCGGCCTGCGTGGCCGCATGGCAGCTGGCTTCTCGTGCATGAATTCTCTGACAGTGATCCAGGCATCGCAAGGCTTGGCCAAGTATTTGCGGGATAACTATGGCGACCTTGTGTCGCGCGGCGTGATCATCGGCCATGACGCCCGCCACAATTCTGCCAAATTCGCGGCTTTGGCTGCGAATGCGTTCATCGCCCAGGAGATTCCCGTCTGGTTTCTTTCAGGACCGGCTGTTACTCCGGCGGTGCCTTTTGGCGTAACGGACATGCGTGCCCTGGCAGGTGTCATGGTCACAGCAAGCCATGTAAGTAATCCCATGAGTCGACGATGGGTGCCGGAGCTCCAGGCTAACCATGTAGTAGAACCCAGCACAAGATAATGGTGAGTTCCCTGAAATTCCCCATTATTATTTCTCTGCTAACGTTTTTTTAGGCTACAAAGTGTCTGATTCCACCTTCCAGCGTCTCGTTTCGCATCCTAACATCGTTCAGTTACTTCAAAAACGGCTGCCAGATCAATTCTCCTATGGACAGAGAGATATCTGAATCGATTGAGCGGAATCTCGAGCCATGGCCTAAGGCCTGGACCGAGTCACCACCAGCCAGCAATTACTTCGATCCTAAAACTTACGATCAGTTGCTGCCGCGGTATACTACTCGAGTTTGGCATTATTCTGTATAGACCACCCCCACTTTCTCTGTTGGAAATGTGCTAATCGCTTCAGAAATCTACCGTCCAAGACTGGAGGTACCCCAAGCCATTCGTCTATACACCTTTACACGGCGTTGGAGGGCTAGTGTTTCCGGCCCTGTGCCGCTCCTTAGGCATAACCGATTTCACGGCAGTGCCGGAACAAACAGAACCAGATCCAGACTTCCCAACACTGCCATTCCCAAACCCCGAGGAAAACGGAGCGCTAGATCTTGCGGTGGCAACGGCAGACCGGGAAGGTAAAGCCCTCATTCTCGCTAACGATCCAGATGCCGATCGATTTGCTGCAGCTGAGAAAGTTGAGTACGTAAATTTACTTGCTACTAGCACGCATGAATGATGCAAGCTAACACCTCAAATAGCGGCTCTTGGTTTTTCTTTACTGGTAATCATATGGGAGTGCTTCTGGCGTCTCATCTTTTCGACTCGCTTGAAAATATCGACACCGATACACGGGTTGCGGTTCTGAACTCAGCCGTCTCCTCGACCATGCTTGAGAAGATGGCAACAGCTAGGGGTATCTACTTTGAAGAATCCCTCACAGGCTTTAAATGGATGGGCAACACGTCTCGAAACCTAGAGGAATCAGGCTACTACGTTACTTTTGCATTCGAGGAGGCTCTTGGCTATATGTTCCCGGAGGTCTGCTACGATAAAGATGGCATTACGGCGGCGATGGTCTTTCTGTCAGCCCAAGCGAGATGGGCCACGCAGGGTCTGACCCCTTACACCAAACTGCAACAACTGTTTGCCGAATTTGGGCACCACGAGACCCTCAACAATTATTTCCGGTCGCCTAGCCCAGACACAAGCCTATTGCTATTCGACGCAATCAGAGCTGGCCCATTCAAATCCGAAATGAGATTAGGATCGTTCAAAATTCTTCGATGGCGAGACATGACAGAGGGCTATGACTCCGGCACGGCAGACAAGAAGCCCCAACTCCCCGCTGACAAGAGCAGTCAGATGCTGACCTTGTGGCTTGACCGCGAAGTGCGGTTCACAATTCGCGCATCAGGCACGGAAGCCAAGGTTAAATGTAAGTGGCTTATCGTGGAGCACGTCACAGAAAGCACCAATACTGACGTCGACAGACTATATCGAAAGCTGTGGCTCCTCTGGCCAACAGGCCAAAGACGCCGTCTGTGACACCCTCCGGGCAGTCATCAAAGAGTGGATTCAGCCATTTGCCCCGTTGTTAACGTACAGCAAACAACTTTCCACATCGTCTGGCCATGTTCTCCAACTTGACTAGAGTTTACGTCTAGAAATCGTATATTCCGGGTTCCATAGTTATGGCTCCTGCCACCAATAAATTCTGGATAGAATGTTCATCATGACCCTTTTTTTTATTCTAATGGAGGCTATGGTCACGGAATCCTACATAGAATCCTTTGCCCGACAGGCACATTCAAGGATATCCCTAGCACAACCCGACCAAGCAAACTAGATCCCAGTGTCGTACATCAGTCCTTTCACCTTAATACAGTAACTAAGAAGGATCTTCCCAGTGACCAACCCAGGTACCCAAGCCAGGTATATCTTCTCAGTTAAGTTCTATAAAATCTACACTACCTCCCCCTTTCCACCACTTCACAATCTCTCTCGTTCAACCACCGTTGTGGAATGGCCATCCGATATCCCTGCTGGTACCAATACAGAATCCCCAGCCCAAGCCCCGTTCTACTTATTCCAAGAGACAGACTCAGACTCTGACACCAACAGCAATACCACCATCTCCATATCAAGACCACTGCCAGCAGTAGCAGTAGCAATAGCAGTAGTATCAACAGAGCTGCAAATGCACCCACGAGGCCGATGTCGTCGTCCAAGACGGGTGGAATTCACCGAGAGGATGTATGTACTTCCCCCCCTCTCCTCCTAATCCATTCAACCTCTAGCTCTTAGAGCTAATACTTCCGTTTTCTTTCTCTATACCCAGCTGGTCAAGCAACGAGTGCAGACCACCTTACCCAGGCCACTCGCATTCCCATTCCCATTCGCACGCCCACAACTACAGTCACGGTCACGGTCACGGTCACGGTCACGGTCACGGTCACGGTCATGACCATGGCCACCCCATCTGCTCCTGCTCCCCACCCTGCTCCCAAGACCGATACATCTGCGTCAAAACCTCCACGCACGAGCGCACCGACTACAGCTGCGGAGGCGGAAACAACAACCACTCCTACCCCTGCCCCTGCCCCTGCCCCTGCCCCTGCCCGTGTTCTAGATCCTGCGCCTGCGAGAACCAATGGGATTGCCAGTGTCAGTGTCAATGCCAATGCCAGGGCCAGGATGAAGGGCAGTATTGCATGTCAGCCCCGCATGGGCGTGGACATGGGCATGGGCATACCATGTCTGGAGGTCGAGGGGCTGTGACTGCGACTGCGACCGCGACGGCGATTGCTAGGCCTGGTGGTGGGCATGCGAATGCGAATCTGAATCAGCACCAGTGTCGTGATGGTGATTATGGCCGTAGTCATCATGGGTGTCAGTGTGGGCAGGGTGGACAGGATATTAATTGTTGTGTTTCTGTTGGATTGGCTAAGGGTTCTTCTGGGTGTGAATGTTGGCATGGGGATAGATATGCGTATGGGCCTCCGTTGCCTCCTGTTGTTGTGGATGTTGGGCGTGGTGGTGGGGGGGCCCGGGTATTGTTTTAGATGAATCTGCACGGATCTAAGGGGAGGATAAGGTATTTAGGAGAGGTTGTTATAGAGCAGTTCAGAAGTAGTCTAGGTCAGTTTAAGTCTTTTATTCATAACTTTAATACAGGACAACCAACATAAGAAATATAATGATGTCAATGCTACACGAATATTGCTAGCATGGCTAGACTAAAGGGATACAAAATTGTCGGTATTATGATGGAGGAAACTAGAAGTGGATGGCCTTGGAGTAGGTGGCCATGGCAGCCTCCTTGAAGGCTTCGGCGAGGGTGGGGTGGGCGTGGCACGTCCGGGCGACGTCCTCGCAGGAAGCGCCGTATTCAATGGCAAGGGTGGCCTCGGCGATCATCTCACCGGCGTTGGCGCCGACGATGTGCACACCAAGGATGCGGTCGGTCTCAGCATCGGCGATGAACTTGACCTGACCCTCAGTCTCGAGGTTGGTCTTGGCACGGGAGTTGGCGCTGAAGGGGAAGGTACCGACACGGTACTTGATGCCGGCAGCCTTGACCTCCTGCTCGTTCTGGCCAACCCAGGCGACTTCGGGGTGAGTGTACATGACGCTGGGGATGGCGCCGTAGTTGACGTGGCCGTATCCCTTCTTGATGTACTCGATGGCGGCAACGGCCTCTTCCTCCGCCTTGTGGGCAAGCATAGGGCCGAACGTGCAGTCACCGATGACACGGATGTGGCTGACCTTGGTGCGGTACTCCTGGTCGATGACCACGCGGCCCCGCTCGTCCTTCTCAACTCCGGCGTTCTCCAGTCCCAGGCCCTCGGTGTACGGCCGACGGCCGATGGCGACAAGAACAACATCCGCATCTAGGGTCTCCTCCTTGCCACTCTTGGCAGACTCCACGGAGAGCGCGACGGTAGCACCGCTGTCATCACCCTTGGTGACCTTGTAGCCGGTCTTGAACTTGATACCCTGCTTGGCGAGGATCTTCTGGGCCTGCTTGGCGATATCGGCATCCATACCGGGACCGCCGATCTGGTTCAAAAATTCGACGACAGTAACTTCGGATCCGAGACGGGACCAAACGGAGGCCTATATTAATTAGCACTGGATAGATAGAGTATGGTGAATGACGAAAGCATACCATCTCCAGACCAATGATTCCACCACCAATAACAACCATCTTCTTAGGAACCTCCTTCAGAGAAAGAGCACCAGTGCTGGTAATGATTCTCTTCTCATCGATGTTGAGGCCGGGGAAAGGAGTAGCTTCACTACCAGTAGCGATGATAATGTTCTTTCCGCGGAGAGTCTGCTCACCACCCTCGAGCAGGTTGACCTTGACGGTGTTCTCGTCAACGAGAGCACCAGTACCCTTGATGTATTCGACACCGTTCTTCTTGAGCAGGAACTCAACACCCTTGGTCAATCCGTCGACGGAGCTGTCCTTGGCGGCCATCATCTGCTCGAGGTTCAATTTGACGTCACCGACCTCGATACCGCGTTTTTTTGTGTCATGTAAGATCTGGTGGTAGAGGTGGGAGTTGTTCAACAGCGATTTTGAGGGGATACAGCCGACATTGAGACAGGTACCTCCGAGACGGCCACGCTTCTCGATACACGCAGTCTGTGTCGGAAAGGGAGTTAATCAGCGGATATTTCAACAGGGTCGATTGGGAGAACAGATTGTTCAAATCGCACCTTTAGACCTTCCTGGCCGGCCTTGATGGCAGCAACGTATCCAGCGACACCACCACCGATGATAACAACATCATGGTCACCTATACCGAACGCATCCCGTCGTTAGCTGGTGGTCTTTCGGCAGCTCAGGCAAGCTCAGGCAAGCTCAGGCAAGCTCCCCAACAGAGCTCGCCGAGG
Source organism: Aspergillus asperescens (assembly GCA_027569075.1). NCBI lineage: Eukaryota > Fungi > Ascomycota > Eurotiomycetes > Eurotiales > Aspergillaceae > Aspergillus > Aspergillus asperescens. The sequence continues at coordinate 67,422 of JAPDEH010000041.1, read as the reverse complement.
TTGAGGAGGCGCAACATACCGGATTCTGAAGCATACCCGCGAGTAGAGCGTAGGATAGGGAAATAGGGAGCGGGAACAATGTGCGAGGGAACGGGACGAGCAGAGCGGACGGCGGCCCGTGGCGTTGTCCGGGGCAATAGGCTTCGGAACATGGCGCGAAGGGCGACGGGGAGGACGGAAGAGATAGGTGATTAAAAAGAATCCAAGCAAGCAATCCTCCAAATAAGTAGATGAGGAGGAGAGGGGAAGCGAATGGCAGGGGAGAGAGAGGTGGTCGTTGATCGCGAAAAAAGGATGTTGAAGCTTGCAAAAGCCCAGAGGTTCAAAACTGCCAGCAGAGGCAGACGGCCCGGTATTGATACCGTATTGCCCGTGTATGTAACCATCCGCAGCGACTCAGCAGTGTAGCACCGCTTTGATCCGGCTCACCGGACAAACTTAGAACCTCTTCCTAGACGGACTGGAGTAGCTCAAGGCCCCAAAGGTTCATTAAGCCAAGAGGGCCGTATTATCTATCTCTTGACATAGTAGGTGTTGCTTGCTGCTCATATGGCGGAAGCTCTGCGGTAATCATGTATCCTCTGGTACAGCAATACCCGGTCAAGCGGAACCCCCATCGAGTGGATAAGAATAAACCCTCTACACGGAGTAGAGCTCACCGGCTATCATATAACCATACACTTTCTCCTCCGCATGCTTTCAGTGAGATCTTGGGATTCAGGCTGGGAGAGATTACCCTGCACCAATAGCAGTCTCTCCACCAGCAAACATATGCGGGATCGCCGCAGCCATGAATACTGACCCCAGGTGGCCCGTCAGTATCCGCGGGTAACGCAAAACAGCCCAGCATTGCAATGGCTACCATCGGCGACTATCATGGGCCTTGAACTTAGTTCTAGTCTTCGCTTTAGTCATGATCCTCGCTGTCACGATTGCGATGGTAGCTTGGGCGAAGCGATTCCCCTCGCTGTGCGGCAATTGCAAGTTCCCGGCCACAGGGACTTACCGAGTTACCATCCCGACGTTGAAACCCATGTCCTACCTTAGCTGCATACTCATTGAGAGACTAGTCACAGATTATCTTTCTAACCAAAGCTTTCCGACATCTTTCTTTGCGTAGTGAAACACGAAAGCCTAGGCCCCAGTGGCGCTCCGCTCAAACTGACTTTGACCGCGAGTTTCAGTGACTAACTGCAGGATTCCTGCAGGGTGCAGACTGTCTAGTGCAGCTTCTAGGACTCCAGGCCCCGATGCCTCGTCCAGATCGCCGATTAAAGGCTCTTTCTGTTGCTTCTTGTCATGTGATGGTCAGTCTCTCGCCAACTGTGGGGTTTGTGTGGAAAATGCAGGGTTTGGATATGTTCACCTTGCTTTCTCTCCATTTATTGTCACTCTCTTAACCGCGATGTGACGAAATGCGTCTGATCCATGATCCAGGTCTGCATGGCCTCCCCGGTTTTGTTACCTTGTTCCTGTCAATCGCCATGTAAACAGGAACATTGTGAAGTCCTCCTGTAACCCCGCGTGTTGTTCTCCAGAGTCTTTCACTGCACTGGCCGAGGCCTTTTATTGTATCTCCTCTCAAGTCCATAGACCCAACTGTCACCGTCACCATGAGTGACCAGATATCCTCGTGGAATGCCGTCCACAAGTACGAGAAGCGAAGCCTTCTCATCGCCATCAACTGTGTCACTGCACTGTCGATCCTCTTCTTCGGATACGATTAGGGTATGATGGCTGGGGTCAACAACTCCGAGAACTACATCGACCTCATGGGTTTTGGCTACACCAAAATGAAGGACGGACATCCCGCTCCTGTGGTCACCAACAGTCTGCTCCAAGGTGGCATCGTCAATGTCTATTATCTGGGCACACTCTTTGACGCTCTGCTCGGTGGTTGGACCGGAGACAAGGCCGGGAGAATCACGACGATTGCTTCCGGTGCAGTTTGGGCAATTTTTGGAGCTGCTCTCCAAAGTTCAGCCCAGAACCACGACTGGATGATCTGCGGTAGGACATGTCTTGCACAGCGCTCTGCCTCTTCCTCTTGCTGACCAGATCTCAGCGCGCTTCATCGAATGGGATTGAAATTGGAATCCTCAACGCCATTGTTCCTGTCTGGGCAACCGAAACAGCAGAGCATACGAGTCGTGGCCAATTCATTGCGATTGAACTCACCCAGAACATCTTTGGTGTTGTTATTGCAAGCAGCGGCGATGATGCCATCCGAGCGGAAGCGGAGTTCCTGGACATTGTAAACGTCGCTGAGACAGAGAGCTCATGGGTCATAGCACGTCCTACTTGGCAATATTTTTTTGGTTACAAGACTGAGAAGCTACATCTTGGCCGCCGCGTTCAACTTGTGATATGGTTACAGATCATGCAAGAGTGGGTGGGGATTGCTGGAGTGACTGTTTGTAACGCACCGACCATCTTCAGCATTGCCGGATGTGACACAATGAAGAGCCAGTGGATTAGAGGTTTAAACAACCTCTTCTACATGGCATGTGTCCAGATCATAGTGCATTTACTCCATACTGACGGCAGATTAGTTCGCTACTGTGGTTTGCGTATTCACTCTAGACCGAATAGGTCGTCGGTGGACTTTGTACTGGGGAGCAACAGGCCAGGGAATTGCCATTTTCCTCGCTGGAGGCTTCTCGCGCCTTGCGGTCAATGCTCGCGAGGCAGGAAAATTTCACGGGCCGACTCATTCGGTGCCGCGGCGACCTCTGTGCGTGCAAAGGGCACGGTAGGCTGGAGGATCGGAAACGGCTGGTTTGGTGAGTGCTCTAAATTCCACGAGGTCATACCCCTAAAACACGCACTAACCGTAGTAGACCCTTCTCTGCCCTGTGATGTTCGAGGCGATTAGGGAAAAGACCCTCTACGTCTTCGCCGCCAGCAACGTGATCGCTATCCCGATGGTCTGGGCGCTGTACCCAGAAAGTAACCAGCGGACTCTCGAGGACATGGACTTGCTATTTGCTGCTGATACTCTATGGGTGTGGGACGCAGAGAAGATATTCGCCCGCCTCAAGGCCGAGAACCCGGGCCATGTCGAGACTGTAGCGTGGAAGGGCAGCTTTTTGGATGAGGAGGCCGCTGAGTCGGTGGCCCTGGCACGGCTCGAGCATGTTGCCCAATAGCTATGTGGTAGATTGAAATGGGGACATGTGATGAGAGGAGATAAAAATGTAGATATCTACACCGAGATAGAAGAGCGAGAAGTATCCTTGTCAAGGCAGTGCTACCGACCTCACCAGATTGTCCGCGTGATATCTCTTAATTAACAAGGCTGAGTCGCCTCGTATTTGAGCACCAGCCAAGGCAGATAAGAGTCTCAAGACAATCAACAAGACGGTTAGACCATGCAGGTCGGAGAGAGTCGGCGAGGCGGCTAATGCGGGGGGGAAAAAGTAGACAGGCACAACCCCCGCATTTCCGGGAAAGTGACAGGAATCGAGTCGTGGCTAGTGCGACCGCACCAGCCACACAGCCAACAATATGTGGCGGAATCGGACTTTAATTAATCCGAACCGTTTTCCCAGCTCCAACGCCAAAAGCACAGCTGGCATTAGCCATCACGACGGACGCCCACCTTGACTTGACTCTCCAAACCTGCCACTCCTTTCAATTCTCCTTCTCTCTACTTAATCTTTCTTTTTCTCTGTGTTGTAACGAATTCCAGCCATCATGTCCGACCAAGTGCAGGAATTACTCAACATCCCCCAGGAGTTCCTGAGAGATGGCATGCAGTTTATCAACCGCAGCCAGAAGCGTACGTCTTCCATTCCACTGCGTCCAACCCATCATTATCCAATCTCCTTTTTTGGTCGGATTTTATGCCTAGGATGAGGGCTAATATTGTGCAGCCGACAAGCGCGAATTCATCAAGATCAGCCAGGCCGTTGGCACCGGGTTCCTGATTATGGGGTTCATCGGGTACATTGTCAAGCTGAGTATGTTGTCCTCGGTTCGGGCCATTGAGCCTAGATGGTGTTAGTTGTTTTGTGCTAATTTGGTTTAGTCCATATTCCTGTCAACAATGTGCTTGTCGGCGGCGCGTAAACACGTCTTGGATACCGTTATGTTCGATAATGAAAGAATCGAATCAGTACCAACCGGTCAGATCAATTCGACTCTCCACAGCGAAAGAAACAAGGAAGGAAGAGGAAAATAATCAAATACCCACATCGCATCACAGCTCATTTACAGGGGAACACGTGCATTGTATAAGTCCGACGGCACAAACCGGCCGGGGAACGAGATCTGCAGCATCGCATACTTATTTACTACAAACGTATGGGGCTTGAATCGGGGCGGCGTTGGTGCTTTTTTTTTTTTTTTTTTGTAACTGAGTCTTTTACTTCGCTTTTGTCCTTAATATATCCACTACTACACCCGAGTCAGGAATCGGGATTTATTGATCATTATTCTCCGAGTTCGAGGAGGAGACTTGTCTCAGTCTGAGTCTCGACACTCTAGTCTTTACCCCCACGCTTGTAAGAATGCCCATTGAAGATCAGCGCTATGTCCCGCTGTGTAGCGCTACTTTGGCTCGACAGTCGAGTCTAGACTTGAGAGATGGCACTCAGGGGTACAGCAGTAGTTACGCCTAGCTTGGGGATTATCCATCGTGGATTGTTCAGTAGAGAGATAACCATTGACTAAAAAAGGATGAGCGTCAGGACAGGCGCAGTGCTCCCTGAATATTAATGATGAAAGATGAAATCCGCAAGTGGCAGCGTGAACGAGATTCCATATCGATCAGCGCCTGGACATCGGTCTTCAATACAAGAAACACCGTGATTTGTCAATTCTAGAGCAACAACGCTCGAGTACAAAATCCCGCAAAAATCACTTCGTTCCCAATCTTAATCCCAGCCTCTTATCATCATCCATGCTCCATCTGCCTGAACCCTTTGCCTTCTTTCTCCCTTCCAGGATCCATCCGGTATCAATCAGACCACACCACACCACAGTGCCACACCTTGCTATCCAGCCCATCACCAACAACCAAAGAGACCCCCAGACCAGAACCTGACCTAGCCAGGCTGAGATCCGCGTCAGACCCCCAATACAGAAAGAAACTAGAAGGCCGCCCGCATCAGCGCTAGAACCCTTCCACAGCCCCACTCCCTCAAGGGACACACTCACTCGGCGATGCACACTGCCCACGGCCCTCTCAATCCAGCGAATGTAAATCCAGGCCAAGCCCTTGGTTACCCGACCACCTGTCCTTCGACAAACCCAGTGGAAGAACAAATGGAAGCGATGCCAGTGCCAGGCTCTGACCAAGGAACTGTTCCAGTTCCACCTTCTGGCCCCCACGAGGACGACAACCACGTCGTCCGCAACTGCTCTGATCATCATCATCAACATCCTAACCTGGCCGCCTCCCCACAGCAACTCCACAAGGAATCAGATCATGGCGCCACTAATCCTAACGATACAACGTTGTCGCAGTCGCAGTCGCAATCCCAAGTTCAACTGCAACCGGCAGTCTCAGTCTCAGTCTCAGTTTCAGTTTCAGACCAAGGAACCACACCCTCACAAACAATGAAATCCGCAAAAGCAGAAACAGAAACAGAAACACAAACACAAACAAAAGAAACACCCCCCCCTTCCTCCATCACAAAACTAAAACTAACAAAGAAAATCCGCCAACACCCCACCCTAACCCCCCTGCGCAAAACCCTCTACATTCTTCTCCTCTCTGTACCACCAGGCCGGTGGACAACCTACGCCGCGCTAGCAAAGCGTCTCAATTCAAGCGCTCGGGCCGTCGGGACTGCAATGCGGTTGAATCCCTTTGCGCCGGATGTGCCGTGTCATCGGGTTTTGAATGTTGATGGGGGGTTGGGCGGGTATATGGGGACAACTCCCGGGAAGGGGCCTGCGGGGTTTAAGGCGAAGGGGAAGGGGAATTTGGAGAGGAAGAGGGGGATGCTTGAGAGGGAGGGGGTGAGGTTTGATGCGAGGGGGAGGGCGATTGGGAGGGCTTTTGTTGATTTTTTGACTCCAGTAGATTGAGTGTGTTGTGTATTGTTTGTTGAAAAGTTAATTGTAAATGCCAGGTATCTCCAACGCCGACCGTCTATAGTGTATAGCATGACATGACAAAAGTTAAAGCAAAGCAAAAGCTGGACAAGAAAAAGAAAAAGAAAAAGAAAAAGAAAAAAAAAAGGGAAATAAATGAGAAATAGAGCCTCGTGAGTCCCATCGTCTCATAACGCCGTCCAGTCCATGTTCAATGACCAGTCCCATACCGCATTAGTCGTCAACCATGAGGGCAAAAAAGAAAAAGAAGAAGAAATGGTATAAAACAGATCGAGTCGAGAGAGAAGTGGAAGTAGTATAAGAACAGTAGTCATCCGCCCAGGCCAGCAAGCCAGAATGGTAGATGATGATGATGAAGTTTACGCCACCTTCACTCGCTTGGCCGCGCGGCGCTTCGGAACGTCCATGTGGTGGTACGAGCGCAGGTGCTCGACCAGATGGTCACGTCGCGGGAAGCCGTTGTTGTTCTTGCGCGAGCAGTCAGGAACAGGGCAGTTCTGGAAGACTGGGTAGTGCACGGTCGACTGGTGACGTTTCAAGTCGGCAGGGCGCGTGAAGCTCTTGCCGCAGTCCTCGCAACCATATGGTTTGGCAGGCCTAAGAAAGACAATTAATTAGAATTCCTATTCGAACTGACGGGGTAGGGTTAGGAAGGAGGGCGTGTTTACTTGGATGGCTCTTGGTTGAGGCCGTCAAGAGGAGGAAACATGGATTGGTCGACAGGTGGCATCGAGGTTGGCGACCAGGCTGGAGTTGAGCTGGATGGGAATGAAGTGGGTGCATCCATTACAGGGAAGGCGTCAGGCGTGTATACGAATGTCGGGTTGAATTCGTAGAAAGTGCCGCTGTCTAGCGACGAGGGCTCGAACGCTGGCTGGTTGAGCGGGAAGTCGGCGACGCTGCCCGGACCTGTGCTGGTGCCATTTCCACTGCCGTTCATGAGGTACATGTCCAGGAAACTCATGCTAGAGTCATCACTGATGGTCGAGTACGACGAGTTGCAAGAGGAGTAGGAGTAGGAGGAAAACCCCGAGGACGAAGGTTCCATCGGAGGGCAGGCAATAGGTTGGGTCTACAATAAGTCAGCGCCGTTGTTGCATAAGTGATTTTGCGAGGGAGAGGGCAGTACGTACCATTGTTGGCTGAAAGGGCATCTTGATGTTTCTTTCGTCCACTATGACCTGATAGGAGGGAGGCTAGGATGTGTTGAATCTGGGGAATAAAAAACATGGGGGGTCGGCAAGTTGGGAGATAAAGCAGGTGACCGGGTGCAGGCAGGGCTTTTATAAGAGAATTCAGGAGGGCGGCAGTCAATCGACGACTTGCTGTGGAAGTCATCGAGGTCGGTTTCGCACATGCATTAGGCCCAGGCGACTAGTCCCGCCGTCAGGTTAGCGATACGAACATATCCATGGCGGAATATCACCTGAGCGAGCGCCGGCTCAGGAAAAAGATGGCCATGCATGCAGACTCGGCGCAGATATTGGACGAAAGACCACACAGCCACCCCAGTCTTCGGGATGTGATTGGCACAGGGCAAGTGACGCCATCCCTGCTAGTGTCGACGACCAGGCAAGCGTGCTGACGCTAGAAAAAGGATCGAAGCCTTGGAAGTTCTGCCATCCTTCTAGTGCTCTTCTAGCGTCCTTCGCGTCGCCCGCCCCCCCTTCCTGTCGCCAATGATAATGACATGTTGTGGGTGGTGATTGGCACGACGGGGCCAGGGAGTGCCCACACGGGCCGACAACCTCAAAGGGCAATCAAGACTGGCTAGGTGTTGGAGACTGGAGTTACCAGTTGTCCTCCTGAGAGTCGACGTCGTCATAGCGATCCCCCACAGTGCACACCGATGTTGTTCCTGCTCCTGCATCCGGGCGGAAGATAACAGGCTGAGCTGGCAACCCTGGTCTGGGTACTCGGAACTCGAGGAGCGATAGAGCGATGGAGGAGAAAGGAGGGAATGCGGCTCGAGTTCGTCTCAATGCCGCCAATCAGCCGCCTTGCCGTGTCTGCATCAGTGCACTCCAGCACTTGACATGCAACTTATCGCGAGGGCATTTGAGGGGTGAACGTGCGAGATGATCATTTGCTGAAGATACTGGGTCCTTTTTTTTTCTTTTTCCTTTTTTTTTTTTTGTTTTTGGATTTTTTTTGGGTCGGAGGCCTCCGGTAGTCCAAAGTACGAGGCAAGACAATTAACACAAAGAAGAAGAAGAATGCGTAGCCTCCTCACTCTTCACCTTCTGCTCTGAAGCACCGGGCCTTGGAGGATTGTAGCTCAGTCGGCACGATTTCCGCGGCGGGGCGTCGAGGATCCGCACTAGGACAGCCTTGTCGAAAACCATCGTCATAAACAATGATGAAATAAATTAATAATACTGGAGGAATTAATATTTGGTCGGGGCTGGTGATGATTGCATCTGAGTGGTGCGTTAGCGAGCGGTCTGGAGTTGAGAGGCTGACTTCAAGGCAGACTCGCGCTCGGCGAGGATGCGCCGCTCAGGGCAATATACTGTAAAGTCCTCCAGCACGATCAGCTTCCCAGTTCTCTGATCGTGCTTCGACTAATGCGTCCTCGCGCGCTAAACGAAAATCCCTCACCAAATATTGACGGGATGAGGCAACAATTGATGAACAAGACTGGGTTGAAGTTACTACAGCTTCACTCTCCTCTCTAGTTTAGTCCTCCTATTTTTATCGGAAGTTATTCTTGTCCGCGCGATTTATTCTGTCTTCTTTATTCTCTTAGTTTCAGTTAATCATTTCTTCTATTTTTTTCGTCCGATTTTCCCTTTTTTATTATTTAATTTTTTCCGATTTATTTTTATTTCTTTTCCTGTTCTTTGTCTTCGCCAATCTGGACCCTTCACAGCCACCATCAATGCCTCCACGATTCACGTTTATTATTCTTCTCAACAAGGTCCGTGTCTGTGTTACGACCCTTAGTCGGCTGCGCTCGTGCCTACTGCCTACTCCCGAAGTCCAAAGTACTTTGCGCATTCTTTCTTGTGAAAAAGGGTATGTGTTTATTCACTTGGTTAACCAAGCAGCAGCTGAAGAAAACATGGCTTGCATGTCAACCAGCGGCCGCTAAAGAACAGCGTTGAACTCCCTGCCCCGCAGTCCCATTCATAACACCGGTTCCTGGACCCATCGAAATACATACAATCGTAAAAAGAAACAGGTTAGACTCCGTCTTACTTGCAGACCCGCGATCCAAGGTAGACCCTTTCTCCTGTCATGCGAGAAAAGAAGACCCAAAAGTTGCCTTTCGTTGTCTATATCTGACCAGACAGGTGACCCCGATCAAACCTAAACGCCATCCGGAGGAGGGGATGGTAAATGCATCGGAAGAAAAAAAAAAAGTACAAAGTTAGATTACAGTTCGTCTTCCAGGTACTTGTAGACAAACTTGAAATCTGCCTTGCGCCGGTTCATCCTGTAGCCTGCATTAGTAAAAGGGCCAAAAAAGCTAGGCAGCTGAACGGAAAATCGGGAGGCTTACCAAGTACTCTCGTAGTCGAAAAAGCGATAAGTCCCTTGTTCGAACTCCTCAGTGATGGTTTTAGGTTCCTCGTGTCGCTGGAACCAGGTCTGGTACTGTTTGTGGAATCTCCAGCTCTGGTTCTTAAGCGCCTTTGCCGACAGGTACTGCTGGTGGCTACCCTGGCGGTAATAAAACAAATAGAACAAGGTATCGGTGTCAATCCTTCCCGTTTCGTAGAGTCGAGGATCATCCAAGATGGGCAGGGGCTCCTGGGGGTAGTAAAGAGGCGTAGTGTACGGGTTCTGAGGCTTGTAATGGCGTGGCTTCTCTGAGTCTCCAGGCTCAGGACAGCTGGCTGCGGATGCAGTGAGAAGGCGCTGCACTGAAGGTGGCTGACTTGACGGATTGGCCAAGGCACGACTTTTGGTAACTTCAAACGAATGGATCAAATCCTGCAGACCAGGGGGTAGGTGGTAGATAGACTCCTGTCCATCTTCCTGCTGCTGGTTATCTTTATCGGGTTCTCCGTTGGCGGCGGCCTGTGGCTTCATGGCGGCGGGTTCTGCCTTGTCCGTCGCGGGCGTGGTGGGCATTGTGTTTGACGCGCTGACGGCAGAAGAAACCTTGGGGCTAAAAGCAGGCGTCCGTGAACGTCCTTCCTCTGCAACTATCGCTGCTGTAGGCATGGCTTTCGGCACAGGCTGCGCTAGTGTGACAACAGGTGAGGCAACAGAGGAAGGTCTAGAGATGGGTACTGCAGCAGGGAAGGCGGGGCTAGCACCTGGTGGCGGGGGGAGAGGGGCGATACCCACACCGTTCTTGTCACTTGCAGCTGCTGCAGCGGCAGCAGACGCATACTTCAGTGTTTCACCGGGCAGACGTGTAGGAGGGGGCGCGGGTTTCATACCAGATGTCGAGCTGCTTGAGCTGGACGGATGCAGGGTTGCCAGGACTGGAAGAGGGGATTTCATCTGAGCGGAAGGTCTGCGGTGACTCGTGGCACTGACTTCGGGTTTGGCAGGCGGCTTGGGCTTGGGTTCGAGCTCTTCATCCTGCATTGACTGAGCGTCTTGCGACGACATTCGGTCGTTGTCACCTCCTAGGCCAAACTGTGCTTCGGTCTCGTCGCCCATGTTCAGATCGTCGTACAGCGTCTCATCCTCCCCAGAGTAGTCAACATTGTTACCATCTTCCACATAGTATTTGATGCTCTCCTTGAGATCCACCACCTGGTGTGTTTCGATGTTGCCGTTCTGGAGTGACCGTAGCAACAATTCCAGTTTATTTACGTGCCATTTGTGACGCTCAATGAAGTGAGCAAGGTCTGCTAGACGATTGTTCTTGACGACATCTTTCTTTCCTCTCTTCATCGACATCTGGAGTGATTCCTCTTCTGCCTCCATTGCCTCGATCTTTTGTTGCAACTCATCGACCATGTTGGACAGGAAATCACAGCACTCAACCTTTTCTTTGTCTTTCGGATCGAGCCGTGACGCCGCAGAGAGGCCTTCTTTGGAGTATGCTTTGGTCTTCATCTCCTTCTCGACAGCTTTGAATTGTTCCATGCACTATATCTCTGTCAGTATAGTCAAGAGCCAACACTCCAGGTCCTATGGGCCTCACGGTCTCAATGGCCCTGCGCTGCTCAAGCAGTGGGCCTTTGTCCTTGACCTCATTGCCGGAAGCCCATGATTTGATTTGATCACGATATCGTTGGAGTTTCTTGATCTCTCGTTTGAGGTTCTCCTCGAGCTTGTCGCGTTGTGTGGGATTGGTAGCGGCACGGATCTTCTCGTAGATTCCTTCGAACGTCTGGATGCCCTCCGTGACTTTCTTGAAGGTCTTGTCGATCTCCTGCTGCGTCTTGCGGGACGTCATCTCTACAGCGTGCTGTTCATGCGAACTACAATGCCAAGAGACGAAATTCCGTTGCTATCGCTTGAAGAAATATCGGGGATGGTTCGAAAACGGACGGATGGGAGGGGGGTTGGAGAGGGGAAGAAAAGATGCTTTGCCCAACAACTTTTCATGGGAGAAGTATGTGTTGTGAGAGTGATAAAAAGCCTCCACAGGCCAGTGAATGTCTCATTAGAGTCATTACTCTTTCCGGTGGGCCACGAAGCTGGGGATGTTGCTCAGAGTGGAAGGCGGTCACACCCGATACTGCCCCCCAAACCCTCCTGTTTGATCTTTGAGCGGGGAACTATCACTGATCATCTACTGCTATTTCATTCATTTACTATTATTTGCTGTCAACCTGCGTCTATATTGCATCCAATTATTTATTTGGGCTTTATTTATAATTAATATTCCATAATTTAAGGTTGGTGGTTCTCTATACAGGGTTTCGGGATTTCCCCGCCACCGCTAGCTAACATGCTTATCTACAGCCGCAACAAACAGCAGAACAAGAGAACAGCAAATCTATTTAGCTAAGATCATGAAAGGTGGGTAAACAATCCGGAGTTCTGCTCTGTCTCTCTAACGCATCTCCAGCCGTTATTCAAAGAGTCAAATCCGCCTCCGTCACCGTCGATGGCCAACTTATCTCCAAGATTGGACGAGGACTTCTTGTGCTGGCGGGAGTTGGACGAGAAGATACAGAAAAGGATGTGGACACAATGATCAATCGGATATTGAAGGCTAGGTTATTTCCGGCCGACAATGATAAACAGGCGAGTAACCCGAATTGGGTTCTGAGCTAGGCTAACGAGGCCGACCAACAGTGGAAAAAGAATATCCAAGATGTTGACGGCGAGGTGCTTTGTGGTATGTCTACTGGACCCATCTTCCTAGCATTTACTAAAGCCTACAGTTTCCCAATTTACACTTTTTGGCCAATTGAAGAAAGGCAAACAACCCGACTTTCATGAAGCTGCAGGCGCCGACACGGCACGAAAGCTATACGATTACTTCTATAAACGCCTCGGCGAGAACTATAATCCTGAACGGGTCAAGAACGGCGTCTTCCAGGCGATGATGGATGTCGAACTTATCAATGACGGGCCGGTGGGTGTTGATTACCGCAGTGAGGATGCGGCGGTTAGCTCTTGTCTCTCCGGTGTATTTCTCAAAATAAATAATGGTAGAGCTGACAATACTTCCTTGCTAGGTTACGATTGAGGTCGACACACAATTACCGAAGAAAGAGAAGAGCCCCGACGACAAAGACTCGTCGGATTCAAAGAAGTCGGGAAGTATGGAGTTCAAGCTGCCCGCAGAGCTTCTCGAGTAGGCGTACGAACTAGGGACTGTTCATGACATATTAGGATACCCTTGTAACTATACAAATAGACACCATGTCTTGATAGAGTGCTTTCTGGTGCTATGGACCCAGGCACAGGAGGCTAATAATTAAAATTATAACCAATAATGAATCAATGATCCGCTGCGTCTGAGCGATCATTTTAGCCTGATTTAATTAGAAACCTCCGCTAGTTTGAGGCTGCCAGGGCAGCCAGGCGAATAATAAAAGAAAATAGCACTAAGCCCCTCATCTTCAGCTGCGAACCCCTCGATTTGGAATTAAGACGCGCTTCACAGTGTGCAGGGCTGCAGGCAGTCGGCGGTCGTGGCGCGAGTGATGGAAGCTTCCTGAAGCATCGTAACTAGCCATCTCCAGCCCACTTTGGCGGCCCTGTCATTTCCCCTCTTATAACCTCCGTGTGTCCTCTCACCACTCCTCAATCGCCTATTGTTCGTCCCTTCTACCCTCGTTCCTGTCCATTCCTTTCCTGCCTCGTTGTCTCTACACCTAATTCCCGCATCTAGCCATCCATCATGGCCGAATCTCAGCGTACGTCTTCGCGTCTTCCCCGCTTTGCGCTTCAACACATTCCAGTCTATTCACTGAACTCAATTTAGGTCGTTCTCGCGTCTTCTTTGACATTCAAATCGGCCAGCAGAAGGCCGGTCGCGTTGCTCTAGAACTGGTGGGTGTTGCGTCGGGACTGAATCTCACAGCAAGCAGTCTTTGCTAATTACCCCGCTTCATAGTTTGATGATGGTACTGCCCATTATTTGTAGCGACGTTTCGTGCCTCTTCTAACCACTTTCTAGTCGTTCCTAAAACGGCAGAGAATTTCCGAGCCCTCTGCACTGGGGAGAAGGGAGATGGAAAGCAGGGCAAGCCATTGAGCTTCAAGGGTATGGCAGGTTCAAACATAAATGGCCATTGGAAAACCTGACTGTAGTCTTCGCCTAGGTTCGATCTTCCACCGAGTTATCAAACAATTCATGATCCAGGGTGGTGATTTCACTGCATTCAACGGCACTGGCGGCGAGTCGATCTACGGTGAAAAGTTTCCCGACGAAAATTTCGACCTGAAGCATGACCGTCCTTTTCTCCTTTCCATGGCCAACTCCGGCCCCGGCACAAACGGCAGCCAGTTCTTTATTACCACCGTCCCTACTCCTCACCTAGACAGCAAACACGTGGTTTTTGGTGAAGTGCTCAACGGCAAGAGCGTGGTCCGGAAGATTGAGAATTTGCCTACTCAGGCGGATAAGCCTCAGTCTGATGTGACTATCGTAGACTGTGGTGAACTTTCCGGCGACGAGTACGACAATGCGGACAAGAAGACCCCCGATGCTACCGGTGACCCATATGAGGACTTTCCTGATGACCACCAGGGCGAGGATCTGAGTGCTCCCGTGTGCTTCAAGATCGCTTCAGAGCTGAAGAACTTCGGAAACGCCGCCTTCAAGAGCGGTGACGCCAACTTGGGTCTCGAGAAGTATCAGAAGGGTTTACGTTATCTGAATGAGTTCCCAGAGCCGGAGGAGGAAGACCCCAAGGACCTAGAGTCTCAGATGAAATCTTTGCGTTTCACCCTCCACTCGAATTCTTCCCTTTTGGCAAACAAACTGGGTCAGTTCAAGAACGCCAAGGCCTGGGCTACATACGCTCTGGAAGTGGCCGACGCTGCCAGCGCGAAAGAGGCAGACAAGGCCAAGGCCTACTATCGTCGCGCAGTCGCCCACGGCGGACTCAAGGAAGAGGATGACGCTCTGAAGGACCTGGAACAAGCTTCCAGCCTAGCTCCTACCGACGCTGCGATTGCGGCCGAGACGACTAGGGTCAAGAAGGCTATCAAAGCGCGAGATGTTCGGGAGAAGGCCACTGCTCGGAAGTTCTTCTCATAGGCCAGATCGCCTGGTATGATTCATGAATCTTTCTCATTTCTCACTTCCTCCCACCTGCTGTTTGCAGAGAAAGTGATGAGATTCTCGGTTCCAGAAAAGGGCCTTGCATCTCTGCTTTCTCCTGTATCTGGGCTCATGTGGTTCAGCGTTCCCAAGCCTTATGCAGCACCTAGTTTGATAGCATAGTGTTGTTCCTAGTACTATTCGTTACATAGAAATCTGTACTCGAAGGTCTAAGCAATAAGAAGGCCATTTCTTTGCACATGACAGTGGAAAATTAACTAGAGTATCCGGAGTATTTTCTTCAATTTCATGGTCTTGGTAGATAGAAAGATATTTATGCCCCAGAATACTCATCGCAGACTAACCAAGATGGGAACATGATCTCAGAAGCCCAGACCATTCTCACCCCCATCTGCTCGTCTTATCAGCTACATTTAAACCGCACACGCTTGTAATGGGCGAGATTATTTCCTAATATCTAGCTTTAATGCCCTCCTCGAGAGTAAGGCTTCCTTAATCGTGAATGATCCGATAGCTAACTTATCTATAGACACCATTACGCGCGCCTCCCCGCCAAAATGCGCGTTCCCAGTTTGCCTCAACCCCACGCTTTCTGTTCTCCCAGAGAGCAATAGCTCAGCACAAAGAGGCAGGGGGTAAGGACGATATTCTTCCAGATGAGGATACGGGTCCCTTCTCGAGACCACGCGCAACACCAACGCCGGCGCGTGATCCAGCATCGCGCCAGAAAGAGGTGATTGAAGATTCTGGCAGTGAATCAGATCCAGAGCGGAACTCCCACCAACAGCCTGGCAATGGAGACAGTCATGGAGATATCTCAAAGAGTCTGCCACCGGACATGGCCGATGTAGACGCAGAGATCGAAGCACTTTTTGGAGCCACGAGACATCGCACGAAACGACGCCGCGTCTCTGTTAATCTAACGAAACCGCATGATTCCATCGAGACATCCTCTCCAGAGCCCTCGCCATTCGCAGCAGATCCGCCTTCGCCAACCCTTCCTTATCGCACGACTCCTCAAAAAACACCTCGACCCCCGGCAACTCCCGCAACCGGCAGACCATCTATCCGTGGTTACCGAAGTTTCCTAGCCTCCTCATCCTCCCATCCGCCTCCAAAACCGACATTTGTGTTACCCCGCTTCCCCTCTCCCGATCAGGCTGGAGATGCAAATGCCATTCCCACACCGTTCTCCCCGTCATCGAATGCGCTCCGCCGTCGTGGCCGGCAGCGTTCGTCTACCCAGAGTTATCTCCCTGGCGGCATGGCAGCAGAAGTGCGTAGCTGGGTCCTAGAGATGGGAGCTAAACGGGAGCAGCAGAAGCAAGCTACGCTTGGCCGCCGCAACGAGACGGAGTCCTCAGTTGGCTCTACAAGATATTCATTGATGCTTCGGATAGATAATGTCCGTCAATCCGCGCTTGGTAGTTGCGGCCCACTTGCATTCGTACAGGGTCAATCTCTGATGCCCTCTGAATATTGTGATACAGTAGACGCTACTACTACGAGAAACGTCCTTCTTATGGGCGCTCCACTTCTGCGTGCGGGTGAACTGTGGACCTCTTCCCGTGTACCTGACCTTCAGGCGGGAGATGTGGTGGGTGTCTTTCGGGGACTGGTTTGGGAATTGGGAATGGGGAGTGATGCGAGTCCTGTGCCTGCTTATGAGCAGGTACTGCGATGTGAAAATGAACGATCCCCGGGGTTGAGGAAGTGGCTTGTTGGTATGGAATGGGAGGTTATATCGCGCGCATAGATATACCATCCTTTCATCGTTGACTCGAGCGTTTATGGGCGAGCCAAACCTAAGTGATTGATTGATACCCTAAGTTTTTTTTTACCATGCAACTCCTTTTACATAAGAAATATATGTACTTCGTAGCAATTCTATCAACTAATATCATGATATGCATAATGCAACCTTTTTTTTTAAGCCCAAAATCACACACCCAATGCAACACATACGCCTTGCTATAATCCCACATGGAAAAAAAATGGGTATAGAGCGAAACTACCTACAATGCGTCCTCCTCCGCTTGCACAACCTTCAACGCATCAACCGCAACCCTCACGCCCCATTTCACCATCACCAGCTCTTTCTCCGAAGCCACAATATCTGTCTTCGCAACTACCTTCCTTAGAAAGTATATACAACCCTTGACGACCTGTGGTGTATCCCGAGTCCGCATGAAAACCTCCACGAGCGGTTTTTCATCGAGAGCCGGATCTTCTTCTGTCGATTTAGACTTGGATTTCTTCATCTTCTTCTTCTTCTGAGTTTGTTGGATGAGGCTGATCATAAGGAGTTCCACAAACGTCTTTGTCTTCGGCTGCAGGTACGCGAAGTTAAGGATCTTCAAGATGCCGAGAGTGAGCGCGTTGTCCGCAATAAGAGAGGCATACATCTTCGCGAGATTCACGATTGCTTTCATAGATAGCGGGTTCTCCTCATCTTCGTCGTGTAACGTAGACTCGTCCTCGTCGTCACCGTCTAGGTCTCCCGTTTCGCCCATCCGCTTGAAGATGTTCCATAATGTGAACATGAAGGAGACTTTGATTCGGCGCCCGAGTTCCCCACACAGCCGGCGCGCGATTAGTGTGTAGTATGGGTTATGAGCGTCTTCTTCCATAGCGCAGTGTGTGAGGACGCGGGGGATCTCGAACTCCTGGGCCCTTTTGAGGCGGAGTTTGAGGAGACGAACGTGTGCGTCCTGGTAGTCATTTGCGGACATGATGGCGACAAAAATGGAGCGGCGGACGTCGGTGTTCATGCGGTGGGCTTTGGCGATAGATACGAAGTCCGGTTCGTTGTCGCTGCCGTCCTCCATTGCCGCGGCGGCGGCGGCTTGGTTGCTTAATGGAAGGTTGGAGAGGTCCTGGCGGGCGGATTCAAGAGGGTCCTCCCTCCAGCTGGCGCCGACCAGCCACCATTTGCCCTTTTTGGAAGAGTTGTGGATGTCGTTTCGGGAGATGCTGAGTGGTTCTGAGGCGCGGATGGTGCGGGTGTTGAGGGAGCCGAGGATTTTGCGCATCTTGGTGATGTGTTCTGAGGCGATAGTTGAGTTAGGTCCAGATTTGAGGCGGTTGTTCTTTAGGTCGGTGATTGTGTCGATCATGAATTTTGTTCGGACGGAGAGGGAGGCTTCGCCGGCTTTCGCTACGGCCGGTTGGATGAGGAAGACGATGTCTTTTAGGGACGACGGGTCGTCTTGTCGAAGTTGGGGTCCGGAATCTAATGCAATCAGTCAGTCAGTCATTAAGTCACGTCGGTTGGGAGAAGGTGGCCGTACTTCGAATGACCTTAAGCAGTAACTCGGTATTATCTTCGTTGATATCCTGCAGAAACAGCCGGATGTAATCAAAGACTAATGTGCTTGAGACAACGTGAAAGTTGTAAAGCTGCGATAGAAGAGACATCAGGTTGATGGTTTCCTTTCCTTCAAACTTGCCCCGTTCGTCTCCGCCGGCGTCAAACGTTTCCACGATTTTTTGTACAATTTCTGCACCAAAGTCCATCCCCATAACTTTATATATGGCTGCGATGAATCCCGCATGGAGGATAATAAAGGTATCTTGGAGAATTGATCTCTCGCAGATGAGACCGAAGAGTAAAGAGAGCAGCGTAGACGTTACGTTCTGTCGGGGATATTCACGATAAAGCTTCTCGAACTCCGCCAGGATAGAAATGAGGTTCGTCTCTGACAGCTTGTTCAGGTGGCCCTGCGCCTGTCTCCTCAGTCGTGTTAGAGACTCGGACTCGGAATTCGACGCTGCCCGTAGTGAGGGAGGAATATATTTCGCCGGTTGACTCTCAGTCGTCGTCTGGACAGGCGCAACGTAGGGGTTCTCTCGTTTCTTCGGCGCGCTTTGCTCTTCTTCGCTTTCTTCATCCTCCTCCTCGTCTTCCTCCAGTGCGTCCATATCCTCGTCGTCGCTGAGGTCTTCGAGGTCCTCATCGCCCATTAGGCTACCTTCAGACTCTTCAGCCTCATCAACAGGCAAACCCTGTGCCTTTCTCCTCTTGCTTTGTAGCCAATCGTCCGCCTCCCGCTTGCGTTTCAAGCCTTCGTCCGCAAATCCTTCGTCCAGGTCGCCCAACAAGTCGTCCAATCCATCATCCGCAAGAGCTTTGGGAGTTTTGCCCTTTTTCAGACCAAGTTTTTTCTCAAGCGCAGCAATCTCCGCATTATCTTGCTCCAACTTGTCTTGTACCGCCTTCGATACCTTCTTCCGCGAGGCATCCGCCACTTTCTCGTCTCGCTCATCTTCGTTGCCACCGGATTTTAAATCGCGCGTCGTCTTAACCTTCTTCGAGCTCGGGGTGGGCTTTTCCTTCTTCTGTTTCGCAGCCTTCAACTTGGCCATCACATCCTCTTCCGCATCATCGGATGCGCCCAAGCCCCCCTTATAACCAGACCCTTCATCAAGATCATCGAAGTCATCTTCATCATCGCGACCACGGCCACCAAAGCTCTTCTTCGAAACCGGCGCTCGCTTTTTCCCCGCCCGCTCTTCTCGCCGACGATCTTTCCGAGAAACCTGACCATTCCGCCTATTCTTCTGCTCGCCGTAACGATCCTTGATCCCAAGCTCTTGTCGGAGATCCCGAGGTAAAGAGGTCGTATTATGCCTGGAACGAGACATTGTCGGTGATTATTTGTCGACCTTTTGACGTTTGGTTTCTCCCAAAAAAAAAATATTATACCGGAGCATAAAACGATGGCGGAGCGGAGGGCGGTGAGTGGAGGCTCAGAGATTATAGCCCCCACAATCACATCAATCTGGACAAGTACAACTGATGCTCTAGAAGACAATTGCTCCTCAATAAACAAAGACAATCCTGCAAAAATGCCGTCATCCGTCAGTCATGAGGAGGTCAGTTTTTGTCATTCCATAGCACACACTTATGAGACGATCCAATAATTAACAATCTCACCACATCAACAGTTCTTCACCTCCCTCACAGCCCTCCTAACAACGACCTCCCAAAAAACCCGAGGCTCCGTATACCTAACCCAGACATCCCTCTTGAACTCTACACCCTCAGACGCTTCAACTACCGACAAACCCCAGCCATCGATCCTCATCCGCGCCTCAGACGGAAACACAAGCGCCCCCAACCCAAAGACACACCCCGAGATCAAAGACAAGAAGAAGAAGGAAACCAAAGTGAAGCTTTCGACGATCGTGCAGCCGCACGAACTTGAGGCGTTCTATGTGCGATATGCGGAGGTCTGCAAGGCGGGGATGACGGGGTTGAAGAAGCGGGATCGGAAGTTGAAGAAGGCGAAGGCCAAGGGGGGTGCAGGGAAGGTTGTCAAGGCTTGATTTGTTTCCTCTGCCAGGGGAATAGGCGGGAATTGCATTTGCGGCGTTTGGGGAATGCTGTCTTTTTTCTTATGTGGTATACCGAGTTGTTAACGTCTAATACGCCCAGCTGCTTATGGTCTTGTAGATAGATTAGGCATAGCCGTCTTTTGATTCTGTATTTGGTATCCTCTGAATCTTTTCTACGTAAATTTACTGTAGTCGAACTGCATAGTCGTGCTGACGATCATGAGCAATAAGTGAAAAGTAACATCCTCTGATTATTACCTCCTAGCACTATGATAGATAAGCTAAAATACACGCGACGAATATAAGTATACAGGTAATGAAGAGAAGCGCACTGTGTAGGGTATAAAAACAAAAATCCAAAAAAGATGATCGTGTCGAGACGTTATCATAGAAGCGGAGAGAAATACAGAAGCAAACGTGTGAGTCAGAGAAGAAAAAGCAGTCAAATACTGTTATAAGTCGATGTCTAACTCGAGTTCGGGCCCAGGTAGCTCTAATCCGAGGCGGACGGTTTCCTGTAGCAGTCGGGTGCAAGTGGAAGATCATAATCATCCACGGCCTCGCGAGGAGAAAACGCCTGGCGTTCGAGCCTTCGGTGAAGGTCTCCAGCAGGAGAGTCCAGCCCAGGACCTAGAACAATCCGTGCGGCGATATGGATCAGAACTATGAGTAGTTGGATTGGTGGAACTAGAACGAGTGAGGCGGTTTTCTGGATTAATGACGCCGCATCTTGTTTCTCTGCGTTGGCGAGGATTAGCATAGATGCCGGGGGCATTGGCGATGTTTCCCGCTCGCGCGACGCTTTTGAGCGGCGGCGGAATTCGCGGCTCATGGTGGTAAGGTTTGGGTTGGAACTGGTAGACTTTGCGCTATTAATGCTAGAAAATGAACCTAGTGTTCGTGGTAGTGTAAAGTTTTGTTCCGGGGATAAGCTTTGCGCAGGTATGAACAACGGGTCTGTGCTTTGCTCTGTATGTAGCGGCGGTTTCAAAGTATCCCGACACGCAAACTCCTCTCCAACCGGTGGCTCCTGCGTCAGCTGTGTCTTGTCCGGCGATGTGGGAGACAGAGGGGTCAGATATGGCTCTGGCGTGACATCACTCGAGTGAAAAGAGTCAACGCATGAAGAAAGCGGCAATTCTGGCCCATCCTGGGACACGGGTATGTCTTCAAACCTTGCCAGCAAAGTTTGGAAGCTCTGTTGTGCCTCGGTGGCTGATTGTCTGGGCAGCTCAGTAGGCACCGGTATATTGATAGGTTCTGACAACTGCTCATGATCATCAGAAATTGTCTCCAATTTTGTAGTACTCCCGGTCGGTGTGAAGCTGCTGCCATCGGTGGCAGTTTCGTCTGTATCCTCGCCTGCGCTAAGCGAGTCTGGCGTGGCAGCTCCCTTTATATCAGGAGACTCTCGACAGTATGGCGACTGTATAGGAGCACTCTCTCTTCGACCTTTCGGGCGCCATGCTTTCTTCCGGCGGGGAGCCTTCGCCTCCTCTGGAATTTCAACCGTAAAACCGCGCTTGAAGGGACACGGGGTAACTTCGTAGCGTAGAATCTTTGGTAGCGCCTCCTTCATCTGAGTAACAAGCTCTTTATCCCGCTCGGTTTCATTCGGCAGCTCGATCCGGTAGTATGTAAGGGGACGGATGCGCAAAACAAACGTCGATCCCCCGTCCACACACCAGCACTGCGAGTTCTTTAGGATTGCATGGACGACACTGCCGCATTTCAGAAACACCGTCAGTCCGTATACCCTCTCCAACCTCAGTGGCGCGAACGCGACCGTCCGCTCTGTGGGGGATCGCCACGGCAGGGTCTCGATGGTATCAACAGGGTAGTCAAAGTCACAGGGAGCGGTACTCGAAGGAATGGGCGCTATAGATCTGGGGGCGAAGTGGACGACCTTCGTGGATGGATGGTAGAAGAGATCATTCTCGGATGGTTT
The DNA here is from genome assembly GCA_027569075.1 of Aspergillus asperescens. NCBI lineage: Eukaryota > Fungi > Ascomycota > Eurotiomycetes > Eurotiales > Aspergillaceae > Aspergillus > Aspergillus asperescens. Next base: position 45,418 of record JAPDEH010000041.1, on the reverse strand, counting down.
GTACGATTCAGAGCTGCGTTGAATGGGCCGATTCAGCTTTGAGGGAAGAGTGAGCGACCGTCGAGGAAGTGGCGCGCCAAAGGTGGTGGACATGATAGTTCATGTAAGATGGAGGGAAATGAATGAATGAAAGGAGAAAGAACTTGAAGGAGAGGTGATCAGCTGGTGGGCAAGAATGATGGAGGGGGCTATGGTAAGGAACGAAAGGCCATCCTCGGAGTTCTCGATTATATCACGGATCAAGGGTCAAAAGGAAGGCAAAGGGTGTCACTAGTGAATGACAATAATAATAATAATAATAATAATAATAATGATCTCAGAGGAAATGAACCAAGCCCTCTAGTGCTGCATATTGAATCCAATAACCTGCAGAGAACTGCAGTTGATTGCAGATGCTGGGGATTTGGAGTGGGGCATAAGTACGGCATACGAGCATAGCGGCCTTGGAATTAAGGTGTATACAACTGTTAGACTGCTACTCAAGCTGCTCTTTACACTATCTCTACAGCTGTCCAACTTAGCCAATATTCTTTGATCATCCTCACCCTGATAGTAACAGTACCAGTAGTGTTCATGACAAACCACCTGTAGACTGATCAACTTGATCCGTGCATGCAGTGACACAGCACTGATTAGGTAAGCGCTTTAGGCAATCATGAATCTTTCAGCAGCAAACCACCCTTCCTCAGCCTCTTCTATCTAATATTACTACTGAAGCTAAATTGTCAGTTAAAAACTTGCAATTCGGCTTCATTTTGGAAATGTCGAATTTTGAACCAAATGCTATAATCCGTGGCTTTCAGCTGACGGTGGTTGGCAGTAAGTCTCACCCAACCCACTCGATGAACCAATGCTGACCCTTCAAGCTGTTCGTGCTTTAATAAATCCAAGACTGTTCAAATATGATCATTTCCGACAGGCAGCTCTCGCCATAGGCATTGGGATAATTATCCAACTTATCGTCCAGATCCCGGTATGTCTCATCCATTGTTATACGCGGGAGCAGCGAGATACTAATAATATCCATCAGATCATCTTGGTCAGGTTGCTCATCTGGATTAGCTCATGGATTGTCAATTTGGAGGATGTCACCTGGGACGATAGTCTTCTGAGTGGACTTGATTTCGTGAACAAGTCCGTCCTGCAGGTCCCGCTCCTGCTTATGACGCTACTAAAATACATCACTCCGACGCTCGATGAGATGTAAGTGCTCCAGAAGGAGTGGTAAATGTCAGTGCGCTGACTGGCCCAGCTTCATGGACTCCTTAAACTGGGTCGATACTACTTACGTCAACAAACACAAATCCGAGGACCCCAAGACTCTACGCGCGATGTACTATCCAAACCTAGTCCACTATTCAACAAAGTCCCCCAAGGGCGAATCCAAGCCGGTACTTGAATCAAGCCTGAAATTTCTGAAGAGGTACGGCCGCAAGGTCGGCATGCTTCTAGGGATCTATCTCGCCTCGCTTGTGCCCGTCGTGGGTCGCGTCGTGATGCCCGCAGCCTCGTTCTTTACCTTCCGCAGCGCCGTCGGAACCACACCAGCTGCTGTCATTTTTGGGAGCGGCATTATCCTTCCAAAGCGATATCTCGTGACCTTTCTGCACAGCTATTTTGCTTCTCGCAGTTTGATGCGAGAATTGGTACGTGTCGAGCATATCGAGCATTCCTCACTAAAAGCCCAACTAACTATAGAATAGCTTGAGCCGTACTTCTCCCGTGTCCGATTCACCTCTGACCAAAAGCGCCGCTGGTTCATGGACCGCGAAGGAGTCCTCTTTGGCTTTGCGTTCGCGTTCACGTTTGTCCTGAAAATCCCCATCATCGGGGTCCTCATGTATGGTGTAGCCGAGGCCTCCACCGCGTATCTCGTCACCAAAATCACCGATCCCCCACCCAGTCCTGCCGAAAGTGAAGGCTTTGCTGAAACGCAGGTGACGTGGAAGAATAAACACGACTTCCTGGAGCTGTCCCTGGATAAAATCGATAAGATCAACGTGGCCGCCCATGAGCAGGACACCCCAAAGCCCGAAACTCCTGGGCGGAAATTCGCCTAGTTTAGGTAATACTTCTCCAGTAGATCAACTGCTCAGGTTCCATTTTCCAATCCAGCTGCCTATTTTGGTATTGACTCCAAATGCTGCTTCTGATAAGGCCGATGATAGCAGACGATAAGCGTAATAGACGAATTGATTGGTACAGTCGGGGTTGAGGGGAAGACGCATCTGGGTGAGGGGTTAACAACGTACATATACCCCCCAGGCTTCCTAGCTTCCTTTTATCTACAATATTTTCCATCAACATTCATCAATATGGGCATTAAGGGCATCCGAACTGCTGTCAAGGTAGACCTAACCAAACCCGCCCAGGAACAGAAGGGTCTCCACGTATGTATTCACCTTATCGCATACGTCACACCAGGCTCTACTGACTACTGTAGAACCGATGGCATCCAGACGGTATTATTTCCCCACTAAGGTATTCATCGAATAAAACTCATAAGCCCAGTTCCTAGCTACGCAAAGATCGCAAACAACGAAGTCGTCAAGATCGAATGTCTGGACTGGACCGGAGGACAGATCCAGAACAACGACTCCGCTGACGATGTCAAGAATGTCGACCTGACACAGGTCCACTATCTCTCAGGCCCGTTCGACATTGAAACGGCCGAGCCCGGTGACGTCCTCCTTGTCGAGATCCAGGACGTCCAGCCCTTCGAGGACCAACCGTGGGGGTTTACTGGTGTTTTCGCGCAAGAGAACGGTGGGGGGTTTCTCGATGAGATTTACCCAAAAGCGTGCGTCCCCTCTCCTATATATTATGGTTTCTATCTGACGTGCGCAGTGCCAAAGCCATCTGGGACTTTGAGGGTATCTTCTGTTCCTCTAGGCACATCCCCCATGTGCGTTTCGCCGGCCTTATCCACCCTGGTATTCTAGGTTGTGCTCCATCGCCAGAAGTCCTGGCTGAGTGGAACCGGCGTGAGGGTGAATTGATCGCGGCCAATACTACTACCCGTGACGTTGCAAAGCCCCCAGAACCACGTAACATCCATGCCGGTAGCGCAGATGAGGTGTTAACGGCGAAGATTGGGCGCGAGGGAGCGCGAACTATTCCGGTACGACCCTCGTTGTTTATCTCAATACTGTACTCTCACTGAGATTAAATTGTAGGGCCGCCCCGAACACGGAGGCAACTGCGACATCAAGAACCTCTCACGTGGGTCGAAAGTATACCTCCCCGTACATGTCCCTGGCGCCAAATTTTCTGTCGGCGATCTTCACTTCTCACAGGGTGACGGAGAGATCTCCTTCTGTGGAGCAATCGAGATGGCCGGCGTAATTACCCTTAAGTTCACCGTGATCAAGGACGGCATGGCCAAAATGGCAATGAAGTCGCCAATATTCCACCCCGGTCCAGTCGAGCCGCAGTTCGGTCCAGGCCGATATCTCACATTCGAGGGCTTCTCAGTCGACGAGAAGGGCAAACAGCACTATCTTGATGCGACAGTCGCGTACCGTCAAACCTGTCTTCGAGTCATTGAGTATCTGCGTCGGTACGGGTACAACGATTACCAGATCTATTTGCTGCTCAGCTGTGCGCCGGTGCAGGGGCATATCGCGGGCCTAGTGGACATTCCGAATGCCTGCACGACGCTGGGCGTCCCCATGGATATCTTTGATTTCGATATTCGGCCCGAGACAGATGCGGTCAAGCTAGATATGGGGGCCTGTGCTTTTACTTCTGATACGACTCAATACTGACAAAAAGCACAATCGAGGTAGTTATTCTAATCTTTGAATTCATTCCCATTATATGCAATGCCATATATATATATACGTCCATCTTATCCATATCATGCCAACTTGTTCACCCGGAAGTTTATATACCCATATCACAAACAGAGAAACAAAAACCTACACAAGTCCAAAATACTCCGCAAACCTCTCCTCCGCCTCCATCACACAATCAAAACCATAAATCTCCCTCTGCACATCCGCATCCGCCCACTTATCCGGCACGGGCCCTTTCCCAGACTTCAGCGCCGCAAACTGCTTATTACGCTCCTCCTTCGCCGCTCCATCACCCAGATGCAATGCCCGCCCACTCGCGGCCGCCATCTCAACAAGTGCATACGCCCGGTCCTTCCTCACATTCTCGTAAACCCTCAGCGCCTTATGGATACTCTCAGGATCCGTTGATGGTAGCCTCGAAAGCACAACCGCAAGCACGGCCCCATCCTCAATTGCCTGCGCTGCGCCCTGAGCTAGATGCGGCAGAGTCGGGTGGCACGCATCACCCACCAGAGCCGTCGACTTATGAACCCACGTCGGCAGAGGCTCGTGAGTACGTAACTTCCACTCGCAGACCTCACCCTCGGGTACATAGTTCAACATGCGCTGCACAAGCGGGCAGAAGTCCGCAAAAACGTCCAACATTGCGCTCTTCGACCCCTTAGTCGTATACGTTGCGTTCGTCGCGGCGGCGAAATTACTATCTGGCTGCGCAGTGCTCAAATTGTAAATGGTGTGGTTGGAAATCGGGTACGCGATGATATGTCGCTTTTCCCCGATCCACCGCACCACTTTATTACTGTTGAAGAGGGCGAGCAGTTCCGGGTCGTCGCGCGCTTGGTCCTTATGGATCATGATTCTGTATGCGGCTTGTTGGGTATCCTTTACGGCGGAGGAGATGTTGAGGTCGCTGAGCATGGCCTCGCGGACGAGGGATTTGATTCCGTCCGCGCTGAGGAGGACATCTGCTGTGCTAATGTAAGAGTTTTGAGAGGTATCTCGAGGTGTAACTGTGAATGTGGGCTGAGGACCGAAGGACTGGACTTCGGAAACAGAGGTCGCGAAGTGGAAGGTTATTTTGTCCGAGTGTTTTAAGCAGCCCTGGTATAGCCCGTTTGCGAGTGAGAAGCGATGTCCAACCATGTGTTTATAACCGTATGTAGATTCGATGTGGTGTAAGTTGACATGGGCGAGTTCTGTGCCGCCGACTGTTCTCTCACTCATTATTAGACCTCTAGCATTCTCCATAGAAACAGGGAAACTTGGGCCATTGGTACAAACCTCGCACACTCGTCTCCTCGATATTTACAGCCTCAGCCTCAATCCCTTTCCACACGCCCAGATGATCTAACACCCGGGCCATGTTAGGCGCAAGCTGGATACCCGCGCCTACGAAGCCGAGGTCTGATGCTGTTTCATAGATATCGATGTGTTTGAAGCCCTTTTTGGCGAGGGCTAGGGCCGAAGTGAGGCCGCCCATTCCTGTATATATCTTCAGTATCCAGTTCGTCTGGTTAGAATGGAAGTGGAGGAGGGGCGGAGACGTACCAGCACCCAGAATGGCGACTTTCAGATCTTGCGGGGCCATTTTGTGCTTCTCAGTGGTTTATCTTCTTCGAATTTGGATTTTGATGGGCTCTCCAGAGCCTGGTTGAGACAGTGAGGACTCGAGGAGTAGATGAGTACATATTGCAGTGGTGGAACAGACATTAGCCGGAGACTCCGCTCTGCTTCCCCACAAATCCCACAATCCAGACATGGAGAACTTAGAAGACATGGAGGGGGAAAGCTTGGTCATGGCTTTTGGTTCGGGGTTGGATAGTTAACCTGGATGTGGGTTTGCGCCGATAAAATTAATCAGTGTTCGCCACATCGGTAGTTCTGAGGTATACAGGATACAGCTCACAGCCAGGGAATGCTTGGATGGATATATTCAATATGAGAATATGTGAATGTAACATGTATTATATTAAAGACAATAGACAACTATGATACATGAAAATATCCCAAGCTCGTTTTCCTACATACTCCGTGATAAGTTACAATGATGCTCTATGTGCATTGTTTAAACACTGCTACCAGTAACCGCAATAACCCGACCGAGAGCGGTGCCAAGCTCGGGGAGGAGGGCATTGACAAGGCCTTCGACTTCAGGAGCTAGCTGAATGAGAAGGGCTCCGATCCCTTGGCCGAGCACAACGATGAGGCCGTCAGTCTCAGGGCCAAGTCGCTGGATAAGCTGGGTAACATCGATGGCAACGTCAACGACGGTACCGACAACGTCCTCAAGCTGAAGACCGCTGATGATATCGCCAACAACACCGGTCAGCTCAACAATAATGTTCTGTCCGTCCTGGCCGCGAACGCTGAACTGGTTGTTCTGGGCACGCTTTAGGTTCAGGCCAAGGGACTGGACAATCTGGCCAACAGGATTGTTAACGGAGTCGAGGCCGAGGGTAGCACCGGCACCGCGGAGAATATCGGCAATCTCAGGAGCGAGGCGAATGAGGAGGATTTGGGTATCTTCACCAACAACGGTGAGGATGCAGTCGACAATGGGGCCGAGGTCCGCAATAAGATCACCAACAGAAGCAACATCGCCGATGATCTCACCGACAGAGTCGCTGAGGCTGACACGTCCAGAGAGAAGGTTATATACGTCTTCGTTGACCTGGATGAGCAAATCCTCGCCATCAGCGCCAGTCACGGTCAGGAGACGGTTGACCTGGGGGCCGAGGTCCTGAATGAGGTGGCCAGTACCGTGGCAGTGGCCATCCTCGCAGTCACCGGGAGTGGGAGTAGAGGTGGGAGGGACAGTAGAAGTTCCAGTCTCAGTAGCCGTGTTGGTAGCCGTGTTGGTAGCAGTCTCAGTGGCAGTCTCAGTAGCCGTGTTGGTTGCAGTCTCAGTGGCAGTCTCAGTAGCCGTGTTGGTAGCAGTCTCAGTGGCAGTCTCAGTAGCCGTGTTGGTGGCAGTCTCAGTGGCAGTCTCAGTAGCCGTGTTGGTAGCAGTCTCAGTGGCAGTCTCAGTAGCCGTGTTGGTGGCAGTCTCAGTGGCAGTCTCAGTAGCCGTGTTGGTGGCAGTCTCAGTGGCAGTCTCAGTAGCCGTGTTGGTTGCAGTCTCAGTAGCCGTGTTGGTAGCAGTCTCAGTGGCAGTGTTGGTAGCCGTGTTGGTTGCAGTCTCAGTGGCAGTGTTGGTCGCAGTAGAGGTAGCCGTCACTGTGGTGGTCTCAGTGTTGGTTCCGGTAGCAGTGTTGGTCTCCGTCTCAGAGTCAGTCCCTGGAGCAGGGCCTGTCACCGTCGCAGTCTCAGTCTGCACGCACGGAGTGGTGGTAGACTCAGAAGGAGCAGGGACCGTGATGGTGACAGTCTCGATTTCACAAGCGCAGTCCTCACCACCAGTAGCCTGGCGGGCATTGATGGCGATAGGACCGGCCATGGTGCAGGCCGCCCAGGTCAGGGCAGTGATCACAGAAGCCTTCATCTTAAGTATCTCACAAACGCTGAACGTAGATCAACAATAGAAAGCAAATAAAGAGTGAATATAGGTCAGAATGATCGTCAAAATAATGGCAAGAGATGCAAAAAGGAATCTGGTTTCTCAGAGAGTGACTGATCGAGAGAAGGTAAACGGCCAGCAACTCCAGGCCAATATTTATACTCCTCCGCATCCCTCCCCCTTACGCTCCCATTATCGTCGCCTGAGCCTAGACCCACGACAGGGAGATGCACCTAGGAGCAGCTGAATCGACTATTCCAGTTTATTTGGCATGGTTGACCATCGACTCGGCAATTAGCTCCAGAAAAAGCGTCTCGAATGGCGAGAGCTTGTCACTCTCACTCGTCTGGTGGGCTAGTTTTCAAGGGCCCAGCCATTAACACTGTCGTTCCTTGGTCAGAGAACCTATCAGAACTGCAGCACTGCTGGGTCCCTGGTGGTCCCTGGTGGTCCCTGCCCAACATATGCACTCTCTTTTTGAGGACGCAGAAGCCCATGTGCCAGCAGAGGATCTGTAGGTTCACGAACGCAAAGTTTGAAGTCTTTCAACAACGATACGGACGACTCACAACGAGTTGTATGGATCCACAGCTGCTCAATGCCAAATGTGGCGGCAAATGGCGCAGGTACGAAGGCAATGGTTCTCCATGAGCAGACTAGCAGCGCGCAACTGGTTGTACAGACGCACAGATCCAAATCTTGAGCTTGGAGTTTCTTTGTTCTTGGGATGATGGGATCTGCACCTGCCGCATAGACTATTGGGAGTGGCGCCCGGTCGATCTGGGGATTGGCCAAGAGACACAGCCGATTTCCTAGTTTTGCGACTTATCGAAATCTCGCTGCCCGCGAACGTCGGTACCCTGTACTCCGTCAGACCGTCACCCATGTTCGCTCTCCGGAGTTTAATGATCAAACGCCCATTAGATAACTAATTGTCCATCGTTATTCTTCTCCTGGTTCTTTCTTCTTCCGGGCTCGTGATCCCTGAGAGTCCTCACAAAGACCGGAAGAATGCTGCCCGGCAACGTTATTCCGTGACGCTCACCAATTCCAAATTCCCGTTCTTTTTCTATTTTCAGGGACGGTGGAGGGTGTACGCAGGGGTAAATCGACCGGTGGCGAGGAGGGGCGGTGTTGAGTGGTCCTAAGAAAGAACTCTCGCCCTTATTATTTCTTCCAAGATCCAGCCTCCCAGAGTCAGAGAGCAAGGGGAGGTGCGGATATCGGCCGACGAGGAGGTTCTCCCCAATATCTTGGACCGTCGCCGTTAAGTTGGGAAAAGTCGCGACATTGGGGATGTTTGTAATCGTCCACGGTGCCCATCGGCCACATGGGAATCATACAGATCTCGTGGTCACCGCAGCCGTTGCAGTCTTTCCATGTAGTCCAGGCGAGATAATCCATAAGCCCCTGGATTTGGTCGACGACAGATTCATACTCAGTGTGACACAACGATTCTAGTAGCGTCGTGCAGACGCTGCGTGATACTGAAAGCACTGCGTTGGCCGCAATAGTCGTAACGAGTATTGAACGCCTAACAAACTGCTTTGAGCACCGCTCCACCTCGAGAGATGCGTTTCGTCGATCATAGTCGATAAATGGGGTCACAATGTCCTCAATTTCTTCCTGCAGCTGCCGTAGCGTTGAGGCCTGGCCAGACGCCAGGAACCGCAATCGAGTCCCATAGCGCTTCACCACCATATCTGCCACATCTTGCCAGTTTGTTGAGCGTTTGCTTACTTCATGGCCCAAAATCAAACCATCCAAATCCTGCTGCATAGGTTCTAGCTCATTGGATGGAAGATGTCGCAGTCGAGGTTGAGCCTTTTCTCCATCCGGAAATAGATCTAACCCGTATGTGTATGCAGTTATAAAATGGTCGTAATTCAGGCTCACCCTATCTCCCCCAATCTTCCAATATCGAGACGCCACTGCAGGAAGCCATATTCGTCCAGCGTGCATTCCAATATCGCCACCTGGCATCCCTTTCTCACTAGGTCGTACCCGAGCCACCTGTTCCACTTCAAGGTTGGAAAAGTCGCATAAGATGACCTCAAACCCTGCCTCCATGCGAAGCATCCCATCCAAGTGTCCGTTCCACCTGTCTTGCACCATGTAGCAGAAGAGTTCTGCGCGTCTGCGCTCATCCATCATGCCTCCTTCATCATCTTCCAGGTCATCCCGAAACAGGATTCGGTCCTGAGAGTCCATAGTGCCGTTAGTTGTCTTACCAGCGGACATGCCATCAATGTACAGCAAACGCAGATCCTTCCCAGCAACAAACGTGTGCAGGAATCCATCCTCCGCCTGAGTTGGCTGCCCAATGACCTGTTGCGGCTCGCGTTGCAATGGCGGTCGCGGGCCCAGGCCCCCAGCTCCAGGTGGCGGATTATGAGGAAACGGATGAGTAAAGACAAGAGCATGTTCGGGCTCAAAGGCCAACCATTCAGGTCCCCGAATGGGGTCTGACCGCCAGTTGCCGTGGTAGAGCTGTGTTCCTTCTGGCACTGTAGCTAGAAAAAAAGACATCCCATTATGGTTTAGTGACGAACCCCATTGTCGCATAGAGGAGTGAATAGTGTTGAAGATGTGATTCGCATTCGGAGGGAACGAATACGAGACCGTGTTGGTGACGAGTGCTGCAAGGCAAAACTGCAGTCTAGATCGGTATGCTGGCATCATGGAAGCACAATCTGCCAATATGTGGTGAAACGCCGATTCAGAAGATCAGATAAGGATGATCTTCAACTCGAGCCGTCCCCAGGCTTCATATAAAGAAGCTGAGTGGGGGAACAGATTGATAACAAAATAGGACGCCGGTCATCGGCGCGACCCGTTGTCTACGCTAGTTTAGTATCGAATTAAGCAATCTAAGTAATATGGCGACATCGGAACCTACCCGCCCGTCAGAGAAACTCCAAAACGATGTCACCATCGTGGAGTTTTGAAAGTGTGCTGAGGTGATCTGGAGCTGGACTCGTGGAGATCCTCAGTGAGAGAGTGCATTGATGTAAGAAGCAAAGAGCAGCACGAGCCTCACCACTGGACACTGTCTCCTCTCCACACCACCAAAGCACCAACCATCCCCCAGTCTCCCCATCTCCCCCAGCCTTCTTAAATCAAGCAGCCTGCAGGGATATAGAGAAAGAAAGAAAGAAAAAAAAAATGCGCCCCCTCCTCCTAACTGTTGACGCGTTCAACACGCTCTTCCACCCCCGCCTCCCAATCCCAATTCAATACGCCGCCTCCGCCTCAGCCTTCAACATCCCCATCTCCCCCTCTGCCCTGCAACCTGCCTTTCGCGCATCCTACATGGCCCAATCCGCCTCGCACCTAAACTACGGCCGAGATCTCGCCCTGCGCGGTGAATATGCCGGTCCGCGACAATGGTGGGAAGACGTGATCCGGGGGTGTTTCGCCCGCGCCCTTGCCGAGTCGAACTCTAACACAAATTCAACGGAAGGAAAGGACGGGAATGGAGTTGAAGTTCCTGATGCGCTTATACACGACCTACTCGATCGGTTTGCCAGTGCAAGGGGGTATAAATTATATGATGATGTAGGCTCTTTCTTTCGGGAATTAAGGGCACAGCAAGAGGGGAGCCAAAAGAGGAGAAAAGTTGTTGTCGGCGTCGTTTCAAACTCGGATGACCGTATCTCTTCTGTCCTGGAGTCTCTGGGGCTTTCGGTGCGTGATCCGAGAGCAGGCGAACAGAAGACGAGACATGGACATGATTTGCCAGGTTTCGAAGAGGAAAGGGAGAGAACGGCACATGCGAAAGACAGATCCAGGCCCTTACAGAGAAAGGAACAGAAGGATATCGACTTCATTCTTACCAGTTACCAGGTCGGTGCTGAGAAGCCAGATCCACTGGTGTGGGATGTGGCGCTACGCACAGCACTGCGGTTACATCTTGAAACTGAGACTGGCGATGATGCAAGGGCCGATGAAGATTGGGAGCGTATTCATGTCGGTGATGATTACGGCAAGGACTATCGGGGTGCTATGGATACTGGGTGGAATGCGTATTATCTTACCCGTGATCCTGAAGCAGCCGCCCTGGCGCCGAAGGGTACGAGGACGATTACTTCGTTGTTGGATCTTCTTCCAGAGTTGGAGCTCAAGTGAACCTAACTGATCCATGCGTAGATGTAAATAATCTTGTAATATAGCCAAATTGACTAACTCATAACCCAAGGTATGTATTTACTCTTGCCCTAACGCCGGCTCAAACAAAACAAAAAAAATGGTTCAATCCCACTGTCCTATGCCTCCCAAGTCCCCCAGTCGGTTCCCAGCGTGCTTGTTCAGCAGCGCAGTAATGTTGGACCCGCGATGGCGGTCCTGCGTCCGAAGCTGCCTTTCCCGCTCTCGTTCACGCGCTGCGGTATAATAGTTGACCGATCCCTTCTTGGCTATTGATGCCGCAGGAGCCTTTGTAACTCCCCGAGATGAATCGGAAGCAGAACTGGACGAAGAGGCAGTCGTGGTCTTCCGCAAGATCGGTGGCTTGAATCCGAAAGAAACAGCCTTGTCACCGCCAGCACCTGCATGGAAAGCAAATCGGGTATTGGAGGAAGCTGAGGTCGCGGAAGTTGATGAAGCTTGTCGAAGCAGAGCAAGACGGTCCACGACGGGCCCTCGTGTGCGACGTGGATGGTTGAAGCCTACGGATGGCTCCCGCTCTCGATTGGTCACTAACGGTTGCTCTGATTCATCTTCACCCATTTGCTGCTCGCTTTCATCTTCCTCAATGGAAGCGTCCTCGTGGAAGGAGTCATATTCAGGCCGTTCGGTCAAGAAGGAGACGGTCTCACGGATTTCGGCAAGAGTAGCTGGCCTCTTCGACATCGCGCTCGCAGGCTTCCGGCGAAGATGAGGCGGGGGGCGGTTGTTGACGTCCTCGGCGGCGGGTTCCAGAGGCCTCTTTCTCTTGTTGCTTTCCTCTTCTGGCAGGGTATCGGTCTGCGCCTCCGCGGTTCCATCCTGCGACGAAGGCTCATCCGGAGTAGCGCCCTCTTGCTCATATCCGAGGAAATCGAGACCAGCATCATCGTCGTCCTCCCGATCTTCAATGGCCTTGAAGAAGGCCGCCTTCTTGGGGTTCTCAGCTATTTCTCCAATCTTCTCATCGGCAAGAAGAGCATTTCGCATTCGGGCAAATTCTCTTTGCTTTTGTCGTCGGCGTGCCAGGATCTCATCGTCTGAATCATCCAGGTCGAACTCATCGTCGGCACCTCGTCTCCGGCGAAGTGCTCCTGTTGTGATGTCTTTCAGCAGTTTTGCTACGTCTTTCTCGTCTGCATTTCGTTGGTGGAGCCTGTACACAAGTTAGTATGTGTTGCAGGAGTATACAGAGTTGGTAGACAAACGCATTCAGAGCAGCCAGCTGCTTCGCGTCAACCCTCTCCCCGCTGTTATCGTTGATCATTTCCCTGTCAAACGCGTTCTCTTCATCGTCAGCATCGTCGTCGCTGACACCTCCAAGACCGGCGTATTCATCATCGGATTCTTCGGCAGCTTCTTCTACCACACCCTGTGCCATGCTCTTCTTGCGATCGAAAAGCTCGGATGGCTTCTTGGTTTTCTTCGCTGTTGTTTTCATCACATCGAACGCACTTGCATCGATCTCAAAGTCACCCTCTGGTTGCTCCTGAATAGCAGAAAGGTCTGGGGCTTTTCCACGTCTCAGATTCCTCATGTTCCTCGCTGCAACTGGAGAATGGTTCTGTTCCACAAGGACAGTCTCGATAGTTGACGTCGGAGTGCCCAAAAATCTCTTGTTAGGATCGAAAGGTGAGAGAACAAACCCGGCATCTTGGGTTGGGTCGGGGATTTGGGACATCTGGGATACGCTTCGAGCAGCAGGAGACTCGGAGACCCGAGCATCTGGTTGCCAGTATCTAGCGAATGGGTCCATGGATGCAGCACGCTGCTCCTGACTGTCCTTGATGATGTCCGGCTCCTTGTGCGGGCTCATCGGCACAGGTTCAGGTAACGATAAAAGAATACCACCCTCCTGTCTCATATCCTGGCTTGGGGCCAATGTGCCTGCAAAAGCCTGTGTTAGGCTCATTGTCGTCTCTGAAGGCCTTACAGGGATATTTGGTCGCTCCACCGAATTCAGGAGCGGGTTGATCGGTTTGACCGGTGTCTTCGGCGCCTGGTCTTCCTCCTCGTCCTCATCATCACTAAGGACTCGAGTAGGTCTCTTACGCCTTTGGGTTGGCATATCGCTCGCCTTCAATGGCGGTTCAATCGCCGCCTCGTCTTCACCTTCATCTTCATCTTCACCAGCCTCGGAATCAATCAGATTCTCTTCCTTGTCGGCTTCGCCCTCATCTTCTATTTCCTCGTCCTCGTCCTCCTCTTCCTCCGGATCTACATCATTCTCACCTTCATCCTCCGAGCCAGACAGTTCAAAATCGTCGTCCTCATCGTCCTCATCACCACCGTTTTCCCGTTTGGCTGCTGCCCGTTCCTGTCTTGCGATTTGCTCGCCCTCTTGTCGCGCTTTTTCGACAAGATTCTCCACTTCGTCTTCAAAAGCAGCGCGTTCAGCGGCGGTCTCAATAACAATTCCTTTCGCCCTAAGCTCTTCTATTCTCTCCCTTCGCTCTTTTCCAGCTTGTTGTTTCGCCTGATACAGTAGAGATGCCGATAGCTCAGCCGAGTTCATTGTAGATTTCCGGGATGGCGATGTAAGCTGTGCTAATGCCTTTAGCTTGAACATGGATGGTGGCTCCTGGACGTTCCGTGCTGGGAGGTTTTCAAACGCCGCGATACGTCGGCATTTAGCAGGTGATGTAACAATTTCTAGGTCACTATCCGAATCGTCCTTCTGATGCCGGGCCACCTGTTCTCGGGAAAGTCGAACTCGAGCGGGGGCCACCCTCAGCGGCATCTTTCCTTTCTTGACATTGGACAATTCTGCGTTTGGTTTGGTGCCCTGGTTCTCCGTTTCGTGCTCAAGCAGCTTCTGAGTCTCCTCAGCCGGTGCGCTCATAAGTTCTTCTAAAGTTGGGAAGTTCGGCTCCTCTTCCTGCTGCTGCTTTGTTGAATCATCCACCGGCGGCAAGACAGGCGAGGTTTGTGGCGTTTCCTTGTCTTTTTGCACCTCAACATCTGACGAATGCTGGGACCCTGTGGTTGTCGAGGAGTTGTCGCCAGGCTGCTCCGCCGCAGTCTGTTCCTGGGGTTGCATAAAGTTGAAACGAGCGAAGAAGCTCTCCTTGGTAATTTTCTTCTTCGTCCGTACCTCGTGCGCCAATTGCATATTCCTGCTCATTCTCTGTGTCTCGCGGCTCATCTCCTCGAGAGCCTTCTTTCCGGCTTTTCGGGAAGGACGCGATGGTTGTGTTGGTTTCTTTCGATCAGATTCACCGTCGTCTGCATTCTCGTCATCGGAAAACATATTAGAACTAAGCACTTTTCGATCCTTCGCCTTCGCGGCCTTCTTCTCAGCTTCGATCCGCTCCTTCTCCTCGCGCTCCTTTCGTTTCTGTGCAACGAGTTCAAGAAAACGGTTGTTACGCTTCGGCGCCACCTGTTCCTCTCCTGAGTCTGCTGTTTCTCTTTGTTCTTGCCCATCATTCTGCGATTTTGTGGGGGAAGACATGAACAGTGGAGAAAAAGAGCGTGCACGAGACATTGACCTAACCGAATCCCCATCTGTATCGCGCGTCGTCTCCACATTCTGACCTCTCCGTCGCGGTTTGGCTACGGGGAGATCATCGTCAGACGAAACAGCCTCATCATCTGCAGAATCACGACGCGTATCATCGGGGCGTTGTCCTTCTTTCTCTGCTCGTAGGATTTTCGAAACTCGATCAAATGCCGATTCTGCGGGGGGTTGTTGGGTTGATTCTCGGCGTTGCTCTGTAGTATTGCCCAGCAAGCGCGCAGCCATACGGCCTCTAGGCATGATAATGTCATCATCTTCTTCCTCTTCCTCGTCCTCGTCTAAATCCATCGTGAACGCATGCGTCGTCGGGTTTGTGCTGGTTTTCGGTAAATTGGTAGAAATCGCGCTTGGTTTTTTATTAACAGGCTTTTCGCTTTCTGAATCTGAGTCGCTATCAAAGGCCGCGAGCATGGCCTTGACTTTTCTTCCAGGAGTGAGTATCTCGGGCGAGTCTGCTCCTGCGGACACGGATCGTGCTGTCCGCGGTGTTGATGGGGCCGACATAATGAGAAATTAGATGTTTTGGAAGTCTGGAAAGGGTATTAATTGGGCTAGACGGTCATTTTATAGGTTCAATAGGGGCATGAGATTGAGGAAGGTAGGTATGGAGTTAGAGGCTTAGGCATTGTTCCCACCGCTACAAATCATCTAGGGCGGGCTGGCGAATCCACGACGCGCGCCACGACCGCGTCGCTCGTTATCACACGTGACATTTTTGATAACGCGACTTATCGCTTTGTCGCCTCAGGCATCCAATGCATCTATAGTGGAACAAGAGATAACCTTGGGATGCTAATAGCCATAATATTTGTATTTTTTTTAATGATAATAAAGGCCAGATGTAGTAAAATACGACGCCAGATAATAACCATCCCTAGAACTGTACAGGAAGGGTCAAAAACCGCTGCGTCCGATGCTTCACCGTCTCAGTCACAGTTGGTATTTGAAGTATGCCATAAGAAAGCGAGATAGAAAGGCGGATTATTGGAAGAAGTTTGGCGAAGGTATTCCAAACCTTAAATTTCGATGTCAATGTCCAGGTCTAGCGCTGCAATGTTCTCGTCGTCCATGTTCCGGTGACGGATCTTTGTGCCGCCTCCCTTGGATTGCTTATTCGGGGTATTGCACTGGCCAGGCGTATTCGCTTTCGATGTACCGGAAGCAGGGGTTGCGCTGCGACTGTCATTCTCCTCGGGCTTGGAGGATGATCCATTGACATCGTGGTGAGTCTTTGCTAGAGTCTTGACACGTAAGAACGGATTTATGGTAGCTTCTCCCCGGGCAGCGGCGGCGGCGGCTTTCCGGCTAGCCTTCCGCTCCTCCAGCTGTGCGCGGCGAACGTTTTCGTAATTAAGTTTCTGGTTCCGCAAGTTCAGCTGGGCCAGGCGGTCGTGCTCGGAAAGCTTCTCGGTACGGGGTTTGGCGTTGGAGCCGAATGCGAGTTTGGGGGCTTGGTTTGCGAGCTCGAGTTGCAATCTCTCTACTTCATCGTTGTCACCGAGCTCCTGGGCAACTTTTAATTTCTTCTCAATGTCGACTCGTTTGAAGAACGTTGTCTTTGTGTCTAGAGACCCTTGCTTCCTTAATTTCTCGTTCAACTCCTCGTTGGTAAACTTGTGGTTGATTAACCGGTTAATGTCCATTACTTTCTTGGTTAGCTGGGACCTCGT
Organism: Aspergillus asperescens; assembly: GCA_027569075.1. NCBI lineage: Eukaryota > Fungi > Ascomycota > Eurotiomycetes > Eurotiales > Aspergillaceae > Aspergillus > Aspergillus asperescens. The sequence continues at coordinate 28,771 of JAPDEH010000041.1, read as the reverse complement.
AGGCATCTTGCAATCCTCAACAGTCATGACCTGTCGGTATCGATTAAATTCCGCCTGTCCAAGAATTAGCTGGTGGTTTAAAACGCGAGTCACCGGAATAACGTACTTCTGTAAAGGGAGAGTCGGAACAAGCAATGAATGGAAACTGGCGTGTAGTTTTGCCGTGGGCGAGGACTGCGTACTGATCTGTCGTGAATGACCGACCGTTCGCTCCCTCCAAGGCATACTTTTTTCCTTCTTCGATTTCTAAAAGAGTCAGCGGCTTCCTAGCAGACAATCGGCAGAGGATACTCACTTGTGATCAAGGCAAGACGATACTCGTTAACGCCGTTATTGTTCGGCCCAACATTGAGACGAACATAACACCCGGTCATAGCAGCTTCGAACCCAGGATAGAAGCAGACCTGTGCAAAGTTGGTCCTGCCTACACGAGCCCGCTGGAAATCGCGGAGGTCGGCTGGGGGGTCATCTTTGGGAGGTGATGGTGAGCGAACGCGGTCATCCCATTCAACTTCGCTGTCCCCATCTGCATCATCGTCAGAGAGTCTAGATCTCGACTTATGATCCTTAGTCGTCGTATCCCGACGGCGCAATTCGTCACGCTTGCCCTTCTGCTCTCGCTGTCTCTTATACGCCTCGATGGCCTCTGAAGCCTCGCCGACCTTGCGACCTCCGAGCGTTGTCTTTTGCCGAGAACTCTTGCGGTTGCCTTCGTCTAGACTTGCAGCACTGGCCTTGCGCTTATTTTTCTTTGCTTTGCGGGCCTCCTCCCTCTCTCGAGAAGCCAGAAGACGGCGAAGAGCGAGATCCTGGTTGTGTCGATCCACCTCTTGCGCACGATCGGACAGAAGCTGCTCTCTCTGGATCTCGGGCATTGCCATGATATCCTTTTTGTCCTGTGCGGAATGGTAGAGCTTCTCGTAGGGATAGATAGGACCTTCATCTTCAACTCCTACGTCTGAACCCTCGGCGTCGGATGGCGCCTCTGATTCAGACATGCTAGCTGAGTTGAGAGAATCGGCGGCGGATCTGGTGTTAGGGCAGGTCTTGTCAGTTCAGGCTCAAATCACCACAAGGACTCTAAGTGAGGAATGGTAATTGCATCCCAACGTACATTTCTCCATCCTCCTCCTCATATTCATCTCTACGCGACTTGCGGGGACGACGGGCTGCTTTCACAGTGCCTTTTCGACCCATGCTGGATGTTGGTTCGGGGGATCGCGGTGAGGTCGAGCGAGTCGGAGATGTGGAGGGAAGCTTGCGAGAAGGGGGGGAGGCCTCTTCGTCTGAGGTATCGTCACCCGCCAACGCGAGCAGCTCAGCGTCAAGATCATCAGCCATTGTGAATGTGTTGACGGGCGAAAGGCCTGGAAGTTTCAGGTATTTGTGTTCCACACGGGTTTCGAAGAGCGCGGGGCCTCAAGCGAGTGAAAGTCGCAGAGTCAAGGCGAACACTCCGTTTGAGATGAAAAAAACGAACGAATGACCCCTGAGCAGCTGTCGCAAAGAGTGGAAAGGGTTGTCGGTGGCAATATTCGAGCGAGATCGGGGAAAATGCGGATACACGTATATCAAAGACACAGATAATCAAATGAGAAAATGTGAATATAACAGAATATCACCAGACAGAGCTGCTGAGTGAAAGAATTGTGGCTTGTGGGTGGCGGGTTGAAAGAGTGAAGTAACTGCCAGAATTCACTTGAGCGATTATTGGGCAATGACGTCCAGTCCAGGGATGGCGCGCCGAGCCGAACTCGAGGCGCGCGGCTGTTCTTTTCGATTGGACCACTCTGGCCTCGGTCTCTTCAATCCTCATCATTATTTTTAAATGCACAGCAAGATGAAGCCCTTCACAGCGGTTTGGAGGTACAATTTTCTCTCATGCCATAGACCAGCAGCTCCTCTGGTGCTGGATTTTCTCGCCCCGTCCGCCGTCCGCCACCGACAATATCGCGCAACGCCAAACTACAAATCAGCAGAACCCCAGTCAAGTCCCGAAGCTCCAAAGCCGAAATATGTTCTCAATCAAAAGCAAAGAGAGTTTCTCGATAGTGCGCTACGGGTCAACCAGGCTGGTGAATTGGCCGCCACCCTAATTTATACCGCGCAAACACCGCAAGTCGTCCGTTCGCACCCCCACCTACGACCGTTAATGAAGCATATGTACGACCAGGAGGAGGCCCATTTCACTACATTTAACCAAATGATTGCCAAGCATCGAGTACGGCCCACTGCGATGTACCCAATATGGGAGGCTGCGGCGACATTTCTAGGCTGGTCGACGGGTGTCATGGGACGAGAGGCAGCCATGGCCTGCACCGAGGCTGTGGAAACAGAGATTGGTTCGCATTACAACGAGCAAGTTCGGGAGATTCTATCGTGGGAGGCTGAGGCGCACAGCTGCGGAGAGGAACTGGACGATGAGTTGAAGGATATGCTTACTACCTTTCGGAGAATCCGGGACGAGGAACTTGAGCATCTAGATCATGCTGTTGAGAACGATTCCAAAGAGGCTCAGCCGTACGATCCACTGGTCAATGTTATTCGACTCGGGTGCAAGACGGCTATTAAGATCAGCGAAAGAATATGATTGGGCGGGAAAGAGCTTAGGCTGGTTACTGGCATTGTATTTTATTATTGATCCGCTATCCATGTACCATACATAGATGTTTTTGGAGCTTGAGCGGATTGTCGCTATGTTTTGAATATGAATCTATTTTGATCTATCAATCATGGGTATATACGTAAAAGTCATATCTCTAATTCCGGTTCTTCTTCTCTAGGTAATCCAGGAAATTCCTCGAGAACCGTACGACCTGCTGATAGACCTCCTCAAAGCCATTGGCTCCGCCATAGTAAGGATCCTGGACTACCTCACCGCCACCGACACGTTCATGCAGGGTTCCTCCTGGTCCATAGTCACCAAAGAGACGCACCTCCGCAACTTTGGCTCCAGCCTCAACGCTAGCAGTTATTGAAGCGGCGGTCGCTGCCCTGGTTCCCTTGCCACGGGCAACACGTGAAGCGGTCTTGCTCGGCGACGATAGGATGGAAGAGCGCAGCTCTAGCAGATTTGCGAGATTAGACTCGTCCATGGCGATGAGATAGTCGAATTGCAAAAAATCCTCGAGGGTGATCTTTCGGGCCGCGTGACTATAGTTCCTGATATTGTGGCGACGGAGAGTGGACATGGTACGTGAGTCGGAGGGCTCGCCAGCATGATAGGCCCCTGTACCGGCGGAATCGATTTTGTTGATTAAAGGGTGGGTAGCAGCGACATTGCGGAAGACGCCTTCTGCCATTGGGGAGCGGCCTGGGAATCGGGTGAGTTCATGTAGATCTTAGAGGACAGGGGAATGGGTAACCGTACAGATATTGCCGAGGCAGACGAATACAACGCTGACCGACTGGCCATCAGAAGAATTTGGTGTCGTCATTTCTTTAATTTATCTGCATATTCTGTATGAATTTCTTGATGGTGAATCCTTGAAGAAGGCGAGGCTTTTTTATCTCGGGGTTTATCGATAGACGCAGATATTGCACGCCTAAGGCAATAAATATTTTCCGGTGTCACCACTACGGGATAAGGCACAGATGATAGTTAACTTTTAGCAGTGGATGGATGATGACTGAGACTTCACATGAAAATTCTTCCAATAAATGGCATTGATACGTCGAGCACCAATCCAAAAAAGACAAGTCAGCCGAGAGTTCACAGTAGACTTGACCCCGCTTATTCCCATGGCTTCATGATGACTGCAGCGTACGACAACTTCTGACACTAACTGCAGGCTCCAAGATAGTTAAAAAAAGAACTTCAGGGACTGCCATCCCAAAGATCAAGAAATATACGAAGCGAATCATGTGTAAAGGAAATGTCACTGTCACATAAAAGTGGCTGTGCCGCTTCCAAGAGCAGTGGTTGGCCCAGCGACGGCATGGGGCTCTTGTCAACCGATTCTTGGACTGCATCAATTTGACTGCGGACGGAGTTGACCCATAGATGTTCATAGATATGCGATCATTATTGGGTGGACAAATATTTGTTTCAGCAGAGGATTAGTTTCACAGTTTCAGGAGAAGTCTGTCGCCTGGGCACATGGACACATGAATGCGACATCAGATCCTGTTATGGTCATAGCGATACCAGTAAATCCTCAGGATCGATTCCCAGGTTCCTCTACAGCAGTCTACGGAGTAGGTATGATGATATCGGATAGACAACTATTTTCAGATCAAGATTAGCACCCTTGTCCTGCCCCGGATCAAATAATAGGCACCTTGGAATGATCTGTGGCGCTGCTCTCCACTTGGCAGCGGGTGCTCGTTTCCAGTGTCCACCCCCCCGTCAAACAACTTACAGCCTGGCCCTCTTTATTCATCTTCACCGTCGCCCGTGTCTCTTTTCCTCCTCCATATTTTGTGTATACTCATGATATCCCTATCCTCAACAAGTTAATAACCTTTTATTGCACCTCTAAACTTTGTCCGTCTTTCCCATTCCCCAGCCTCTGCCGAGAAACGAGGGTTTTAAGCTTCATAAGCGTGCTCCAACGCTTTGTCGCATCCTATCTCCAAAACAAATCTCAAAGGGGTCGCCCATTATTGGAACCGGCTGATCACTCGATAGTCGGCCGCCAATATGTCCTATAATCGCTTGGGTCAGTGCACTATTGCCCTCTTTCTCTTTCTGCTCTTTGGTTGTTCTGCTTGTGGTTGCATTGTACGACTCCCCTTCATTCTCGGCATCAAATTTCCCTCCTGAAGGCTGAAACTCTAGCTCCCGAGAAGGGTTGCACGCTTGGAGGGGCCCTATTCGTACTCCTATTATAGCGCGAGCCCCTAAGTCGGACCTAAACCTTTCCTCAACATTGTGCTTGTGCTATTTCTCATTTACCGTTGCTGCTCTTGCGCATACTCGGTGACACCAACTCATTGACATCCGAGCTTAGGAGACCCCTATGGGGACGACACCCGTTCGCCCATCATGCAGCCTAGCGCCCTAAGTAATCGATCGCCGTCACCCGGGCGGCCGCTCGAGGGCTACCAGCTTTCTAATGACCCGTATGGGCGACACAACCACCTAGAAATGCCCTCGAATGACCGATTGGCGGAGCAACCTACGGTAAGGTAACCCGGAACCCGAGTGGTGACTATAAAAAACTGAACTTCGTTACTCGAATAGTTCTCCGTCGAAAGAATCCCACAGTCCTACGGTCACAACGAGGCCTATGAATCGCGACACCCGCAGAACTATCCAGGCTACGAGTACTCTGTGGATCCTGAAGCACACCACGATGCTTACTATACCGAACCATACCAGCCTACAGTTACGCCGGGTCCCGATGATTACGATCTCGGACAATATCCAGGAACCCATAATACTTCCTATCGCGATGATGAGCCGATCCTCCAACACGAAGACCCCTTCCAAGCGGCGCAGAACCCATACAGCGATGATTACCAGGAGGACATGACGATTGCCCCTACACCGAGCCCTGCTCCGCTCCGACGATGGAAAACCGTCAAAGAAGTCCAATTGTTCCAGGGTAACCTCGTCCTCGACTGTCCTATCGCTCCGAAACTGCTCCAGCAAATCCCTCACGCTGAGAACTCTCAACGTGACGAGTTCACGCATATGCGCTACTCCGCCGCTACCTGTGATCCAGCGGACTTCTTTGAGGAGCGCTTTACCTTGCGTCAGAAGCTGTTTGCCAAACCACGACATACGGAGCTCTTCATTGTCGTCACCATGTACAATGAGGATGACTTCCTTTTCGCGAGAACGATGGTCGGTGTCTTCAAGAACATAGAGCATATGTGTTCGAGAACTCGAAGCAAAACCTGGGGTAAAGACGCCTGGAAAAAGATTGTGGTTTGTGTCATTAGCGATGGTCGTGGCAAGATCAACCCCCGAACTCGCGCAGTGATGGCCGCTCTGGGTTGTTATCAGGACGGCATTGCAAAGCAGCAAGTCAACGGCAAGGACGTCACGGCGCACATTTACGAGTACACAACGCAGGTCGGTCTAGAGTTGAAGGGAACTCAGGTCCATCTCAAACCTCGCTCTGGAGTCCCGGTGCAGATGATTTTCTGCCTGAAGGAAAAGAACCAGAAGAAGATCAACTCGCACCGCTGGTTTTTCCAGGCTTTTGGCCGTGTCCTTGATCCCAATATCTGTGTCTTGCTCGACGCCGGTACGCAGCCTGGTAAGGACTCGATCTATCGCCTGTGGAAGGCTTTTGATGTCGAGCCGATGTGCGGAGGAGCTTGCGGTGAGATCAAGGTCATGTTGGATCACGGAAAGAAGCTGTTTAATCCGCTGGTCGCTGGACAGAACTTCGAGTACAAACTGAGTAACATTCTCGACAAACCCTTGGAGTCAGCATTTGGGTTTATTTCCGTGCTTCCGGGTGCCTTCTCGGCCTATCGATATATTGCGCTGCAGAACGATAAGAACGGTCAAGGTCCGCTAGAAAGGTACTTCCTCGGGGAGAAAATGCACGGTGCCAACGCGGGTATATTCACTGCCAATATGTATCTGGCCGAAGATCGAATTTTGTGTTTCGAAATCGTCACCAAGCGCAATTGCCGCTGGCTACTCCAATACGTCAAATCCTCAACCGGTGAGACCGATGTACCGGACCAGATGGCGGAATTTATTCTCCAGCGTCGCCGGTGGCTGAACGGCAGTTTCTTCGCCGCTGTATATGCCATTACCCATTTCTATCAGCTTTGGCGCAGCGACCATAGCATCATACGGAAGTTCATGTTGTTAATCGAAACGGTATACCAGACGATCAATATGCTGTTCGCCTGGTTTGGCATTGTAAGTCTTCTCTCTTTTGGAATGCTTTGAATGTTACTAACCGATCGAAGGGTAACTTCTTCTTGGTCTTTCATATCCTCACAACGTATCTTGGCGATCCACAGCTCCTGGGGACTGCTGGTAGGGTCCTAGGAGTGGTATTTGAATGGCTCTACCTCGCGACTTTAGTAACCTGCTTCATTTTATCCCTGGGCAACCGCCCTGGTGGTTCCAACAAGCTATACATGACGATGGTGTATTTCTGGGTTTTCATCATGATTTACCTCGCCTTCGCTGCAGTCTTCGTGACGGTGCGGTCCATTCAAGAAGAGGTTAAAGACGGCACGTTTACATTCTCGACACTATTCACCAACAGCACTTTCTTCTCTATAATCGTCTCGCTCGGCTCGACGTACGTGATGTGGTTTATTGCCTCAATCATCTTCTTGGATCCCTGGCACATGTTCACATGCGTGAGTCCCCACCCCTCCGTATTCATATTATATCGCTCTAACATATGCAGTTCATCCAATACATCCTCCTAACCCCGACTTACATCAACGTCCTGAACATCTATGCTTTCTGTAACACCCACGACATAACATGGGGTACGAAAGGTGACGACACGGCCGAGAAGCTGCCTTCAGCAACCCTCAAACCCGGCGGCAAAGTCGACGTCAACATCCCTCAAGATGATGGAGACCTCAACGCCCAGTACGAGGCGGAACTCGTGAAATTCTCCCAGAAGCCCCCCAAGGAGATTAGGGCCATTTCCGAGGGGGAACGCCAGGCCGATTACTATAAGGGATTCCGATCCGCCGTCGTTCTCGTCTGGGTGTTTTGCAATTTCGCTCTGGGAGCTGTTGTACTCAGCTCTGCGGGTCTAGATCGCTTCAGCGATGACCCGGAGAAGGCTGATGAGGATAAGAACCACCGATCTATGATTTACATGGCCGTAGTATTGTGGAGTGTAGCAGGTCTTTCCATATTCAAGTTCCTTGGTGCCATGTGGTTCTTAGTTGTACGAATGGTGAGTTCCCCTTTCCCAATTTCAGTTTCCTTTCAGCAACATCTAACACCATATCTAGTTCCGAGGCGTTTAATCTCTTTAGCCACCTTTTTTTTTTTTTTTTTCCTTTTTTTTTTTAATCAATCTCAAGGCATTTACCGGCGGACGGTTTCTCTCACTGCGGGTTCGGCATGTTACAACGATGATAAAGAAAACGGATTACGGGGTATACTTGATCTTTTCTTTGATTTCTGTTCTGGCTCGAAGCTAGATGATCAACAATCATTATGTCTGTATGTAGATGACGCTGGTACCTCTGAATGTACGATTTTCTATCTGGTTTGGCTTTGGGTTCCTGGATTCTTCTGTTGGACCAATTTAGTGGTTCTAGTGATGTTGCAAATTCAACTATGAAAAACACACAAAAAATGAAAATCCAATAAGAACAAATACCAGTCTGGCGCTGGTCCGGGATGGTGTCATCTCGTCGGACCTCGAAACAACATAGGGAAACGTCCAGTTTCTATATCGTGGCCATAGGCTCGGTGGTGGCTCAGTCGGTGTATCAAGAGACTATGTGGTTTAACTCCAGTTTCGTCTATTGACGACGAGGTTATGCAGCTAGTTTTCCTTCTATCGATGTGGACTAGATTGGTATGTTGAGGGGAATATATATCGCGATATTAGTGGTGGAGGGGAAGAAGAGGCGTACACCGTACGGCAGGGATCCAGAAATCCAGAGAAGATAGTGGAGCTAAAGTTGCGACAACAGATCCGACTCATTGCAAAAAATTCGATATTTTTTTGTTATTAAGGTAGATACTTCTCTAGATCTTGGTCTGCAGAACTCAATTGCGGTAGTCAGGGATAGGGCATTAGCTTAGAATGTAAAGACTTGGCATAAATAACATGACAGCATCATTGGTCTAGTGGTAGAATTCATCGTTGCCATCGATGAGGCCCGTGTTCGATTCACGGATGATGCACTCTTTCTTTTTCCTTTTTTTTTTAATTAAACATTTTTCTCCCCAACCAAGTATCATTAGTAGGTGTCCTTACAGAGTACTGCCATGGCTATGGCCGTCATGACTTTGACTGTACACAAATCGCAATGCCACCCAGAACCAGCGCCATCCCCAACCAAGTCTCCCTCGCGATTACTTTCCGTTCTACATACCATTCACCCAGGACTGTAAAGAGGAACGCACTCGAGTTCGCCAGAGGTACCGTTAATGAAAGTTCTACAGCACCATCAGTCAATTACTCCCCATAATTGCCCTCCAGCAACAAAGAACGGGGTAGACAACGTACCGTGTTTCCCGACCAAAAGAAAGAACCAAACACTCCCTGTCAAATTAATCACCAGCGGTATCGCATAAGCTGGTGTCCGGAGGAGATTAACAACCGTCCAGAAAACCGAAACAATCTTCGTTCTTAACCAGGAGGATGATGAGGATGGGGGATTCATCCAGGCCGGTTGGGGAGCTGTTGTTGAGGATGGAGGAGGGGGAAGAGGCAATGGTTGGTCTTCGTCACTCTCGCTGTTGTGATCATCGTTTGGAAATCGGGTAGGCTGGAGTTCTGTCTGTTGTGATTGCTGCTGCTGTTGTTCCCGCTGTTGCTCTTGTCGCGCATTGAAATCCACACCGGCGCGGCGGATGAACGGGGTAGTGAAACCCCACGCTACGCCGACGAGGAGGAAGGAGAGGATGTAGTTGAAGACGGGGGGTTCATCGGACGGCATGGCACCAACGTCGGTGCCCATGGTATTTATATCTGAAACTGTTGTGGTTTATGGTGATACATCGGAGCTGTAGGTTGTGGTTGGAGGTTGTTCTCCGCATTGGCGCACGTGATTTCCCACAATTCTACAAGAATGGTGAACAGCTTTCTTTTGCCTTGATCAACCCAATGTCTTGGACGGTGTGATATACTCGATGTGCATTGAGAAGAAACAAGAACCGAGCCAAATACAGATAGGCTCATAGGTTAGATGTGGACTATGTAAAAGAAGCATTGTGCCTGATATAAATTCGTGCAACGAGTATGTCATTGCGTTCTCATGGCAACTTGGCAAGCAAACAAAAAGTAGTATTTGTATGCTGGCTTGGCTTCTTATTACTGTGTCATATACTCCGTAGGTGACTTCCTTAGGCTTTAGTAAGTGAATATAGGGATGTTAAATGCCTAGGATCGAAGCACAGGACGCCACAACCTAAACTGTACAAGGCGAGGCCCCCGTTTGCAGCCCTAGGCCGACCAGAGCTGGGACAAGCCTCCGTGTATTTTTCGACCAGGAGGAGGTGCAGGAGGAAGGTTTGATGTAGGTTATTTTCCTGTCTCAAGCGACTCGATTTGCTCGAATGGCCCTGGAATCGGTGTGTTGGACCTTAGTTAAGATCCTCAGCCACCAGTGGATTGGTCCATGGTTTAATTAAACAGAGTAGCTTGAGGGAACTTGATCAGGTCAGTGGCTTGATTTTAAACGAGTGGAATAAACTGAGTCGCCCTGATCTCAAAATCAATTCTATCGAAGGGGTTTTAACACATGGATATTTGCACAGTGAAGGTCAGCGATCCAGTTCTTGAACCTCCTCGTTTGGATACGTAGATCAATATCACGTGGGAAATCGAACCAGTTCCCTGATTACATCAGCCCCACTTCAACGGCGCAGTGCCAACAGTTAAGATGAGAAGATGAAGATCACTGTAATCGACTCGATCCTGGCCAGGCACCGCCTCCACACTTAGAACGAACTGAGGGGGAGAAGCCGCGGACGGCTGAAGGTCCAACTTTCGATGTTCGGAGATAATTATTACTGTCGCTTACCTTGGGTTACCAGGAAACGATGCCCACAGCTAGAATATCAGGATAAAGCTTGTAACCCCAGATCCCACGCAGCTGGCACTTTCTTGTGGCGCAGAAACCGTATTCCCCGAGCAGCGTATGCAAGAGAGTCCTGGATTCGGTTCTTCTCAGTTTTACCACACATGCAGTCTACGGGAGTCTTTGATAAAATAGGAGTGGAACCGTAGGAGTATCCAGACTCAAAGTATAAATTGTAGAGGCCCAAGACGCTGGAAAGAAAGAGCTCCCTGTTAATTAACAAGACGGCGAGAATTTTCAGCTTTCGTTGCTTTTTCCTATGAGGTTGAGACTGAAATGCAGCCATTCGTGAACTCCATCCATACTAATTTTTGGCTGTTCTGGCGGTGTCCGTTTGCCCCCAACTAGTCAAGTTAACGGACAGCAGAATTATCTAAGCCAGTTCTGGGAGTTGAAACGCCGGAGTCGCTCGTGCTTGCAATCTCGCCTGCGGCCTGCCCCTTGTCTTCTTCCTCTCCAGTCCCCAGCTCCCCAATCCGCTTCCTGCTCGACCTCCTTCGTCCCTTTGCGAGAGAGATTGGCTGCTTGCCTCTGGCCCTCTTGCTCGCTTTCTGCTTTCTGCTTTCTGCCTTGGGGCGCTTTCGTTCTTTTCTCCGCTTTTTCCACCCGTTCTTTTTTGCTACTATAGGCCGCCCATACCCCTTGAAGGTCGGAATCGACAATAGGAGGAACCCGCCACATCTCCTTTCTGCGTGACGCTGAACGGTTTAGGATTGTGACTGTACCTGGATGGACACGGTCGAACTCGAGCGTCAACCGAGCAAACAACCACACCACCGAGATTAGGCCAGCAACACCTGCCCAGCTCGCTAATAATAACGTTTAATCTCAACTCGCGCGTTCGCTGCGTCCTCCGTTCCTTACAGTTACACTTCTCAGCCTGGCGCCCAATTTTATCGCTCCTTTAATACCCTTTGCCTCGCCAATTTCAATTCATTGGCGATCTTTGGACTGACGATAGGCGATCGATTGTCCTTGAAGGGGGTTTGGAGGATTCGTTCCCACCAGATATCTAGTCCCGCCGTTTCCACGAACTGTTCACGATATAATTTTTTCATTCTTTTTTTTTTTCACGATGGCCTTCCTCTTCAAATCAAAGAAGAACCAGCAGGCCAGTGGCCTGCCTCCCGCAACGAGAAACGTCCACACTTCTGAAGGAGCACCAGCAGGCCCGGGAGCCGTGCTGAATGGGCCGAAAGACGGAGTGGTCACATCGCAGACGCCAACACCTAGCGGTAGCTACAATAATTCCTTGAACTCAGTAAATAGCAGCAGTCCAGATCAACAGCGAATACGGCAACGAGCTGAGTCTGAGTCCCAGGTCGGTATCCCATACCCCCCAATCTTTGGTATCCGCCGCTGAACGTCTCGGCGGTTTACTACTTATTTACGTATGCTGATATTTTTAGTCTCAGCGCTCCCAACATACGCCGGGTAGCAATTCCCCAGACTCCAGTCCCGGTGCATCCCTTTACCCATGGTCGCAGCGTCGGTTAAACTTCTCATCGCCGCAAGCCAACCCCTTTCCACGGTATGGCGCAGCAATCAACGCAGTGGCCTCGAAAGAAGGCGATGTCTACATGATGGGTGGCTTAATAGACGGATCGACTGTCAAGGGAGATCTATGGATGATGGAAAGCAGCACCGGGAACCTGTCATGCTTCCCGATCGCGACTGTCTCGGAAGGACCAGGACCCCGTGTCGGCCATGCGAGCTTGTTGGTCGGAAATGCCTTCATCGTCTTCGGTGGTGATACCAAGGTGGATGAGAATGATACATTGGATGATACACTCTACCTACTTAATACTTGTATGTTTTATACCCGCCATCTTGAGGGTTGCATACGATAGCAATTGCTAACTCTCATCGCCATAGCCTCCCGACAATGGTCGCGTTCAATACCACCAGGTCCTCGACCTACCGGAAGATACGGCCATACACTGAATATTCTTGGTTCTAGGCTCTATGTTTTTGGAGGCCAGGTTGAAGGATATTTCTTCAATGATCTGGTTGCCTTTGACTTGAATCAATTACAGAACTCCGGCAATAAATGGGAGTTTCTTATTCAGAACAGCCACGAAGGCGGACCTCCAGCTGGCCAAATCCCCCCTGCAAGAACTAATCACACAATTGTCAGCTATAATGACAAGTTGTACCTGTACGTCTGCGCTACCTTTATTATTTTGCTGGCCTCGTCACTCACATATGATAGGTTTGGAGGAACAAACGGGTTACATTGGTTCAACGATGTTTGGACCTATGATCCGCGCGCCAACAGCTGGACCCAGCTTGATTGTGTTGGGTTCATTCCGACACCTCGAGAAGGACATGCGGCCACCCTCGTCAACGATGTTATGTATGTTTTTGGTGGCCGGACAGACGAGGGTGTTGACCTCGGTGATCTAGCAGCTTTCCGTATAAGCACACGACGATGGTACTCTTTCCAGAATATGGGCCCAGCCCCTTCTCCGCGATCGGGTCATAGCATGACGGCTTTCGGAAGGCAAATAATCGTCATGGCAGGTGAGCCGAGCTCAGCCCCGAGAGACCCACTGGAGCTCAGCATGGCGTACATGCTTGACACCGCAAAGATTCGTTACCCGACGGAGAATCAAAATGGCGGGGGAGCACCGGCTCTGGGACTAGCCAAAACAGGAGCCGTAGACAAACCAGCCGCGCCGTCAGGTCGGGTATCCCGCGAAGCCCAAAACCAGCCGCCGGATCAAATTCGACGAAGCCAGGCACCATCTCGAGAAAGTGTCGGTAGTCCTACTGGTAGATCGATGGAGATAGGACCCGGCCTGGGACCAGGCTCTCGATTGCCACGGGCGTCTATCGCCAATGCTCCTTCCGGACCTCCTCCACCAGGGCAAGCTCCTACCCCTGGCCCGAGAGGTAACACCCCACAACCAGGCAACAATTTCAGAAGCAAGACGCCGCCCACGAAACAGGAACGTGGCTATGGCGGCCTCCCGATTGACACGGCTCGCGCCATGGCCGATAGAGAAAGGGATTCGGCGCCGAGGGACTCACCGAAAGACCCTAGGAATGTCCAGGAGCCGACGGGTCAGCGGACTCCGACTCAACAGTCCTCGCGAATGTCAGCCAGGGCCATGGAGGCCGGAGAAGCTGCCCCACTTATTGCACCGGCTCGGCAACGCTCCCTCCGCCTGCGACAGCGCAGCTCTTTGGATAGTGCCGACGAATCTATTCTCGGCCGACATACAAGTATTGATGGATCGATAGACTCGCGGACTTACAGGAACTCCAAAACAGGAGAGGAACCACGCTCACCAAGGTTGACCGCTCATCAGGAGGCGTTAATTAAAGAACTTGAGGCATTGAGAAGTCGGAATGCTTGGTATGCCTCCGAGCTTGCCTTGGCCAAGAAGGCTGGGTATACTCCTAATATCTCCATAAATTCTGTCATAGACGAACGTGCAGCAGATGTTTTCGCTGACGAGGATCGCCCCCTGATTGAGGCATTTCTTGCAATGAGAGCTGAGCTAGCCAAGATGCAAGCGACTGTTGACCGACAAGCCGCGATTGCATCTAAGCGCGTAGCGGAGGTCGAACAACAGAGAGATGTGGCCGTGAATGAGGCTGCTTATGCTCGTGCTAAGCTCGCCGCACATGGCGGAAGTCAACAAAGTACCCCGTCATTGGACGGGCAGTCTCAGGACCTCGACAAGGCAACCTCTGAGCGTACAACGGATCTGAGTCGGAGATTGGCTTTAGCTCTTGCGTCTCAGAATGAACTTAAATCGAAACTGGAAGCAATTTCCATTGATTTTGACCAAGAGAGGTGTGGCAGGGAACTGGCCGAAGAGACCTCTGAAGCCACTAGGAGAAGACTGGCTGAGCTGGAAATGCAAAATAATTCTTTGGAAACGGAGAGTCTGCGTGCTCAGCTTCACCAAATTGAAGCAACCCTGAGAGAAGAGTCGATGTTGCGATCCGAATCCGAATCGTCTCAGAAACAGCTGGCTTTGGATAAAGAGGAACTGTTGAAGAGGCTTGATGATTCTTCACGCCGCCTGAGAGACTTTGGTGAGAATATTGGCGGGCTGAGAGCTGCCGTCACCGCATCTTCTGAAAAGGCGGCCGTCTTGGAGAGAAAACTGGATGAGGAACGTGAACGACGGGAAGGCTTGGAGAGAAAATTGCTGCAGCTCAGGTCTGAGCACGAAGAACGAACTGCCGAGTTAGAGAACGCCACACGCCGCGTCCGAGATGCAGAAGAACTCGCCGAGAGCCACGCCAGAGAAGCCGAGACCCATAAAAATGCATTTATTCTAGGCCTAGAACGAGCTTCATCATTTGATTCTGAGATGTCAACACGGTCACTTACGGATCAACGAGTAGCTAGCTCGGAAGCACAGGTGGAGAGGGCGAATAAGCTCGCGAAGGCTAGCCAAGCTGCTGCCGATGAAGCGGCCGAGAAACTGCGACGCGCGGAAGAGCGGATTGCAGGCCTGGAAGCCTACCAGGAGCAGGCTAGTAGGGAGGGCCTGCAGCTCCGGCGACAGCTCCAAGCTGCCCTGAAAGACTGCCAAACCTATACAACAGACAATAGGGAGCTGAAATCCCGAGTCGAGAGCCACCAGAGGGAAGCTGGAGCCTTGGCTGTTCAACATACCGCTCTCAAGGACCTCCTTGGGGAGCGCGGCGTCAGCTACCCGGATAGTAGACGCTCTCCTCACATCGAGTCACCTGGTTCTCGGTTTGGCACCCCGGAGCAAACCAAACTTCGAGAATTGGAGCACCAGCTCTCAACGAGCTTAAAAGCTCACGATGAGTTGAAATCTTCATTCGAGACGCGAGAGCAAGAAGCCGACCGCGCTTACAGGGAGAAGCTGGAGCAGCTCGAAAATGACTACCAATCCGCCGTTCACTACGTCAAAGGAACCGAGAAGATGCTGAAGCGGATGAAGGACGAGCTTACTCGGTACAAGTCGCAAAATACGAAGATGCAGTCTGAGCTGGAAGCGACCCAGAGCAGGGCTCCTGGGGGCGGGTCAGAACAATGGGAAGCCGAACGCTCTCAGCTTCAAAAGTCAATAGCCGAGTTACAGCAGAATACGTCGTTTTCCATTGATAACCTCGAGGAGCAAGTCGCGAGATTGAAGGAGAGTCTAACCTCTACTGAGGCCGAAAAGAAGAAATCTCATGCAGAATACGAGACAATGAAGCAGGAACTCCTCGCGGTCACCGAGCAGAGCCGCTCTGAACTGGAGCAACTCAAGCAAGAGAACTCGTTACTCGAATCTCGCGCGGTGGATGCCGAACACAAGGTTTCCATGCTCCTGGACCAGGTTGAGGCGTCAGTTGGGCATTACCGGCGGCAGTCGCAGCACGGCCAAGCCATCAACGGGATTTCTCGTACTCACAGCAATACCTCTAGCAGTACAGTTGGCGGCGGAACTCGGCGGTCTAGGGCCAACAGCGCCGTTTCGCAGGATGACAGCTACCTCGATAACCGTGGCTCTATGGCCCTTGACTCGCTGGCCAACGAATTGGACGCCCTGCGCTCCCACTGGGAGAATACCAATAGCAACTACCGATTGAGTACTCAGTCAGACTTTGACCGTACCCCAACAAAGGAATCGGGGCTGAGCGACAGCCTAGCGGAATGGAGACGACGATTGGATGAAGAAGAAGAGGAAGAAGAAGCGAGAGCAGCGTCTTCGGAAAAGAGTAAGCCTCGCAATGCTGCTGAAGGACAAGCAGCAGCGAATATGATCTAAGGAGCTCGGGGAGCACTCATGACTTGTCTATATCCTATTGGGAGTTATACCATGATGTCTAATCACGTTGATTGGTCTTTGAGCCTCCAGCAACTGTTTTTCTGCTACACATGTTTGTGTCTTTGTCCGTCTTACTACTCTTGTGTCACCTTATGACTAGTCCAGGCTTGTCTGCTTTATGTTTCGTCCATTTGTCTTTTCTATGTCCCTTCTTTCCTCCTTCCCCCTCTTCATTCTTCTCTATACCCACTTCATATATTTCCTTGCCTGAAATGTACTATTATCCTACTTTTCCTTTCTATTCATGATGTCTGTCTGATCTAGTCGGTTTGATTAGCGGTGCCAATGCACGCTGCTTCTTTTATCTTGGCTGTTCTAATCCCGGCCTTTCAGCCGTTTCAGTCGTATGAGGGGGCATCTACACCATGGCCTAGTACTGGGCCATCTCTGATTGATAGAACCACCCTGCTTTTGTAGCTGCCTGGTCTAGTAGTCTTCCCCCCCAACTTTCCTGCCCAACGCGACGAGTTATAAACCTATGATTTCCTGCTTACCTTACCTAGCACGCCAGCCTTTCCTCGTTATACGCTGTAAGCGGGAGTAAAGACCACCAACTCAATGCACTTTCGACTTGCGGGTTGGCAAGGCAATCGCTGTCCATGTAGCCTACTTTCCCTCCAACTGCAGTAGTCGTTGCTTGGGGTGACGTAGGTAGGGGGTCCATTGTGTTTTCAACGGTTAGTTTCGGAGAATATATGCATGGGGCGAGCCTGCGAGGGGTTTAACGTGGAGGGGGTTGTACTTGGTAGATACTTGTTTACGTCTTACGATCCATACCTTATTGACTTGCTAAGCCGATCACGAAGCGAGGATGGATTCCATTCGATTGGGATCATCGATTCCAGCAACAGACCAGCGGTGAGTGTGCACCCCAAAACCATCACGATGGACGGAGCTTCCTTAAAGGGTTGGACTGGTATCGGTTCGTTTCTGATGAACTGGACGTGCATGGTTTGGGTAGGGTTATTTATAATAATTCTTCGGTTCGTCAGGTCCTACTTGATGAATTCTTCTTTGAGACAATGGTGGCAGAGATCTGAGATAAGGCGTGGGTGGTGTTGGTGGCTTTGTGCCCAAGCGCTAAATAGGAGTATTTAGAAGGCTGAAGGGTGTAATGGCGGTGTATGGGCTGATGATGGTATTTACGGGAACGCCTATATACTGCGCTCATCTGATTTGGATGTATATTCAAGTTATTTGGAGTAGTAGGTAAGGTTGGACCTGGTGAGGCTAATTAATTCTTATTCGCAGGTATGGTTAGGAAGATTCAGGGCTTCTATTACTGAGACAGTGAGATTGCGTGGTTAATATACTTAGATCATTGTCGCGAGACATGCTAATTTCAGTACACAGTATACTGCTCAGGCACTGGATGACAGGGTCACGCCTTTTGACATGGCTTATTTACCGCGACGCCACCACCAGGATGTTGCACCTGGGCAGCAACTGGTATAATTGGACTATTCACTTATTCAAGGAGATGACTACTATTATGACCAGTCTTCATCTCTCCATTCCTGTCTGGAATAATGATATTGAATGTCAGGTGTTACTGAACGATACCGGTAACCGCTGTGTATTGGGACGGCCAATACCGTGCAGTGCTGCTAAACTTATCACAGGCTCTTTCCCGCCCCCTCAAGTCTCACCTCCCAAGTCATTTCTCACTCCTCCTCCTTCCTCGATCCCCTTCCTCCCTCCCACTTTCCCCGATATCAAGGGCTCTGTCCTTGGTTTTGAACTATTTATCTTTCTCACTTCTTTAATTTCCTCCCTGCCGCTGCTTTTTGCAGTTCCTCCGCCGCTTCTTTGTTTTTTTTTAGCCGCTCAAACGCCCAGCTAAATCCCCTTTCCTTCCCTCGCCGCCTTTTTCGGTCGGGACGGTCGACATCACCACTAGCTCATCTTGCTACTAACTCCCTTTAACAAGGTATGTGTCTTTTTATATTCCCCTGGTACCCTTTCTTTTCTTTGTAGCCGTCTCCTTTCCTTACCCGGCCTTCCGAGGTATTTTTGGGGTTTTCGGCCTTGCTACCCTCCCTGTGCTGGCCAAAGCTCATCAGCCTTGCGTTGCCATAACTTGTCTGCCTCGCTTCCCACCAAAAACCTTTGCACTGCCTCTTCCATTTCCTCTTTCTTTCACCCAACGACATACGACTCTCATATTCTAATCTCTCTTAGGATACAGCAGCTCTTTGAGCCTACACTTCGGCAAGATGACGACCATGGTGAGTTTTCTGCCGTGTTTTACCTGCAACTCTTCCGAATGGGCTAACGCCGTCTAGGACTTGCGTGTCGGTAATAAGTACCGCATTGGCCGTAAGATTGGAAGCGGTAGTTTCGGCGACATCTATCTTGGTACGTGGATGTTCCACAATTCAATAAGCATGTGGGAAGATGGTCACTGACTCTCTGGCATAGGCACCAACATCATCTCTGGCGAGGAAATCGCTATCAAGCTCGAAAGCGTCAAGGCCAAGCATCCTCAACTCGAATATGAAGCCCGTGTCTACAAATCTCTTGCTGGTGGTGTTGGTATTCCGTTCGTTCGCTGGTTCGGTACCGAATGTGACTACAACGCCATGGTGATCGATCTCCTTGGACCCAGTCTGGAGGATCTGTTCAACTTCTGCAACCGCAAGTTCTCCCTCAAGACTGTGCTTCTCCTTGCCGACCAGCTTATCTCCCGCATCGAATACATCCACGCCAAGTCCTTCATTCACCGTGATATCAAGCCTGACAACTTCCTGATGGGTATCGGTAAGCGTGGAAACCAGGTCAATGTCATTGATTTCGGTCTGGCCAAGAAATACCGGGACCCGAAGACGCACTTCCACATCCCATACCGCGAGAATAAGAACTTGACCGGAACGGCCCGTTATGCCAGTATCAACACTCACTTGGGTGTTGAACAGTCTCGACGTGATGACATGGAGTCCCTGGGTTATGTTATGCTGTACTTCTGCCGTGGCACCCTACCCTGGCAGGGTCTCAAGGCTGCTACTAAGAAGCAGAAGTACGACCGTATTATGGAGAAGAAGATGACAACCCCCACCGAGGTTCTCTGTCGTGGATTTCCTAATGAGTTCTCCATCTACCTCAACTACACCCGTTCCCTGCGTTTCGACGACAAGCCGGATTACTCTTACCTCCGCAAGATCTTCCGGGACCTGTTTGTTCGCGAATCGTTCCAGTACGACTACGTCTTTGACTGGACCGTTTACAAGTACCAGAAGAACGCCGCCATGATCGTCGACGCAAAACAGAGGGATAAGGAGGCTGATGAGCAGGGGCGTCGCCAGGGTGGAAACGTGCCTCTACCCGGCTCTGCTGCTGCCAAGCCTGGTGCTATCTCCAGCCAGCGTCGCAAGATCATGGAGCGTGGAGCTACCGACAACACCCCGGACACCAACCGTGCTGTGGGAGGGAGCGACAGGATGTGAGTATCTTAAAACCTAGGTTCCGTGTAGGGAACTCCCTCCCTCTGCGTTTCGTTCTTCGGTGCGGCCTTGCACGTGGAAATCTTATCTCTTTTTTTGGTTCCTAGAATCTGACTAATCTCATAGTCTTCGGCGTTAGGCTGCGTTCTGCTTCTAAGGTTGCTGCTTCAGGTCTTGGGCCTGGTGCTAGTCGCTCGAAGCGGGACGATGGGCTCGGTCCTCAGTGGTATTAAATTGTGCGGCATGGTGGTTGAGCTTGACATGTCTCTGCTGTCCTCTTCAATCTATGCAGCCTAACTTCCTGCCTGCTGGCATCATGCTAGCCAAGGAGCCCGGGATTATCCTTGTTCTAGTTGCCTCCCCTTGCAAGGTGCAGCAAACCTTTCGGAACTTTTACGCCTTGGGTCTCCGCTCCTGTTTTCATTTATATTTCCTATTGCATTCTCTGTTAGCCATCTACCCGTTTTCTCGATCGTCTTCCGGTGTCCACCGCTTCGATCCGACTGCGTTTTCACCCCCATTATTCGCTCGACTATCGGCACTGTTAAACTCGGACCTTTCAACAATTCTCGGAACGTTAATTCGTCCGCTGCAAATTTTCACCTTTCGAATTGCGAGTTTTTATGGAAGGCCCCCGATATCGACTTTGAAACGCTTTTATTGTGGCTATATTTAAGTCTTAGTCACCCGGTTGTCCCAGTTCTTCGGATCTTTCGACTTTGAAGTTACGTCCGTCGACAGGCCGGTATGACCAGACTGAAGGAGGTGCAAATATCGAACAACTAGTCTTTTGAAGTGTGGGTTAATCTGACACCGACTGCTCGTCAGATTCGCTAAACTTCACATGGACGGTTTTTTCGACCACTATCTGCCTACCCACTTTCCCTTGTTTGTTGCATGTTATGACTTTTGCGTTTCTCTTTTCCCGCTTTTCCTCTACATCGCACCAGCACTTGTTATTCGCATTTTCAGACTGTTATTGTGGATTATTGACGTATGATTGGGGACGGATGGACATGAAGGGACAACTGGCGAAGACGCGTTGGGGATGGCTAGTTATGGGTGTGGTGGGAGTGTTGCTTTTTCGAACGAATGCTTTCGGCAAGGAGTCGAGTAGCTGATGGAAGGAAAGAGCGATGTCCTGCAAGGGCACATCTTTGGTATGGGGTGGATGGCGAAGGAAACTGGCTAGGGTCGCTTCCGGGGTGGTATTACGTCAATCTATGCTATTTCTTTAGTTTCTCCCAACTCTTCACACTCGCTTGAGCCTATTCATATGTGGATGAGTCCGATTTGAAGGGTCGTGGCTGTGGCCTCGTCCGCGAACTACACAGCCAGGATTTCCTTTGAGCAGTGCTCCCTAGCAATGGATATAGCATTTAATATACTCGGTATTCCGTGGTCTACCATCAGCGCCGGTTATATTTAGACTGATTGTCTTGTTTGAGGCTTTTGATCCCTGAACCGAAACAGCGTTTTCCTGTGCCTCCTTGTACAGCCAGAATTTGATGTGGTCGAGTACTTTCTGAGTAAGCGTTACGAAATGTAGTTACTCGTATTGGGCTTATGTTGGGCATGGACAAACAGAAGCACTTAGAAGTTGAGGGATAGTGTAAGGCGTAGGTTCTGGAAAGATGATAATCACTGACTAAATATTATCTATAAACAATTCGAATTGTGGCCTTCGCAACTATTCCTTGGATTGGATGGGGGATGGGTGAGGATGAAGCTGGGCATCGAGCCAACAGATCTTCTTCCTTCCAGGCCCAGGTTCTAGACTTGAACCTCCGACTACTCACCATCTATATAAACGCCCTACCTTCCCATCGATGCATTTTTCGTCACAATACAGTTGCAGAATCACCGAGTTCGCATTAGAACCCCGCGATGGATCAATACTCCTACTACCCGGAGCATCCTTCCCAGCAGCCTTCGTTTTCTCCTTACGGACTTCGCACCCCCACCCAGAACGGTCAAGGCGGTGATATCCAAGGCTCTTTTGATCCTCTGGTTTGTGCTTTCCCCTGCTCCAATCGCCTGGTGAAAAAGAGAGGTTACTGAGTATTTCTTTACTCGTCGCGACAGAACTTTCAACCCCCATTTGA
Source organism: Aspergillus asperescens (assembly GCA_027569075.1). NCBI lineage: Eukaryota > Fungi > Ascomycota > Eurotiomycetes > Eurotiales > Aspergillaceae > Aspergillus > Aspergillus asperescens. Next base: position 6,715 of record JAPDEH010000041.1, on the reverse strand, counting down.
TCCGACGCCCTTCAATCCCGCCGCGCAGCCACCATTTGGTCAAGCCCCGCAGTCTCCCCCGGACTCTTACACGAAACAATCGGCCTCGGGCGGCGAACAGCTCGGCAGCAGTCACTACCTGGGATCAATCGACGTCCGTGATGGCTTCCTCGCCGATCCAGGCTTGACGCGGAGTAGTAGCGAGGAGAAAGAGAAGGACGGGGCGGGCACACCGGCGCAGTGGAAACGCAAGGCGCAGAATCGAGCTGCGTACGTCTAAATTCATCATCCCAAATCCATCTCGCATATCATCTACATCTATCTACAAGTGGCTAATTTACTTTCCCTACTATGGATACAGCCAGCGGGCCTTCCGCGAACGCAAAGAACGACACGTCCACAACCTCGAAGAAAAAGTCACCAACCTCCAACAAGAATCGTCCACCCTTGTCGCCGACAACGAACGCCTAAGGCGCGAACTGGCTCGGTACAGTACCGAAAATGAAATCCTGCGCGCGACGACAAATATCTCCTCTCCGGCGGGTGGGGAACATGGTGGCGGCGGCCACCGAGGACCTGGCCCAACACAAACAGGACCGCAGACCTACTCCCCCACCGATTTCTACTCCGATCTCGTACCGGAGGGCCAATCGGCGCGGTTGCATAGGGTGATGTATTGTAAGGACACTGGGGAGCGGTTGCTCGATGCGGTGGCGACTTGGGATATGATCCAGGAACATGAGTTATTTAAGAAGGGCCGGGTTGATATCGCAGGGCTAACGGGGAGGTTGAAGGGTATGGCGCTGTGTGATGGGCAGGGCCCAGCCTTTCGGGAGGGCCAGGCGCGCAAGGCGCTTGAGGAGAGTACGTTGGAGGAGGATGATGATGGGTTGTTATGATTTGAAGTCTCTTGACTTGGAGTTCTAGCTTGTGCAGTTACTGGATGAAATGGATGGGGTGAATGGTTTATGATTGCAATTATGATGTTGGCTTTTCTTTGCGTGGTTGGATTTGGGCTTGGATACGGATACACCCATAACGATTGGAAAGTTGGCGTGGGCGTGTGGGTTACCTATATATTAGACTTAATTTTTTCTTCTTTTTTTTTGATTCTATCGTTCGTTGCCTTGCTCATTCTTATACTCACTCTCGGAATTTATACTTGTGTCGGCTGAGTTTGGATGGGCTTGCATTTGATGGTGCGGCGCTACTTTGCTCGTCGGGGATACATCTGCTTTGTTCTATTGGTTTCTTCTTGTAGATTGTTGGTTATGTATACAAAAGTGATGCCTTTGACTCCAGGCCCTTTTCAATATCCAGCGAATGCATAAACGGAATTGACCCTAGTTTGACGTCCACCGACTCAGACCCGCTGAGTGACCGAACCTCCTGGTATTTTCAGGTAGTTCTAACGGAAACCTAGAAGTGTGCAGACCAGATCATGTCACCTGGCTCGCGATTATGCGTGGCATTTCATGATTGTTGAGGTCCCCTTTCGCACTCGCCGTGTAACCTTCGATTACTCCATGTGTAGGTCAATTAATCCCAATCGTCATCACCATCATCATTCTCCACGGTGGCGGCAGTACTCCTAATACCGGACTTCGACTTCGCTGGCCGTTCATCCTCCGAGTCATCTTCCCCCTTCTTCTTCAATCGAACATCACTCTCTTTAAGCGCACCAAGCTCCACAAGCATATTCTCAAGATCTATCCACCATTAGCAACCACACCTTTCAAAGAAAGAATAATAGGCAACAAACCATCAACCCTCGTCCTCGTTCCACCCAGCGCCATAAGCGTCACAAACTGTTTCACAATCTCCCCATCCTTATACACCAGAATCGTCGGCGTATTCCGATCCGGATACCCCTCAATACACATATTCCCGCGCATCTCGCAGAACTTAATATCGCCGTACTTCGCAGCCAATCGCCTCCATAGTTCGGTTAAGAGCCGCGACTCGACGTTGTTGCTAGACGAGGAGGTGAGGTTCACGCAAACGAAGCAGGACTTCGAGGACTCGGTGACTTCTCGTGTGAAGTCGGGCTTTTGGAGACCATAGACTTGGTTGTGCACTGAGGCTTGGGTTATTGTGCTTAATTCGGCGAGGCGCTTTTGTCTTGATTTGGGATCTTTGTTAGCTTTTTTATTTTTTTTATTTTTTTTATTTTTTTTTTTGGGGCCAGTGCGTGCTTTTACTAGGGGGCAGGGGAGTTTGATTTAGGTTGGGCATGTATATATATATATATACCTATACTCATTCAAAAAGCCCTCATCCTCAAGATCCTCCAGCTCATCTAGCTCATCGAGATCCTTATCCTCAAGACGGTTCTCGTGGGCTTTGCGCTCAGCTTCAATGAGAGCTTCTTGGATGAGGGGTTCTGGGTCTTGAGGCTTTTCCGGGATAACGCCGTGTTTGCGGAGGATGTCGTTCCTGTGTAGATTGTTTGATTCGAGTTAGATTTGGGTTTGGGTCGAGGAGGGTGTGGTTCTAGCTATATTGGCTGGGTGGTGGTGGTGGAGGTGGTTTGGTGGGGGAGAGGACGAACCATTCTGTGTCTTCGTTGGGGTTGACTTCGACTTGCATTGTGGGGGGTTGGCTGGGTAGATGAGTAGTGTACGTAGCTGGGTAGGTAGGCAATTCCGGATTGTTTGGATTGAGTGGGAATGGGAGATGGTAACGTAAAGGAAGAAATGTTGTATGGAAGTTCTAGGCAGATAAGTTGAGGGGCAGAATGGATAAAGCTGGGGTGTGTTCTTGGCAGCGTGTGCGGGCGGTCATTTCATCAATATACTCGAGAGAGTCGAGCCTGTGTTGGAAGTTTGGATCTTGTAGTTAATGATTACTGATCAATGTTCTAGTACGTCTGTTGATTACTACTAGTATGCTATTAGATTTTGAAATCGGTGTTGACCTTTCTGTGTGCTCTCGTCATTCAAGTACAAGATATATATAGTTCATGCTCTATATTGTTTAGGCACTTGATTCCAATTGCCTTAATAAATTGAACAAATTTGACCTTGCCAAGTGCTTTGGTAAGCCCGTCAGCTAACTATCTGATGGTCAGTTTAGATATAGGATAGGTGGATTAGGCCTTCCTGAACGGCTTGTCGGATTCAATAATATAATATATTAATATATTAATATACTTGGTTCTGGCATGAAACTGCGTATTACTGGATAGCTTTAATACCGGCTTATTATTAGAGAAGATCTCCATGGGGCTTATACCCCTAAAACCAAGTTCTTTAAGCAGATAATTAATCTATAAAGCTTCCTTTCCAGCCGTAACTATCGCGTAATACCTCGGTCTTAGTTGTGGAGAGAGAAATAGTTATTTAAAGTTTAGAACTTTATAAAATCAGCCTGTTGTTATGAACCCAACCTAAAGCGGTAAGGATTGCGCCGGCACAACCGATGGCGGTCAACGAGTGCTACGGGCAGCAGGCGCTGCCAGGTACGCGACCTTACGGGCACTTAGGGAAGGCAAAATCACGTGACACGGCTACTCCCGAAGCGACTCCCACGGGGGTAGGTCAATACCATTGTTATCTACAGAGTATACCTTTGTGAAACTGTTAGCAAGTCAACTTGTCTAGCACTACTCTACAGACTTAGGTTTTTATCTAAGCCCGGCCCTACATCCGATTGTATGCTTAAACAGGACCGTGACAGTCCCTATACTGTTGAACCGGAGGTAAGAAGTCAATCGAGGAGAGTTTATAGGAAGACCTAGGGATAGGAAGGCTTGAAGCGTCAGCCTTCCGTAACATAAAGGTATATTAAAGTAATTTGCCTATACAGAATGCTAGATCTGCATGGGTTTCAAGTATTAAATACATGAAGCTTCCTAGTATAGCTTAATACCTTTTTTAGACTGTATCTGGAATATCTTTAGCATGTTTTAAGAGCTTTACCCCCTTATTTATAGGAACAGGAGTAACTTTGGATAATTTATTAAAAGTAGTAAGAAGGTGGTCTGTAAATCCTTTCTGTGATAGCTTGATTGTATGTGTCACGGGGCCAGTGGAGGATCAGGACAAGATCGGCCCCAGCTCGGGACAGATTGATCATATTCCGCTAACTCTTATTAATGCACTCCTTAATGTTACTCATACATCTACAAGATGACATTAAGAGTTATGTATCTTACATAGCTTATTAGGACCAAAGCCCTCACAATTTGAGAGAGGCAAGGTTTAGTTTCCTTGTCAAATGAATATATTCCTTACCTGGCCAATTTTCAATCGACCCATGACACCTACCACAGGGACAGCGGTGACATCCGCCTTTTCTCCGCTGATAAGTTTGGAGCAGCGTTTACCGTGCCTGGAATTGTTACTATTGGACCGAACTTTGAGGTCTGGGGCCAGATAGAAGGCAAAGTGACACTGGCTGCCAGCTTTGAAAGCCAAATCAAGCTTGAGGGGTGACACATCCAGCAAACCTACCCTGTTCTGAACAAGGAGTTTAACCCAGCTATTAAGATACTGTCCAACCCTGGCATAGAGGGGCTAGGAGTACCAGAAGTCCAATGGTCTATCAGGCTCAGCAGACATATTACAGCTCACATAAAGCTAACACTCTTGTTTGGCATTAAATAGGGTGACTTCTTCTTCAACATTCCGAACTGTGCTGTCAGGCTGGTTACAGACGGCCAGGTCACCTTCCATGTAGAGGCACAGACAGGCAGTGGTGGAACATCTGTCTGCTATGGAGTTGATGCCGGTGCCACCATATATGCCAGGGTAGATGCACCTGATACCATGCAATAGGCCCTACCATCAGGGCCCTGGTATCTGCTGCCCCTGTCCAAAAGGCAGATCTGGCCCAGCCAAGACAAGCTAGAGTATTGGAGCCCCTCAAGCAGCAGCAACGCCATGACCAGTATTAACCCCGCAGGGAACATCACGAGTCTCAGGGCTTGAAACCATATCAAGGTTAGTGACGATGGTAAAGCGCACAGCCACCATCTTGCAAAACGGGCCAAGGTGTATGGGCCCCTTCTGCCACTCCTGCCTGGTCTCAGCTGCCCCGGAGCACCTGAGCTGGAAGATCTCCCACCCTGCCCGTTCTGTGGTAACAAGGAGGAGACTCTGAGTAAGCGTCAAGACAGGGGTGCCTGCTGGTTTGACCCCGACAGCAGCAGAGAAGTGTCTTGTGCTTCAGATACAGACTTTCCGGACAAATATGATTATTCACACCATCCCCACTATTACCATGACTATCATCACCATGAAGTACGTGCACTCGCCAAGCGCAGCCAGGAGAAGACACTTGTGTGGGAGCATAATAATGTCAAGCACACACTTCCATGTGGGTTTTATGAGACTTGCGGCACGGCACTAAATCAGAACGTGAATCGTTGGTTTGGGTACAGAAATTACCAGGGGAGCTGTTCGCCGACTCTTGAGAGGCTTACCATCGCCCAGACAGAACCGAGCAGATATATCAGTAAGTACCTTCTGTTCCCAGAAGGTATTATGTGGGCTAACCGAGTATCTCAGCGGAGCATGTATATAAGGTCCAGCTTCTGGGGATCTTTCCTGCGCTGGATCGCCTCAAATACTGTTACCCGTGCAGGTTATACCCCGGCCTCCTACGCCTGGGTCTCTGAGGTTCTGATTATACATGCACCACCCGACCATTTGGGCCAAATTCCGGACATCTTCACCGTTTATGGAGCGGACTCTGCAACAGTTTAACTCCAACTACAACTGGAATGCCAATGGTCCCATAAACATAGGCCAGCCCGGCCGCCCCCAGAGCGCGAATGGTCAGCCAGTTACTGGCCTACGCGACCTGTACTGCTTTTGGATTAATGATCTTTTGAAGAAGATTGAGGACAAGGGTGTTAAGTGGGCAAGGAATGTAACAAATACTTACCGAGCCAGCGCCTGGGCTAGAGAACCTATGGGACAGCGCTGGCTGGCCAACATAATAAATGCGAATGGACCAATTTCACCGGGCAACATGCATTTCTTATGTTCAGCTGTCAGGCATGCGCCCGCGAATGCAAACAACCCGGTTATCTGGGCAAATAGTAATTACCAGAATCTGTGGCTGACTGGGCCGGGATTCGGAGCTGCTGGACCTTTTTGAAGAATCCTCTTCCATATATCTAGGTGTTCGTCAGATAGTTTTCAATTTTACGTCCGAAAATCAACCCCTACTTCAATATCTAGCTAGTATGGTCTTGCGCGTCGTCCAGTACTTACATGTGGCTTCTTTTGTAGTCTCCCTGCCATTTGTTGACTACGGCCACCTTATCCATCCCGCCTCCTTGGGCCCCGACCACGCGGGCCCTGTAACATTCTCCCTCACCTGTGTTGAAACATCAAACATCTTCCAATCCAAAGTCTCCGGGCCATTCTCATGGTGTTTAGGGACAGCATTATTGATCACCACCCACTCAATACTCTTCTCTGGTTTTTCGGCCCGGTCACCCTATCTACTATCTAGCGAAACCACAGCGAAGGGAACGGGCTTCGCAGAATCAGTGGGGAAAGAAGACCCTGTTGAGCTTGACTCTAGTTTGACATTGTGAAAAGACATATGGGGTGTAGGATAGGTGGGAGCTCCGGCGCCAGTGAAATACCACTACCTTTATCGTTTTTTTACTTATTCAATGAAGCGGAACTGGGCTTCACCGCCCATCTTCTGGCGTTAAGGTCCTTCGCGGGCCGATCCGGGTTGAAGACATTGTCAGGTGGGGAGTTTGGCTGGGGCGGCA
>JAPDEH010000040.1:0-212383 GCA_027569075.1 Aspergillus asperescens | reverse complement strand
CGATCTCGGAGCGTACCTCGCGGAACTTCAAAAACAGCTGCTGCTCGACGTACAGACTTGATTTCGCGTTTTTTTAACGCGTTTATTGCAAGTTGGATCCTACCCTCTTGCTCAATTAATCCTTGACGCGATCGATGATTATTTCGTGGCATGGTGGATAATTAAAGTAAGGGTTTTGGTACGCGCTACAAAATATTGAAGGGGCGGGCGGATTACTGTGAGTGGGCGGATCACCTGATAAATACGTTATACTTCATGGCTTAGTCAGTCTTAGTCAGTCAGAGACTGACTAAGCATACCCGGTGCTCAGTGATCGCCTTAGGCTGCTCAGAGCGTGCTCAGGGCGTGCTGAGATCTACTCAGTGAGCAAAAAGCGGCGAGGGGTGAGCACTAAAACGGAGAAGGAAGGCCATCGGCCCTTGTAGAAAATCAAGTACGTATGTTTATATTTATATATTATTCCATCGTTATATACAACATTTGCCAGTCACTGGCTCCGCCATTTTCTCAGCCCAATGTCAGAGAAAAATCAATAAAAAAGCTAGCTAGGCGAAGGCGTAGGCGTCGGCAACGGCACAAACGACTCCGAGTGCGTCGCCGTCACCGTCCCATTGGTACTATACCCAGGCCAAATTTGAACATTACCCTCAGCAATATCCCAACCAAACAGAGTCCGGTTGAAGAGCTGCAACGCCGCAGCAGGCTGGTAGTAAGGAACCTCATGACCGGCCTCATAAACACGAGAGAAGGAGAAGTTGCCGAACTCGCGCGTCTCGCCATACTCCACGCCATCCACTAGGAGCGGGGTGTAACCTGCATGGTGGAACTGTTTGGCATGGGGGTACTTCAGGGCGAGGGAGATGGCTTCGCCGCCGAACCAGTTGCAGATGTAGTCTGCGTCACCGTAGATGAGGGAGACGCGGACCGGGTAGGCGAGGATTTCTTCGAGGTCCTCGATGAAGTTGGGCCAGACGAAGTCGCCGGTTTGTTGGAAGGCGTAGTAGACATCGTTGCTGGAGGAGGTGTAGTTGATGTTTACACCGATGGCGTCCATGACCCAGTCTTGGGAGAGGAAGGGTTCAAAGAGGCCGGGGGGTGTTGGGTCCTTTTTTTTTTTGGAGTTTTGTTAGTATGGATTTATCAAAGGCTTTGGATTATGAGGGACTTACATTGTAAGGGTGGCGAATGTCGTAAACGCCGCGGCCACCGAAGGCGTAGTAGGGTCCCTCTATATGTTATTTAGCCAAACCATAACTACCAGCGTAGGGAGTCCGATGAAGTAGAGTTGTCACATACCGACGTTGTCTCTGCACATGTTGGTTGCTTCCGCGCAAATGGCGTAATCGGCCAGGGAGGATCGGTTTGTTGCTTTGCAGGTGGAAATCTGGTCCTGGCACCCACTGGGCATCTCGTTGGCGAATTTCATGTAGTTGTAGACCGTTTCGTTGACCTGTAGCAGGTTGTAAGTATCATGCCGTCTATTTTCAGTAAGGGGGTACTCACAGCCTTGATGCCATAAGTGTTGTGCACCGCGAACTCGGGATAGTGGGCTGCCTAATTTCTGGTTAGAGACAAGATGCTGAGCGGACTGGGGATTGATTCGCACTTGAATTTCTTCATCGATGATACCGTTAATGATTCCTAGGGAGTTGAAGTTGAGTTCGATACCCTCAATGCTTCCGTTGGCAATCTTCTGGTTTTGCTCGTAGAAGTGGTTGAAGAATGCTGGGCCGTAATGGCCCCCGTAGCTCTCAGTCCACAAGCTGAAGTCCTTAGACTTGATGGCGCTGTCCAGCTGGGGTAAGCCGCCCAGGAAGCCCTGCACAACTTCCCAGGCAGCCTTTGCGGCAAGGTCGGTGGTGTCTAGTACTATATTAGCACTGGGACCAATCCTTGCATGCTGTCATGAAATTACCAGTCAAGGCAGCATTGATTTTCGGGTAGCGACCCTGGACGCCATTGAACGAAGCATCCTCGACGACACCGGTAATGGGGTTGAGCGATCCTTCCTCAGTTTCCGCGTATGAGAAACCTATAACTGAGTGAGCAGCCTGCTGAAAACCACCGAGACACAGTTCCTCATACCGACTCCCAATGGCTGCGAGATGAACAAGAGGTTGGAAACCTCATTCCACGCGAAGGGGTTAACATGGGTCGTAAGGTTCTCATTAATAGCGCACGGTCCCAATTCTGCATAAATCGCATCAGCACATAAAATCCTAACCTAGAAAGGAATGCAGTATTTAAAAGGTCGTACGAACCCTCGAATAAACCGATGAGGGAATCACTTCCCGGGCCACCATTCAGCCACAAAGTAATGGGGGCGTTTGACGGGTCATGGCGAGCCTCGAAGAACCAGAAGAAGGTATGTGACTCGGGCGAGAGATCAACGTATCCGGAGTAAGAATTGACGCCAGGGGTTGTCTCGCAGACACCCTCTTTGCCGGGCTCCTTGTATCGAATGGTCACGCCATTGGGTGTTTCGAATTTCTTGACACCAGTCGGGTCCTGTGGCAGCTGCCGTTTATTGAAGGAAAACCTTGGGTGTGCTTCAGCCGCGCCCAAGGAGGCAGCAGCCAGAGATAACAGGGAGATGGAGCTAAGACGGGGCATCGTGACCTTTCTCCCTCTGGGCAGAATGTTCTGGATCCTCTGGGGGAGCGAGGAACCAGGGGAAGAGAGGGGATCAACGTATCATTTTATAGGAGTAAGATGAAGCACGCAAGATGATCGACTATTGAAGCAGGAATCCGCATCGAAGCTATCTATCTTCTGCGACGATAACAGGGTAGCACTGCGGGTCGCAGGAATCATCCCAAATAGGATGGTGACAACACTGCTCAGGGGACTGGCCAAGCTGGACCAGTCAGCTTGGAGGCTTGCAGGCTTGCAGCCCCGGGCTTCGGTTGCTGGGCTGACCTTGCAGATCGCATCGTTTTTGTGCGCAGCGTGCCATAGTGTCTCTCGCCGGCAGGCAAGTGAGGGGAAAGGATCGGCGGTAGCAGCATTGTTTTAAACTTGAAATGCAGACCTTCCTAAACAGTCAGCTCCTTCACCAGAAGACGAGGTGGGGTTGGTATACAGACTGACAGGGGGTTAATATAATGGAGGATGGATATTGGATGAAAGATGATAAGGACTGGAGGAGGAGAAGGGGAGAAGAGGAGACGACGGAGGAAACCGAAGCAGGAAATCCAAGACCGGCCATGGCGCCATGCAAGGCTTAAGTTGCTTGGCCCCAACGGCAAAACATCACAACATGCCAACGTAGTATTCTTTGTGTGTCCCCTCAGTGTTCTGCGCGGCTGTGCGACATTATCCCAAATCCATGGCCTTGGTTCCAAGGCAACTACGATACAGGAACCGGGCAAACCATGTTAGGTGATAGGTTGTCATATTCTCATGTCGTACTTTTGATAATAAACCTCTATATAGACAGACGGTGATAAAACAGCTCCAGCAGGGAAGCATAAAGGTACCAAAAAAAACCAAAACCAAAACCAAAACCCTGAGGCATAAATCATATCCCAAAGTCAAACTCCGTCGCCCATGCTTTCAGAGTTCCCAGAAGAAGAAGAAAAAAAAATTTAGTGCAAGAGAACAAATCGGACAAAACAATCCTCTCATATGCATAACGGGACAAAAGATGACAGAGTAGTACAAACACGCTAGACATTCAAACTGAGTCCGAGGCCCATATCAAGTCCAGGGGCTTCCGTGTCAACATCCGCAGTGGTTGTTGTAGTTATAGGGGTTTCGAACTCTCCTTTCAAGTTGTCGCCCTTGTTCCCAGAATCGAATCCAACCATATTCGAAAACGTAAACGGGAAGCCCTTGCCGTTTGTATCACCCGCCATGCTCTCCATGCCGTTCTCCGAAGAAAAGAAATCTGCTCCAGCGTCGTCAAAGTTGATCAAGGCATCAAAGTCGTTCTGCGTCACTTCGGCATCGTTCGCCAAATCCATTAGCTGGCTCAGACTTAACTCGGCGTCGTCGATATTGGGGATATTAAACGCGTCGCGGTGGTAGCTCGGGTTGATGTTGTTTGTGCTACCATTCTCGCTACCGTCAGAGGGTGGCGGGGTGGAGGCCAAGGCTTGTTGCGCTTCATCCAATAGGTTGAGTGTCAACGGTCCAACCGTACCAGACTTGGGATAAGTCAAATCCGGAATCTTCTGGGCATGGGAGTCTGGAGGAGGCGTCAAGGCGTTGGCTCGAGAGGGCGCGGCGCGAGCGTTGTTGGGGCGTTTCTGCAAATCTTGAGGTGGCACCGTAAGCTGAATTCCGGCCTTCCTAATTGCAGCCTCCAAAAACGAGGTTGCAAAGTCGGCGGACGCGTAGATTTCCCTGAGACGCTGGAGAATGCGCATACACTGGTAAAAGCGTTGCAAACTGGTCATGCGAACATTAGGGTCGCTGGATTTGATGTCGAGAAGGTGGATAATAACGGCGGGGAGGAGCACCGTGACACCGGTGGTGGGGAAATAACGAGTTAGATCGAGACTATGCAAATCTTGCGCGATATTTGTGATCTCAATCGCAGCAAACCGAACCTTGTTGCGCGAGATATCTTGCAGCTCCGTGTCCATGGAAGGGAACGGAACAGCGGGAAGAACCTGGGGTCGATGCAGAGCACTCGAGGTCGTCAAGTACACCATCTTGAGTAAAGCCCGGTGGGAATGCAGAACCTCATCGGTCTCGCTTAGCTTGGCCGGTGCTGCGGAAGAGTACTGAATCTCAGTGGGAAGATGGGCCAGCCAATCCTCCAGCTCCTGGTCACAGCGTCGAACTTCGAAGGTCTCCGCTGCTGATTTCTTCGGCACCAGCATCATGGTGGTCTCCATTGTGCCACCAAACTTATGGCTCAATACAGAATACTGAGCAGAAAGAACATGGCTGACGCAGAGACAAAGCTTAGCCTTCTCAATGAACATTGACGCCAGCTCTCGTTGGTGAGTCACACTCTGAAGAATCTCTGAATTGCCCACCATGCTCACAATCTCGGGAGAAAATGGATGGAATTCAAAATCATCAAGAGTCAACATCGGGACATCACAGTCGTCATCCTTGATGCGCATGGGACGTCTCATTCCCAAAGCGATCAAGCGATCGCGAGTATAAGTGCTCCACCAAATGCGTTTCCACATTCGCTGGCGCCTGATGCCCATGCGAGAGTTGGCGGGATCACGATGTAGGCCGATTGTGTGGGCTAGAGACAGACTGACACCCATCCAATGCCAAGTGTCCTTCTGGTCATCCGGGGTCTCGTACCAATAGGTCATTAGTAGGAGAGATTGGACGAGTGAGATGCGGTCGACCTCGTAATCGAAATCGTAAAGTAGCCTCGCACGCTGGAAGAAGGCTTTTCGGGCCGCTTTCCGAGAGGAGTAGCCAGAAGCCTGAAGGTGTTTCAAGTCGATGAAGGCCGTCCCCGCGAACATCACAGCCTGGAAGAGCAAGAGACTCATGCGACGGATGCCGTCATTCTGGACGATTGTCTGCAAGAATTCTTCCAGGTCCAGGAGAGGCATGTATGTGTGCACATAGTGAATGTAAGCTTTCAGCAGCTCATTGCGCAGTGTAACATCAGGCACCGTCAGGGCTCCTTTCATGGCGAGATAGTCGATATCTTCTTTCTGTAGTCGCGCCGGCAAGCCGCGGATATAGTCGGGTAGCACAATACCAGTGGGCCGCGGGCTGCCGAAGGACGGTTCGAGCAGTTGCTGAATCTGTGAAGTGACATGAGACAAGGGCATAGTCGCTGGCACCGCGGGATTTGGAGCCATGCGTCTTCGAAAGCGGTCCCCGGGATCAACTCTGTTGACTTGGCTCTGGTCTATCCAAGGAGTACCTTATTAGCACACATGTGTGTATAAACTCGTTTGATATACAACGCTAGCGGTTGTAAGGGTACACGCATATACGAACATAGTAGGTGGGGCATATGCTGCCCTTGCTCCAAATCTACAGAGCATTGAGAGGGAGAGGTTGGTACCACACGGGGTATTCCAGAAGTCTCCCCAATCCCCCCAAAAAACGCGCTGTCGTCGAGAATCTCGGCAGGCGACTGAGAGGGTTGAGGATTCACATTGTCGGTGTCAACTCGAGACTTCCTGAAGTAGGCAATCAAAGTCAGTTATGACGGTTTTTTCCCGAGAACAAGGGTGGGTTGGCATCAGACGCACTTTCTTCGCTTGCTTTCTGTAACCACACACTCTACTTGGTCCAGCCGGCAATTTGTGCACGGTGAGCCACTTTCTACCACATCACACCGCACCTTACGTGCACGACAGCAGCAGCAGGCTTTTGAGGCGCGTCGTTTTACCGGACGCGAATTAGCCGCAAGCCCCGCTGTTGAGGCCCTGCGCTTGCCCTTGGGGTCTGTCTCGACAGCCGGATTGGGCGAAGCAGGAGAATCAGTCATTATGGGCGGAAAGGTCAAAAGAATCGACAGTGAGTCATCCGTTGAAAATTAAAAAGAAAAGAAAGAAAATAAGGCCAATTGGTGAAGTTCGTAGTTAGAATTGACGGTTTTCTCTGAGATTGGTGGAGAGGATATATAGATGGCGACAGTCACGAGGGTAGCGGAAGAGCGAGTATTCGGAACGAGAACAACAGTATTCACATGGAATAGCAGAGAAGCAGTAGTTAGGTAGGAGGGGAGATGGTCCTTTCGTATAAGAGCTTTTAAGGGATTATCAACTTTTTTTTTTTTTGCAAGTATAGGAATCACGTTCCCAGTTTCATCCGTCATCCAAGGAATCGAAAATCGAGGCAACAACCGGGGCATGGGGGAGGACGATGTTTAAGTACGCAACAGGAAGCAAAAGTGCGTTTTTCCACTCGACCGTCAGGAGGCGTTGGCGTTGGGGGAATGATGAATCCCCCAGATCCACTTTCCGCTTGCCATTTTGATGATTGTCGTTCCCCCAGACCAGAACCAGCACTAGGACTAAGAGGACCAGGACCTGAAGGCTGAACCAGAGCCACAGAGTCAGAGCCAGACCATCGCCAGTCACATTATTCATTCTTGCGCCTAGTGTCGGCCAGGTATAATTACCTCAGTCCAACTAAGGTCGAAGAGCGGGCCAAGTTCGGTGGAGTCTCTGGCATCTCTGCTGCAGCCACTGCCACTCGCTGTGGTTGCTACACACCCTACTCGTTGCGCCAATTAATGTCCAACCCACATGCCAAAATATTCGCAAAATCATCAATAAATCAGAGCCGTTTGCGGTTTCCACCGCCCCCACAGTCCACAAGTGGTCCCCCCATGATTCTACCCGATTGGGGTCTGTTCGGCCCGGTCACGTTACCCCCTCCCCCACCCCAGTTCAGGTTTGCGCTTTGCAGGGCTCGAAGAGGAGAGTTGTCCCGGCAAATGGCATCCCCATCATTCGTCATATTATTGACTTGTTCATTGTTCGTTGATCTGAGTCAGCTCAGGTGTGCGCTAACCACATCTTGTGTTCCTTTTAATTTTCACCCAATAATAATTAATATCTCACTGATGTCTGGGTGGGAGAAGAGCTGCTGCCATGCGTCCAAGACTCCAAGTCCAACCAGGTGCTCGGAAAAGAGTCCGGCTGGTTAATTTCAATTGTTATTGGTCAACAAGTGCAGGCTTCTCCAGGAACCTTAGGATTTTTTACTCGGTATTATTAAGACCAAGGTGGTCTAGGTCCAATGGAAGTTATGCCGGCGGAAACAGAAAATCAAAATATCGTGCAGAGCATCAGAAACATCAGGTGTCAGATAGAAGACATATCGGAGAGATCCCGAAGCTATACAGGGACATTGTTCATAGACAGGAGTAGTACTACTCGTGCCACTCCTGTGCTACTGTGTTACTGTGCTACTGCTGGCTGCCATGAGCCGAGGTCCGCAGAGCAGCCAGCGGTTCGTAGGCCGACGTCCGGAATCCTGCCCAGCAAATTCCCACGGCACAGGAAGAGCATCGCCGAGGAACTTGCGGTATTAGAATTGCGATTGTCCGACAAGCCTGGACAGCTCATTAAAAGCAGATTCAAAATCTGTTCATGCTAGTGTGATGCAGGAAACCTTGTAAGGACCAGTCGAAATCACATTTGACCCAATTGACCGTGGTCGGAGAAATCGTCGAGGACCGGCAAGCCGTCAATGACGACTGGCCAGGATTCGACCCTTATGTAGGAGGAGTGACGACTGACGAGGAGTCGAGGACCTGCGGAGTGATATTGCTGGGTCTTGACTATACTTCTCCCTTCAAGATCGGTATGCTTGAGAAGGCGCTTCTATTCTTGCTATGGTTTCAACGAATTTCCAGTCAAAGGCTGCTGCTATAACCAAGCTCGCTGGACGATCACGATTCACGACACAGCCATCGTCTGCAAAACGGCACCCCGCCAACTGCCTAATGGAGAATAGATCCGATGGATTGAGGATCCGCGAAGCAGCGACCCACAGAGCCACAACCAGATGGATTGAACTGGAGAAGGTCTCCATCAAGTCCGCATCCGGAAATAATGCGATCGAGAATTGTCATGCGGAAAATGTTAACTTTTACGGTAAATGGTAGATATTTTAAAGTATTGTTGAGTTCCATGATTGGACTCAGCAATGGCATTCGAGTCTGTGGCTCTGTATGCTACGAGCAAAGACATAATAGGTAGCATGGAAGCTTCCCGTCCAAGCCCTGTGAAGAAGATTAACATTAATGCTGACCAGCAGGCTTGCCGATGGTCGGAGGAATCTGCTCCGATCTGCCGTGAAGAGCGTGACTTGCGAGCTCTTAGTAATTAGCGGATTTCGGAGCCGCTCTGGACTCTTTGACTCTTGACTCTCGACTCGACTCTCGCTCACATGAATCCTGCACCATGTCGTCATTCACGAATGAAGATGCAGCTACGGAGTACACTATTAGTACTACAAGGTTGGAAGGTCACGACTCGGAGTACTCCGATCAGAGTATCACCAGTGATCAGACTGACTTGTTGTCCAAAGGTCTGCAAGACTGGAACTCTTCTGAAGTTCTGACATCTAAGTTCTAAGAACTCTGCACATCACGAGGCGTCTCAGGTCAAAGTTCAGCATGTAAAGGGATTCTCGCACAAATACTCCCCCAACGCCAATCAAGGCAGTTTCGGCGGATACCCATGTGGGACTAGGCGAGAACCAACTCCAGCATTTTTGATGGCGAATTGGCGATGGACAATTTCTCCAGAACCGAGTCAACGGACCCAAGGGGCAAGCGGCAACCTCAAAGGTGGCGGGGATGAGCGCCTCTAGAGTACTTCCAAGGCTCCAAGCGGGTTCAGGAGATCGAATTTTCATAGCACTTCCCCAAGTTCCCCGTAAAAACCCCCCGTAAAAACTTTCCTCGTGTCCGAGATTCTCCAAATAGCCATACCCCGACTCTGCGAGTGGCCGAGTACGGAGTCGATACTCAGACTCCGGGTGAGTGGGATTATAAGATTATAATTTATGGGAAACAGTCTGGGCTCTGGGCTCTGGACTCTGGACTCTGGACACCTGGTCCCTGGAGCCTTGATCTCGCCGTCTTCAAACTCCATCTCCCCCAGATTGATCTCCGCCCCTCAATTGATGACAGCCTGACAGGACCAAGAGCCAACGTACTCTCATGGGTCACAAGCAGGCTGCATGTACTGCTATGAAGCCTATATGTTAACTTGTCAAGTTCCACCGGCATCGTTTTCAACTAAATCTACTCCCATCGGACAACCCCCCGAACCCCCGCCAGCTACAAGACTGGTCAACGGCCCGGTCCCCGCGCTGACTCGCAGGTTCAACCGGGTCACCCTGAGACTTCCAACACTAACTACTCCGTACTCCGTACTACTACTTAGTAATATTACTTAGTAGTAACTAGTCACCGTTGGCACTAGTATGAATGAAACCATCGGATCCGATCTCACGCATGAGGTGAGGTCATAGCTCATCCTGCTCCCCCCACTTCCCCCTTATCAAGCTCACCAAGTGGTCAAAATATATCGGATAATACAAAACTCGGACGAGAGGAAACATGAACCAATAGCAGCTGCACAGTAAGACTGTCCGAGATGGTCTCGTGCCCATCATTGCTGCATCTCTTTTTTGAATCTCACCCAGTGGGCCAGCCCTCCATTGAATGTTTTCTGGAACCCCGTAAGCATCTCCTCCCTCAGCTCGAGCCTTGTTTTGGAAATCCCTCATCCTTCTCCAGCGATCTTGGCTTCAATAATCCATGATTCAGACCTCTTGTTTCTAATCGGCGACTTCATCAATGCGGGGCAACCGTGGCTCTGTAGCGTCTTCGACTGAGCGCGGGGTTGGTTAGACTGTTAGCTACGGGAGGTTCCCACCGTCAAGGTATCAATCCCAAAAAACAGTCATCCGCCGCTGGAACCTGCCCTGGACTTTTCAACTCGACCAATTCGGAATTCGATGCCCAATGCAATTGGCGCCTAGATTACCTACCTTGGAACCGTAAACTGATGTCCTCGTCCAGACAATTCACAACTCTCCAGCAAACTCCAAGGCTGTTCTCCCGTCTTCGTTGATATTAATTCTTCGGCTTTTTTTTTGGCTGATCAAAACAATATCGTCCGTTAGTAAACATCTTTGTATGGGATGTGTGAGCATAATACCAACTAGTCCTTTGCGTGATACGGTTGTTGATTCGGGGGGTAGCGTTTGTTTATATACATACCGGGCAAAAGATCAATGTTTATACCTCCGCAATCTTCATCTCCAATTCAATTTAAGCATCTAGTAAACATTATCCCACAAGAGAATAAACGACAGGAAAGCATTCGGAGGGATATCTTGACTCGCAACCAATAACAATCGTCATATGTATCAAGGTCCATATACACTAACAGCAAATAGCGGAAAAGGAAAGAGACAGCAAAACAAAGACATAACATCATGAAAATAGGGAAATGAAAACAATTTCATCACAACATTTCAGCCCGTCGTCTAGACGGCACCCCCGCGACCCATCCGCTCAATAGAGCCCATGATACTGCTGCGGCCAGGCGTGAAGACAGCAATGCCGGACTTACCACCGCTGTTTCCTCGCGCATGTCGACCTCCCGGGGCTCCAATTCTTGGGATCTTTCTCTCTCCGTGGTTAGAGGTAGAGCTGGAATTGGAACTTGGGCCGCGGAGACCGCTGGAAATGCTGCGGGTGACGTCTGCCTCGGAATCTTCAGTTGGGGGGAGGTGTTCGTGGGAGACTGGCTCCGGCGTCATCTCATCATTCTTGGGCTGTGCTGATGGGGCGTTTTGATTCTGCATTGACAACCACTCCTCCACAAGAGCGACGAGGTCGCCCTTCTCAGCTCGTTCTGCCTTGAGCTCGACACGCAGCCGTTCGCTATCGCCCTTTAGGGATTCTATCTCCCGCTGAAGACCCGTGATTTGTGCCTCAAGAACGTGCTTCTCTGCTTGATATTCTTCGCTCTCACGGGCGACCATGCTGGCATTAGGGCGCGCGGATTCCTGTACCGCAGCATCTCGCTCGGCCCTAACCCGCTCGCACTGGTCGTTGGCAGCCTTCAGCTTCTTCTCGGCTTCTCGCAGGCGTTTCTCCCATCGTGACTCGTAGCTCTTCTTCAAAGCTGCGACCTTAGTCTCATGCTTTTCCTTATACAATGTGTGGAGATCGCGAGCAACCTTCTCAACTGCATCCTGAATCTCCTTTGCAGTTTCTTCTGCTGACTTCGTCCACGAAGTTGCGTTTTCGGATGACCCATGCTCGCAGGTCATCGACCTGCGGGCTGCGCTGAGTTGAGTTTCGAGTTCGACTATGCGTCCTTCAAATTGCTCCTTACCCTTCTCCGATTCTTCGTTCTTCTTTTGCAAGCGCTCCCGCTCTTGCTCGCCCTCGAGTATATCCGCCTTGACAGATCGCAGCACGTCTTCCATTTCCCGGCCTCTCCGCTGCCACTCCGCCTGCTCGATTTCTAAGGTCTCTTTACGAGCAGCCTCGTTGCGAACTTCTTCCAATGCCTCCCCAACACGACGTTCTGCATCCGAAACAGCTTTCTTGAGACTAGAAACTTCCGCCTCTTTCCCACTAAGTGTAGCTTTTAGGGAGGAGATCTCCGAGAGAAAGCTCGACTTCAAAGACTCTAACTCTCGGGGCGTTACAGTTGGAATGGATCGAGGAGTAGGAGCGGCGGGGATATCAAAATCCAGGAGACTCATCTTGGCTGGTGATCTGATAGATTCTCTAGGGTTTCTTAAAGGTGACCGGCGCGAAGGCGAGTATCTTTCATACTGCTGTATACTGTATCGCTGGCGACGAGGAAAAAGACCAATCTGATCACTGAAATCAAGCAAGTTTGGAGTTTCGCTTGGATTTTGACCATCTCTCTCTCTCTTCCAAGGGGTGGGTGAGCCAATGGGAGAGCTCATGTCAAAGAGGGCATTTTTCCTGGGAGACTTCCTGGACGTGGCTGGAGTCGCTGGTTCAATACATTCGCGCTTGGTTTCGTCCGCGTCGACCGGAAAATCCGGTAGCGGTCGCGGGCTCTTGAATGGCGAGCCACCCTGTAGGTTTGCGAAGGCTGTCATATCTACGTTGGGGACCGCAGAGAATGTACTAAAGCAGGTATCATCCATGGGATCGTGAGAGTCGTCATCGTCGTCAATCATAGCGTCATTTGTGTCGTCAATGCCCTGGTCATCTTCGTCCCCCGGGGGGATTTCTTGGTTTTCCTCGCGAATATCGGTACTCGTTCCTTCATGGCGCCTTTCTTCCACCATACTGTTCGTAGTGCCACGCCCCACGCCATTGCGAAGACTCCGGTCGTGACTATACCCTGAATCCTCGTCGGCATAGACATTGATGTCAGGAACGTCCCTTCGGCCCACTGATTTCTTGCATCTATCATTTTTTCCGGCTTCAATATCATGAACATCAGGCGCCTGATCGTAAGACCGTTTCCTCGGAGTCGCAGAGTGATCACTCATGCCTAGTGACGCCTGGTATTTTCGCAGCATCTGCATATCGACTGTATCATCCCTTCCATCGTCCCGAAATGGCGAACTTTGTACATCTTGGAAATATATAGAGTCCTCATTATTAATTTCTCGTCCCTGTGTTTCAAAGCCGGCAACATCGTAACCAAAACTTTGGCGGATATTCGCGCGCTCATCATCAACGAGTTGCTTCGGGCTGCGAAGCGGGTTCTCTCTTTCAATACCCATGGCTAATAGCCGATCAATGCTTCCTCGCTTCCCCACAACATCTTCAAAGTCTGACGAGAGGGCTCGTGAGTTTTGCCGGGAGGTTGTTAACGGCGAGAGAGGATTCGACATGGTCAAGCGGATGTTCGTAGAAAGAAGATAAGAAAAGAGCAATCGCAATGCGAGACAAATTAAAAGTTAAATAGCAGCCTTCACGTAAGTGTATTATTTCACTGCACAGGTCGCAGTTCCACCAGGAAAGAAGACAACGTGTTGTCGCTGAAAAAGCAAAGCTGCAGAGGTTTGTTATGATGTCTTGAAACGGTTGCTGGGATGTTGCCGTAAACAAACTTTACGGAAACAGGCTTAGTGGATCCACACATAAAGCGGTATAAAGCGGCAGTACAAAAATGTTTCACCGCCCTGGAGAGGACTGTAAAGAACCTTGTTGAGCAAAGAGAGGATGGTGCTATTAATCTTCCTGGCTGAGCTGAAATCAAAATTCTAATATTCATCTATTCATCATTCTATTTAAAAATGTTCCGACAAAAAAAAAGGAAACGAGCGCTAAACGCCAATCGCTGATTCTAATAGGCATGTGATTGTTTAGGCACGTCCCGCAACCTCATCAGCGTCCGTCACAATAATGTGGACTGTGTCCTTGGGGTCTCGGGGCTCATCGGGTGCGAAATGACAGTGCACTGCCGGTTGAATCGTAACCGAAGAATGCTGCTTTTGGGTCATGAACCAAAGCTGGAAGGCTCCAATAGTCGCCACGAAAGCACTTCCCCACCATGCAAGCGCAGTAAACTTGATTTCCGCTCCAGCGCTGTACAGATATCCGGCAACGGGAGGCGCAAGCGTGCGCGCAGCAGCGCCGGCGGATGCAGCAAAACCATTAATCTTGCCTAGCGATGAATCCGAGGGGCTCGCTTGTTTTATTAGTATCAGAAGGACGGGAAAGTCTATGATCGAGAGGATGTTTCGCGTGACCAGACAAGTATAGATGCCAAACAACAGCTGCCCGTACGGCAAAAAGACGAGAAAAGGAACCATGAAGTAGGCCACCGGATGGAGGATGGTGACGATTATGAAAAGTTTCCAGACCCCAAAATACTGCGCCAAAGCAGGGAAAATGATGCTCTGAATCACAAGAGCAATAATGCCGTCAGACGAAACAATCAAACCGACGGTCCGGGTTGAGAGGCCAAGTCCACCGGGGAAGGTGAGCATAGAACTAGCTCGACCCGGACCGCCCCGCTGGTCTTGAAGAAAAATCGGTAGCAAATGATCGTAGGTCATTGAGTGGTAAGTGAAGATCGCCAAAGCGACAATCAACAAGATGACCGGTCGAGTAAAGGTGGTTTGTTTTTGCGAGTCCTGTTCCGGCTTGGACCCGTTCTCATTTACCCTCCAAGATTCGTCTTCATGAATTTGGACTTGGTTGAACGTCCCGTACGATTCCGCTCGCAGATCGGCACCTGGATTGGCTGTAGCTCCCGCGGTTGCTAGAAGATAGGGCTCTGCTGACACATGATCGAACTCTCCTAGGCCATTCGACGGTTGCATGTCGGGGTGAGTCTCTTGTAGAAACATCCAGGCAAAAACAATACTGCCGAGAAGTAAGATAGAACAGACCACATTGGGTAGGAGGTATGGAAATTTGCCAAAGAGACCATCACGGGAAAAGACAGAGGGATAGCTTTCAGCAGGCTTCGCAAGCAGTCCACCGATAGCTGTGATAGAATGGAAATTAGAATCTGATTCCTCTCGGTAATATCGTGACTCAATATACTTACCAGGTCCAATGGTGGTGCCAATCGACCAAACGAACGGCATCACAGCGTAAGCTCGGGCTACATTCACTCTCTATTAGCTAACACTCATATTAGGTGCCAAATGGTTTTCGCCTACGTTCATGCTCAGGCCGCTTGACTATCTCACCCACCATAGTCTGGATAACGCCTATGTTCCCATTTAACAGGCCTCCGAGCCCCCGGCCAAAGAGACCCACCCAGTAATTGGGGGCAAAACCAACAACGAGAAGAGAGGCGATAGTCCCAGCTAATCCGGAGATAATCACTGGTTTCCTCCCAATTCGATCGGAAACGGCTCCCCAAAACATCCCGGTGAAGGCTTCGACCAGGGAGAAGGTCGCGACAAGAATTCCAGCATAGAAAGATGCGTCGTTGTCACCCATGTGGAAATCCTTGACCATCGCAAACGCGAAGATTAGCGGCGACGTAACCGCTATTGGCTCGGCGACTCGGCATATTGCTAGTGAAGGCAATGGCATCAGTACATCGACTATAAGAAGCATAAGCGAAAAGTGCATAGATACCTAGGAAGAATAGCTGCGCAGTTGGAAACTTGAGGTCATCGTCCGGAGTGATAGTTCTTGTCTGGTGGGTTAATAACATCTTCTTCGGAAACGTCCAAGTCTCTTACAACAAGCCCTCCACAGCACCAGATCCACTTTTCCGCCTCTTTTTTGTCTTAAACCTTCTTGCTGTATATTTTTGACTCTTGTTGTTTCTTGTAATTCTCCTCTTGAGTTCCCGTCTCACGTTGTAGGCGCAGTACAGGGTAGCTCTGCACAATTTATTCCTTCGTGGGGCTCTTTTCAGTTGCTCTTATCCAGCTCTGGTCAATTGAAATAGGACGAATAGTGAGCGGTAGTCACAACAATGAACGAATCATTAAATGCCTGCGTTATACGGTGGAATGTAAAAGAATGCGAATGGCTTGTCTGAAGGAGCAAACCTTGAAGGACGGGAGAGCAAACCTTGAAGGACGGGAAGATCCTTAAGGATGGCGACGGTGGAAAACGGGAGGAATTTGGTAGCCACCTGACCCATCTATGGTAGCGAACCAGCTGCAAGTTTTTCGAATCCTGTTTGAAAGGTTTGCGATGCAATCCTTTTATTTTGCACCAGACAATCTATGGATGATACACCCATAAGAGCTCGCCACCAGCTGGTATGCCCCAATCTTGGCAAGAGATAAGGCTGTATTGAATGCAGGTATAGCACCGATGCATAGTAATAACGATATCCTATATGATGTCGCCTCTGTTAGTCGGATTAAAATCGCTTCAGAGGAGAGTACATAATTCTTCATGCACGGGGACCTGATGGTGGTATAGCTTTCGGTGGCATGGTCGGTACGAGATTCAAACCAAAGAATGAGGGTATAAACTGCTCTTGATTCATCCCGTGGTACGGCACAAGATAATCTTCTGGGTGTGATAGTCGCCCTTTTCATCATTTCCCGGATAGTCTTTAGAAGTTCCATGCAGGGGTTGAGGAATTTCCGCTCACAGACTATCGATGAAAGAATTAGCAACACACTATGTACGTTCTTCCGGAAGAAAATTCTCAAATTGACAGAGTGGATTTGCACCAAGAGCCATATGATGTTTGTATTTATCGCCTGCGACTATATACATATGAGGGTTTGGGGCAGCGAGATAACATCAAATTCGAGGACTGTCGGAAACCGGGATGTAAGACCGTCGTTCTCTGGCAGCCTATACACAGGTTAGCACAAGTAACTCTCAATTATCTTTGTCTAGGTAAACAGGAAATCCATACCTCAATCCATCTTTGCACCCATGGTCTGAAAACCGCCCATATTAACAGGCTGCCGGTAGCAATGATGAAAATAAACACAATCGCTTCATCCTTTCTGGAGTCCCTTTCTATACAGCCAAGTGTGCGTTAGCCCCTAAATCGTCGGTAAAAGATAGAGCAGACGAATAATCCCGTCGCAACATACGGAAACATGTCGTGAAAACATCGTCTTCTTTAGCACCCTTGCAGGTGGGCAGGTCGTAACCTAGACAGAACTTGCGGTTGCAGTCATTGCAACTCAACGAGCGGTAGTTGCCGGCCCGTTTCTCAGCCTGTGTACCGATGTCATCGGTGCGGCTGAATAGGTTGAGCGCACCATGTAATGACGAGGAGTCTCCCTTGGCGGGGTCGAGAGGAATGATCGTGCTATTTGAGAAACAGGTGCATTTGC
Source organism: Aspergillus asperescens (assembly GCA_027569075.1). Lineage (NCBI taxonomy): Eukaryota > Fungi > Ascomycota > Eurotiomycetes > Eurotiales > Aspergillaceae > Aspergillus > Aspergillus asperescens. Next base: position 195,190 of record JAPDEH010000040.1, on the reverse strand, counting down.
AAAATGAAGCAGGGGCTGGAGCAAGCAGAAGCCGTCAGTCAATGATCGTCCGAACATAAATGAATAGAATGGGGCCGTTTGGAGGAAGCTCACATGAAGCTAGTGTTGAGGATGCGAGAGAAAGTAAGGTAATTAATAGAAGTAGAAGATACCATAGATTGTTACGTTGCATCATGATGTTATAGGTATGCTGCTAGTAAAAGAGACGAATATTATCGTCCCCTTCCTGAGCAAACACCGGGTTGATAGTTGGATCTGCTGGGAAGCTCAGGAAGGTTTAACAATTCATCACGTGATACACGGTTTGTCTAGACCATGGAGAAAACTACCTAAGTATTATTATGGTTACGGCGCAGAAAAGCTCATTCTGGTGTAGAGGCGCTCACTTATGGGGAATTATCGTAGGATGGCCCAATACTCTGATGTCCTGTACATGTCTTTCCTAAGCTAGAGAAAGAGGCTATGATTTCCCTTTAGTTCCTTTCCTGCGGTTATCCCTCTGCCTTTGTTCTTTAGCCGCGTCTCGTCTTCTCTTTTTCCAAGCACGATTGTTATCTCCTCGGTTTTCCCAGAACCATTTGGCGAAGTCTGACTCATCTTTCGAACCGTTACCCGACTTGGGCACCGGACTATCTATATATATATGTGTCTCCCCTCCAAGGCCATCGGAATGCTCTGTAGCGTTCCAGTTTATGGTCCTTGTAACTTGAGACGTGTCTGGCGTAGGAGCTGCGCTCCGTAGCCCACGGTTTTGCAGGTCCCCTTTCGTGAATGGAGTAAGAGGGGCTATATTTCCTGACGCCTCCTCTTCTTCGGAATCTGCGTCTTCTTGGCCAAAGAAACTAAACTGAGCGGGACTGTCAGAATCAGGTTTCTTCTGATCGGTAGGTTTCTTGAAGAGGGCTTCAAGAGGGTGAACCTCTGTCGGCTGCTGCTGAGGGTTTGCTTCGGTGGAATTTTCTTCAGACAATGCCTTAAGTTCTGGGACGGACTCTCCTGAGCTATCGGCCGTTGCGAGTTGGTGCTGCTCTTTTTGAGGAGAGTCTGCATCAGAGGCTTCGGACTCTTCAGACGAGCTGGAAGAAACGCTATCATCGCTCTCCGAATCCATGGTATCTGGTTCCGATGATGAGCCACTGGACGAAGTCCAATCTTCCGATTCCGTTGATTCCGCTTCTTTGATGATGCTCTTGGACTTGTCTTTGGCAGAATTTTCAGCTTTGGCAGCCGACTTGATTTTGGCTTGCTTTGGCTTTTCTTTGTAGCCTGCAATTTGCCCCGGCCTGTACTGATCTTTTCTGACCTTTTCGCTAGCGGGTTCCTTCAGGTTTCCGGACTCGTCGACCCAACCTTTACCCTCTTCAAAGGTAGAAGTCAGAACATTACCGCCATCATTCGAGCGTAGAAACGTAGGCTGTGTCATGGTTTGAGAGAACTCATGAATAACTGACTCTGGTGACACCTTGTTCTTCTTCTTGGATTGTTTTTTCGACTTTTCATCCGCAGAAACAGATTTGTTTGGTGGCACCTTTGTTCGGAATAAGCATTCCGATTTTTCAGTATACTTTGATTTCAGCTGCGATTTGGCGTTCTTCTCCTCCTTGTCTTTAGTTCTCTTCTCCTTCTTCCGCCTTTCTGTTTTATCATTTGAAGACTCTGTCCATCCTCGTTTCACACCGCGACGCAGCGGCAGCTCGTAACCATCTAGAACATTGTCTTCAGTCTTGCGCTTCTTGGATTTCTTGATTGAGGAAGGGTTGTCGTTTGACGTGGGATTTTGGCCATCTCCCTCATCCGCTTCCCGCTTCTGCGGCCGGGCAGATTCTACTTTGAACTTTCGGCCCTTGAGGATGGATCCGTTCAGCTTTTTCCTGATCTTGTCGGCCTCCATCGCTGGTAATGTCACGTAACCGTAATTGTTCTCCGGAAATGTTGGGATGCCGTGGAAGGAGACGTCCACTGCAAGGGAGCGGATCGAGGCGGGTAGAACTAAGGGAAGGAGCTCCGGGGTCAAAGGAGTAATATGTAGACGGTTGGTAGCTGACGATTGGGAAGTCATTTGCCGTATCCCCACAATAAGGGTCTGTTATAGAAAGAGATCGGGATCGAGGAGGGTTCGGTGCTGCATTAAGGATGGCTTATAGTATATTTGAAAAATGACACTTGAAAGGAAATAATCAAATCTCATTCCATTTGCTGAAGCCCGTAAGTGAGAGTCAATTAGTTTCCCAATTTGATTGGCATCCGGAGTGCCATCTCATTGATATGTTCAAGCTCAAACAATTATCAAAAAGTCGACATTTTTTTTTTTTTTTTGGTTCCGGCAGAATTCCAGCCCAACAACAGCAATGGAGCGGTGGCGCAGCTTAAGAATGTCTAAGCCACAAGTGATATATCGTGCCAAGTCCTTCATACATCAGCTGTTGCATGGAAGCCTCGAGTCCTGGACGAGAGACCCTTGATTATTGTCAATGTCAACTCTAGGCGGAGCGACTGCTCTTCATAACGAGCTTGGTCTCCCTCGGTTCAAAATCCCCAGTTCTTCTGGTCTTGCAATGCTTTAGTGTCCCTGAGGATCTCCGTGCATCTTCCCCGGAATAAGGAGAGCCCCTGTCTTATGTAATAATTATCCTTAGTTACGTCGCCATGCCCAGTTATTATTACAGCCTATTATTATCATTATTATTGAACTCAAAAGGTGACCATCGATCTCACTCCGCCCTCATATCATCCCAGATGTTCATTTCATCGCGTTCTCTGAGATTTTCATCTTGTCAGCCCTACCTATCTTTGTGACTTATACTTATCCTTTCTCTCGCTATCATTCGGCCTCCTTTTCGCAGCTTGTGGCCGTTGTTCTCATTCCGTGGTTGACCGAGAGTCAAAACCGAACGTCTGATCTCATCGCTGCTTCCCGCTTCCCGCGTACAGATATGGCCACATTGAGTTTGTCGTCAATCTATTTCTATCCCTACATCTCCAACTGAGATCATTCTCTCTTCACTCAGCGACTAGGATTGGGGTTTAATTAACTATCCTACGTTTGGCCCTGTGACCCAAGTTCTGGCCTCTTTTATCACTCACTAGGGCCACTAGTGACTACGCATCCCGGGGCAGAGTTGTCTCCGCTCTCTTATCCGGACCTTCGCAGTCTGCCCCATTCCACCCGCCCTCTCCGGCTCCGGCCATCCCGGTTTACCAACCTTCTTAGGTGTACCTCACTATCTCCTCAAACTCTCCTACACACAAGTTATTCTCGGGAATGGGTAACTCCCAGACGAAAGAGACCCGACCGTCTCATTCACAGTCAACCCGCCGAAACCACCAATGGGGTTCGAGCAGCCATGGAAGATCCCCGTACGGCGACCGACATCGCTCGGAGGGTTCTAGGTCGCATCGAAGCAGCAGGCCGGACCTGTCTCTTCTAGGAATAGGCGGAAGCTCAGATCGTGATGTGGCGACGATACTTGAACATCGGCGAGAAACCAAACAGGAGCGAGATGCTCGCCGTCTCGAGAAAGAGCGTTCCGCTCGACTGAAGGAGCGGGAACGGAGCATGAGGGAGGAACATGTTGATGGAGGATATTTGGTTACGCAAGGCGTTTATACAGGGACGGAAGATTTCAACAAGGCTATAGTCCGCCAGTTGATGGTAACTTCAGATGCGCATGTCCGCGTTACTGGATGATATTAACTTCTTTGTTTTTAACAGATTGAACGACGACTTGCGCCATTTTGGAGGGGTCTAAACGATTTCTCAGATTCATGGACCGAGCACCAACTCATGGCCGTCGCGCGTGGCTTGCCCATACCTCCGCCTGATGAAATTCCCCCCGAACTGGAATATAGGAATCCACCAAAGGCCTCTGAGGACGGAAAAGATGCATCAGACATGAAATCTATTCAGCATCTGATGGTTCCAATACCATCCCGATCAGCATCTTATGGTTCCGATGCTTCTCATTCATCTACGCCTAACCATTCTTTACCTTCTCCACCATCCCCCATAGCATCCGGCACCTCGAGCTCGCCTTTATTTCGATCTCGGGCGAAGACACTAGCTTCCTTGACGACCTCTAGACATAACTCCCAAACCGAATCAACCCCCCGCGAAATACAACTACCTCGGGAACCATTCGTCAATGGTCAACCCATTGAGGCATACCTATATAAAGATGCATCCGAATGCCCCATATGCTTCCTGTACTACCCTCCTTACCTCAACCGCACTAGATGTTGCGACCAACCAATTTGCTCCGAATGTTTCGTTCAGATCAAGCGCCCGGACCCTCATCCTCCTGAGCATGCGGACTCGGATTCGAACACTCCAACTCCAGCCGGCGAGGCGGAACGACCAGAAACCCAGGATGTCCAGCTTGTATCCGAACCTGCAGCATGTCCATTTTGCGTCCAACCCGAATTTGGGGTTACCTATTTACCTCCATCATTCCGCAGAGGGCTAACCTATGCTACCGATCCCAACGGCCGTCTGAATATAGCAACACCCGTGTCTTCAACATCTTCGCTATCTTCGGCAACCGCTCCTGTTACTGGTCGTCGGCGTGCGACATCATTGTCTGCGACCGATCCGGCCGTGATAACTACGGATAAGGTGCGGCCCGATTGGGCTCAGAAGTTGGCAAACGCTCGTGCAAATGCGGCGCGAAGGTCAGCAGCGGCAACTGCTCTACACACAGCGGCGTATTTGATGAATTCAAATGGGCCCGGAAACGAGTCCCGGGGGTTTAGTCTCGGCAGGAGAGGGGTTATGCGGCGCAATGGTGGACAAGATTCTCCAGGCACACCCGGTCGGAGTGGGTCGCCGGCACTACAAGCACTTGCATTCCTGACAGATAGGCGCGCACCTGGGCAGGAAACAGACTCGGCCGAAGAAGGAACGGGCAATCTCGCTCCAACACGAAACAGTTCCAGGGGGACTCGCATGGATGATTTGGAGGATATGATGATGATGGAAGCCATTCGGCTGAGTCTAGCGAGCGAGGAGGAGAGGCGCAAGAGAGAAGAGAAAGAGGTGAGAAAAGAAGCAAAGAAGCGAGAAAAGGAGGCCAAGAAAGCGGAGAAGGTGGCTCGTAAAGCCGGCCTATATAGCAACAACGCAAGTAGCTCGGCCCTGGACTCAACATCAGATCCTAGACAAGGGAAGGTTGCTAGCAGTTCGTCTTCCGTCATTACCGGTGAAGAGGCAAACCTTCCTGGTAAAGGAAAGGTCGTGGAGCGAGTCTCGCCGCCCCCCAGTAACACCGATCCGACCGAGACTACTAGCCCTGGTGATATACCGATCAGCCTAGTAGAGCAGTTCCCGCCTCAATCATCCTCTTCGCTCAGCCCGTCGGCTCCCCGGGAGCCCACCAAACCATCACACTTGCGCCATGTCTCTAGCGCTTCCTCGTCATTCTCGTCCCTGGTTGAATCTATGTCTGAGGAGCCAGGAGCTTCGTCCCAACCGGGCGAGGGAACCAGCTCATTGATGGAACCATTGTTCAACTTTCGCAGTCTAGCCGCTGTTATTGGCGACGAGGACAAGACGAATGAATCAGCCGAGCATGTTGAAGACACCACATCTCGCACGACATCAGCGGATACGACCGTCCCGGCTAGCGAGCCCGTGGCGTCAAATTCAAGTGCAGCCGTGGAGAAAAGCCCTAGGATCGAGGAGAACCAGGAATGCATGGTCGCCGAAGAGGTTGAGGCACAATCGGTGGAAATCACTGATAGCAGAAACTCAGGGACCACATCATGACATTGCTTTATCTCTTTCTTCAAATAATGTCAAATGCGGGCTTGAGCCCAGCTGCACTCCAGAGTACTGTCACCAGAAATGCAAGTTATTTCTTGTGTCATTCGTTGATTTCCTTGACGGAAAAGCGACATTCACTCTGTTTCATTATCAGGTACGCCCATTTCGCAGATGTTTGTTTTCCTATTGGCATAACAGGATCGGAGGTCTCTTTCGTTATATACACATAGTGCTATAGAATTTTTTTTTTCCTTTTTTTTCCCTTCCGATTCTCTTATGTTTTTACGCGCTCCATCAGGATGGGCAGTCAGATTGCATCTTTGATTATGGTGAGGGCACAGAGGGTCGACAGTTAACATGGTATATGGCATAGGTGATTCTTTTGGATTAGAGCAATACACCCAAGATTTGACTATGTAACAGAGCCGAGTGCCAGTGGCGGTTCAATTGGATGAGAGTGATTCGTAGTATACCAATGCATAATAATATTACTCCATATTCCGCACCAAGCATATGATTATGATTGCGATTATGGGATCAGGTGTGGGTTTTCAGGAGAATCGGGCTTGGTTTCAAGGACTGGTGCTCCACTGTGATCGGAAATGAATCGGAAGTCGGGAGACCTTTGGATCTTCAAGGTTGATTTTCAACAGGGACAAGCGGTGAGCGGTGATGAAAGTCAAGAATTGATATGATTCTGCAGCTGTGATCTCAATATGCAAGTGCAAGACACATGAGCAGGCGTTGTGCCACGGTGATTCATTGTTGTTTGGAGACCAGCACCCTGTCGATTCAAGGAAGAACATCAAACTTGCTGAAGGCTGCCAGTCCAGCGGGGGTCTGATTGGGGCCCAAAAACGGGACTCTAAGACTACTTCAATAGTTTCTCGACGATTAATTTCACTAACCATCGCCAAGGGTCGACGAGGTTGACGCCTGCAGACGAGACACGAAAGTTGAAACCAATAATCACCCGCCCTTGACCGTCAAATTGCAGGTCAACTTCAGCCCGCGCTCTGCAGCCAATCTGAGCATGACAGCAAATGATCCGGGGGCAAAGACGTCTCCCAGTCTTAGACGAGTCCGTCCGACAGAAGAAGCAAAAGAGGCAACAGGAACGATCTCCTGCTAGTGAGATACTAGGCGGCCTTCCGATCCCTAGAATCGTGGCCGATGAAAGACTAAAAGCCGACGAGGCCCACTGGCGTGATGGGACAACAATAATTTGATGAATGGACGATTATGGATCTGATATAAAATCTCGCGGTGGATCCATGGTTCAGCCTCTGCGAAATCCTGCTTGATCCAAGATTTATCGATCGCTCATATTTTTCGCCTCTGTTTCTCCTTTTCTTGTTTCGGCTCCGTGGTGTTGATTTATACCCAGGTCTTGGATCTCAGAGTGGTTGCTTTCTACACTATTGTCCCCTGAGCGGCCTCATACACTACATCTGACCCATCGCAATTCCCATCGCAAAAATTCCGTTATCGAAAGAGCAGAAGATGGCCGTCCTGGACAAGGATCGTCCTCGCGGCCTGCGAGTGCCATCGCTTTCCTCCTTCAGATCCAAACACAAGTCGCCAGACCCTACTCCCGCGATTCAACTGCCTTCACCCTCGCAATTGTCTCTTAAAACAGATTCCTTTCCAGTGCCTTCCTCTAGACTAGCTGAAAAGGCACTACCGCCTCATCCGCAGTCTTCCTCGCCACAACCTTCGTCGCCCGCGGTGGTAAATCCATACCCGTCGCCGCCGCCGCCGCAGACATACAGCGACCAACCAGGCCCCGCTCCTCTCCAGAACCCGAACCAAAACCCGCCCATTGGCAATGATGCTCTCCCCCCCAATGCTCGAGCTGTTCCCCCCTCCAACAAACCTATGCCCCGGCCTATGCCCCGGCCGACCCCTCAGACTACCTCCCAGCCGATCCGGCGCCCCATTCCCAGGTCTGCGACGGGGCCCGCGCCAGCACCAGTGCCAGCACCAACACCAGTATATGCACCTGTTCCTGTGCAGCCGGTGAACCCTCCTACCGTGCAGCAGAGAACCCCACCATCGAGCGAAAGCGAGCCCGAGCAGAGACTCTCCAATGGTACCAATGACTCATTAGAAGGCTTCATCCCCGAGCCAGAGCCCGAGCCCGAGCTAGACGGCGCCAATGGTACACCCAACGAAGCCGGGTCCAGCGAGGAGGACGATAGGCCCTTCACACCGCCAGACGTTGAACCGGTTGCTGTGCCACTGAACAAACTGCACTATTCTTGCTACCAAGACCATTGTGCAATGCCCGCCGCCACTAACGTGTGGTATGCGCTGCCCTGCATGACTTGCCAGAAGTTCGACCGCGAGATCCGCCATAGATGCGTCTTTTGCTGCCTGCGCGTTTGTGCCGATTGCTTCCAAACGCTGAAGAAATTTCCGCGTCGCTCGCTGACGCAGTTGATGGAGACGATTTCGGCGAGCGGAGATGCAGAAAACCAGCCGTCTGCGGCGCAAATTTAAGGTCGCTCTCTCTTAGTGGCGGGCTATGTTCAGTTACCATATATATATACACTTATCGTGGCTGTCTAATTCCCTCGCAGCTAGATCTACCGTTTCCACCTGTTCCCCAGTCAAGGCTTATATTCCCATGTTTATTGATTCTGAATGATCATAATACCCCGTTAGGTTGATGATTTGTCTTTCACGATAATTAATGCCAAACCCATTGCTCTATACCCGTTGTCTATAATGTAAACTCCAGTTCCAACGCCACATAAAGCAAAGAATATATAGTATACAGACTGGTGACTGGTCACTAATCGTGGTCTTCCTCAGTTGCACCCGGGCATCCTTCCATCTCGACTGTATCGTAGCCATACTTACACCAGAAGCAGTAGTAATGCTTCTCGCGGAGGTACTGCACTAATTTTTCCAACCGCTCAGTCGGCTCAAGGGCGTTGAACTCATCTAGTTCCTGGTCTTCTTCCTCCAATTCCTGTTCCAGAACAGTAGAGAGATCGTGTCCACCACCTAGGGCTTCCTGATCTTCTCGATCGAGAGCAGCATCATCATAACCCGGTAACTGCGGATTCGGAAAGAAAGACGATGGCAAAGACGTCTGCAACATATGTCGGGTCTGAATGGCGCGTTCCTTTTCCTCCCGCTCACGCACAAGTCCACGATATAACACATTGATCTGGGACGTCGGCTTAACCTTAACCTTGGCTTTGCTTTTTGGCCCCTCGTTATTCGATTCGTTGCTATCTTCTTCCCCTTCGTCCTCATCCTCACCATTATTATTCGCAGTAAATAAACTTGCTTCTCCGTTTTCATCCGCATCCAATCGCTCCGCAACCTTCTGCGCTGCATGAATTTGCACCTCCGTCCGTTTCGTCTCGCGCTCTTGTCGCACACGTTCCCGATAATCACCCTCCTCAGCCTTGACTTTCTTCGCCGCCTCTTCGGCCTCCTCTAGGAACTTGCGCTTTCGCTCACTATCCAAGCCGATTCCGCCGCGACCTTCTTTGAGGATCAGGTTCAGGGGTTCCGCGCGCGACGGCGCATTGGGAGCACCATCACCTTTAGCCCCTGGTGCGTTAACATCACCGGCAGGTTTCCCCAACGTCTGGCCCGGTTTAAACCCCAGCTTCGCCATCATCTGGAAGCCCTTATTTGAGGGGTTGAGTGTACTAGTTGACAGAGCTTCATCGCGTTTGGCAGCTTCCTGTGCGGCGCGTTCAGCCTTGGAGGGGACTTTTGCGCGGGCTTCGGCCTAGTGATGAGAACAAACAGGGGTTAGTAAGTGAAGGGTTGATTGATTGATTAATTCTAGTAGTAGTACGTCGAGACCGGGGAGTTACCTCTCGCTGAAGTCGGCGCTTCTTTTGCGTGAAGGATTCTTTCTGCTGCGGTTCTTCGATGGTCATGGACATGTAGTCATCTTCGTCTTCTTCCGCGGCCATTTTTCGTGCGGGGTTGCGGTGTGCGGAATCCAGGTCCCAGAGTCGGGAATTGGAGCGACAGTCAAAGCGTTCGGCTATAGTAGAGCAGACAGGGAATTCAGAGATCGCCAGAGGGATTTTCCTCTTTCAATCAATGAGAGACCAGGATAGATTCCAGATTCCAGGCGAAGTTGGGATGCAAGCGGGTCAGCGACAGCAAAAACCGACATCAAGTTTTGCGGGGAAGAGTCGATGAGGAGAAATGGGTTTTTCCCCTTCCGGCCAAGTCTTGTTTTCCCAGCCTATCATAGTCCAATCGACAATCATATCACCTCCCGTTATGCCTATCTAGTGGCAGCCTCACTTGGTTCACTCTCCTCCCTTTGATTCTCTCCATCGCGTGATCTATCATCTTGTCAAGCTGCAGGATTCCTCGAAACGCGGGGTGCCTTCACCCTCCGCGGAGCTTTTCAGATGCATTCTGAAAGTGACTCAAGTCTCATCAAACGGCAGAATGCAGGAGTGCAGGGACCAAATTTCCCCCTTCTTCATGCGCTTATCAAGACTGCGGTGGCTGACTGAGTGATGGTCCGATGTGAGATTATGAGCTTCAACGTAAAGAAGGAACGAACCCTTAACTTCCATCCATTGATTCTCGCCTATCATAGCGATGTGGCTTGGTCGATCAAGAACCACCATCAATGCGTCTCCACTCTCCACTCATGGCTCTGAGACTTTACTCCAGTCTTCAGTGCAGAATTGAGAGCTAAGCTCCAATATACTAGCCATGGCATCGGAATTATCGGCCGCCATATTTAAAATCCAGCCTGATTCGCCTAGTCCAATCACTTGTTGGTTAAAATCCCATCATGTGAAGAGAGTCAGGAAGGAGCCTTTCTCCTCGTCCCTCCAATGGCTACATTAGCTAGGGATCCAGGGATGCTCGAAAAGTGGCCGGGGCCCTGAGGACTATTGTCCCCCCGCGCTGGCCCACTGTCGGAGTTGGGTTTCTTTTAAATACCCGACACCAGGCACGGTTCCCATCGCGCAGTGCGGCCTTAGACTGCGATTCCAAGAACTGAAACTCCGGTGATGTTGGGTTATTTGGCAGTGTTGGCAGTGCTTTTTGCATTAGCATCTGCTAGGCAGGTCGTTGTAGACCTTGGGTACGCGCAACATAGAGGTCAGGCGCTTTCGAATGGCATCACACAGTGGCTAGGAATACGCTACGCTGCACCTCCTCTTGGGTCGTTGCGTTTCTCTGCGCCGCAGGACCCTGAGGAATCGGATGGTATTCAGGACGCGTCCCAGGTAGTCTACTTCCCCTCGCCTGATACGAACTCAACCCTGATAATGGAATTAGCATGGTCCCGTCTGTATCCCGACTAACCAATATCCGATCCCAGCGGGCACATCTGAGGATTGTCTCTTTCTTGACGTTTACGCACCTGCAGGGTTCAGAGGAGTCTCGTCTAAACTCCTACCCGTTTACGTCTTTATTCAAGGTGGCGGGTACAACAGCAATGGAAACCCCTATACTAATGGGACCGGGTTGATCCAAGCCTCCGAGATGGGCATTGTCGTTGTCACCTTCAACTATCGCGTCGGTCCATATGGTTTCTTGGCTGGCTCGGAGATCTTCAAAGACGGTAGTCTGAACAATGGCCTCAAAGATCAAATTCAAGTCCTCAAATGGGTTCAGGAGCATATCAGAGAGGTAAGGTTGCCAAAGTTTCATGAATGCTATGGATCTGACCTTTCAAGTTCGGAGGTGATCCAGACCATGTGGTCATCGGAGGTGACAGTGCAGGCGCAGCTTCTGTAACCCTACTTCTCTCCGCGTATGGTGGCCGAGATGACGGCCTCTTCCACGCCGCTGCCGCCGAATCGCAGAGTTTTGCCGCGATGCTCACCACAGACGAGGCCCAGTTCGCCTACGACAATCTAGTCTTCCGCACCGGTTGCAACGGGGCGGCAGACACGCTCGCCTGCCTCCGCAGCCTCGACATCGCAACCCTCCAGCACGAAAACATTGCCACACCCCTCCCCGGCGCGCAACAACCTCCTCTCTACTTCTACGCACCCGTCGTCGACGGCGACCTCGTCCCAGACTATACATACCGCATGTTCGAAGAAGGCCGGTTCCTCGAAGTCCCCGTCATATTCGGCGACGTCACCAACGAAGGCACAAGCTTCGCCCCCCGAAACCTCACCTCTATAGTCGCAGCAAATACATTCCTCCAGGCCCAGTTTCCCGCCCTCACAACCCATCAGCTCTCTAGAATAAACGAATACTACCTCCAGAATATCAACTCGAGCCGACCTTACCCCAACGCATCCCGCTACTGGCGCCCAGTAAGCAACGCCTACGGTGAACTCCGCTACAACTGCCCTGGTATCGCCATGTCCACCGCATATGCCGACGCCGGCGTCCCCAGCTGGAACTACCACTACTCCGTTCAGGATCCGGCAGACGAAGCCTCGGGCAAAGGCGTCTATCATGTAGTTGAACTCAACGCCATCTGGGGACCGGACAATATCTGGTGGTCGGATACTGTCTCGAATCCGCCACCGGCGTCTTATTATACATCTAATGCACCAATTGTTCCGGTTATGCAGGGTTACTGGACGAGTTTTATTAGGAGCTTTAATCCGAATAAGCATCGTTATCCGGGGAGTCCGAAGTGGGAGACTTGGAACGGTGGAAGGGGTGGAAGTGAGGGATTTCAGCGGCTATTTATTCGGACAGCGGAGACGAGGATGGAGAGTGTCCCGGGGGATCAGAGAGAGAGATGTGAATACTTAATCTCGATTGGGGTGGAGCTGACGCAGTGATCACCACCTCTCTTGTCAGTGTGGTCATTTTGTGAGCTATGAGTACAACAATAATACAAGTTCCGAGAGTAAACTTTTCCCCTCCTTTGCTCCGTTCTAGTAGTGCTCGTGAAATATATACATGCGGCAGACAATGCTCCGAAACAACAATAGCCCATACAACAACAGGAAAATAGACAAAGGCATATGCATAGGAAAGGCTAGAGGGAGGAAATCTACCTCTTCCCCTGCCGCGCCCTCTTCTCCCTCTCATAAGCATTCGCCTCTCTCCCCTCCTCGTTTTGCACCTCCGCAACAAGTCTCTTATACTTCCGTTCATACTCGGCATCCGTCTCCTTCTTCTCGCGCAATTTCTCCCTTGCAACAAAGTTTGCGTCCTTGCGGAGCTCGCGCATCGCACCCTTGTGCTCGCGTTTGTACTCCGCCTTAAGACGATTGAGCTCTGCACGCTCACGGTTGGGGTCGTAGTGCTTATCGGGATTGAAGGACTCCTCGAATTTAGGAATGGCAGTTTTGACTGCAAGTGGTTTGTGGTCATGCAAGAAGAGAGGGCGGCGAGCGAGGCGGGATTGAGAGAGGTGGGTGGAGAGCTTGTCGAGAGTGCTTTGAAGGGTATCGATGGTGGGGGTAGGAATTGTGCTGTTCTTCCTCTTCTTGTTGTTGGTGCAAGAACGGGAAACGTGTTGGAGAACAGCCTGGGCTTGTTCGAAAATTTCAGTGGAGGCGGATTTGGTAGACCAGAGGTCTAAGGCCTTGTTGAGGAGGGAGGTTAGGGTGGTGATGAGGGAGAGTTTGAGGTCCTCTGGCTGTGCGGTTGTCTGTTTTTCTCCGATTACATCCCAGAACTGGAGTTTTCGGACGTTTAGTGATTTTGAGGGTTTCAGATGGAGGGGCGCTGTGGGTTTGCGGAGAGGGAAAGATCCTAGGTTAGAGGAGGGTTCTTCGGGACTGAGAATGCACAGCGCGTTGAGGACGTAGTTGAGCAATTCAGGCATGTAGCGCTTCGAGGCAGTCTGGTATTGTATAGCCAGACTTGCGACGTAGGTACCCATGCACAGATCAGTGAGGGTATTGACGGGGCCTTGTCCGAGATACCGAGCAAGGCAGAGATGGGCTGGCGTAGAGATCGCGTGGAAATGGTCTGAGGTTGGGAAGATGGTGGCAATTCCAGTTAGGATGACAAGGTCCCTGGGCCGGAGACTGAGTGGGCGGTCGGTAGCGATTTCACGTAGCTGAGCTCGGAAAGCCAGGGAGACACTTTCCGAGTGGCTCTTTGCTAAAGAATGGATGTGACGGAGCACATTTTCTAAAATAGCGAAGGGGGGATGTTCGGACTGTTCAGCCATGTATGCGGCATGCTGGACAAGGATGCTGGCGAAGCGGCCGAGCTTGGCTTTGTTGCCTGGGTGAAGACGGGGGTGATGCAAAGCTCGAATTCGCTGGATGACCGTTGGCAAATCTTCATAAGAGACATCCTTGATTGTCTGAAGAAATTCCTCGTGGTTGTTGGGGCACGGATATGTATATGCAAGCTTGTCATCAATGGCTTCAGCATCAGGAGCTGTTGCGGAATCGCCGCGCCTGTTGCCTGGCATAGTAAGCCCGTTAATTAGCTCGTCCTCCTGGTCCTCCTCTTCCTCAGACTCTTCGGCAGAGCCACTCAGATCTTCATCCTCGTCAAACGCCAGGCTAGCTTCTGACCCCGTTTCTACGAGGTCGTCAATGATGAAGTCGTCTTCATCTTCAACCCCGAGAGGACGGGATGTTGAATAATTCGTAGGCTGCTGCAGCCCAAAATCTTTTGCATCATCCGGGAGGGATTCATCCTCAAACTCTTCGGCGTCTTCCTCTTCAACCACCTCTGATTCGTCCTCACTGATGTCTTCACCGCGCATTCTGCGGACTCGTTCTTCTTCAAGTTTCTTCAACCGTTGCGCTTCTTCTTCCACCTTTTCTTCCTCCGTCTTTGTACGGTCTGTAGGCATCGATCGCTTGTCGAACGTCAGTTGCTTCAAACGTTGGTCGTACTCCTTTTCCATGTCTCCTTGAGATTGGCCCTGCAAGATAGCGGCACGATCGGGGTTCATCCCGGCGAGGTCGTCCTTTGGAGGTTCTGGTTTTGGCGGAGGCTTCACTGATCTAAGCATATCAAAAAGATCAGGTAGACCCTTATCTAGCTCTTCACGCAAATCATCATCGTCCTCCTTTGCCATTTGCCGCTGCGCTTTGTGGAACTTGGACTTGGCAATGACTTCTTGCATGACTTCGTGCTTCGACTTCTTCCGCTCCGGTACTTCTTCCTCGTCCTGTGAACCAGCATCCTCAATTTCACCATCATCAAGTATTCGTTTCCGCTTCCGAGACATTTCAGAATCCGACATGTCCTCTGCGCCGTCCAATTCCTCCTCGAAATCATCTCGAACACCGTCGCCATCCCCAAACGATAGTGATTCACCCTTGTGCGTAAGTTGGAAATCCTCATCGTCGTCCTCCTCCTCTAAATTGAACATCGAGTCCTTTCGTAGCTTCCTTTGGCTTGCTCTGGCAAATCGTTCCGCAGCTCTTTCTTCCGGCGTCATGGTTGGGTCGTTCTCACCAAAACGGCGATCCATAATACCACCGACTTTATTTTTGCGGTCCATCTCCTGCAACAGAGTTTGACGTCTCTGGGATGCATGTGTTAGCTGCATCCATTTAAAGAGGAATACAATGAACATACCTTCTCTTCACCAAGCGACTTCGTAACCCCGGGCCGGAAGCTCCCTGTAGCTGACTTGGAAGAGTCATCCCGTGTGGTCACATCAAACTTTTTCCGGGAAATTGTCCTGATTTCAAAAGGATTGAATCGGTCTCGAATAGCTTCTAGAGCACTCTCGCGCTGCGCGCGGTTCTCTGCATTTGCACCGGTTTTCGCATTTTGGCGCTTCTGCTTCTTGGACTTTTGAGGGCCCAGTACTCCAGTGTTTTGAAGGGACGCCTTCAGCTGCTTAAGCTGCGACGGAGGCATGATTGTGTGGGGGGAATGGTGTAGAATGAGCGCTTGAATCTACTCCGCCGAAATTTTTGGTTGCAGAAAAATAGGGCTCACCGCCTCATTATTCTGCCGCTATATTGTTTCCGCTTTCCGTCATCCTTCTTTGATGACATCTACCACGATGGCTCGATGACTAGCATGATGGCTTCTCATATGAGCGATAGGTTACTGTGGCTATGCCTTGGTATAATTGCGGATATAAACTTTGTATTTGAACGATAACTGACTTATCTAGGTGTTTCTCTCTTCTTTGCCGTGCGCGGGATTGCGGCCGACCTCCGCAGCGTGAACCAGTTGACCGAAATCAAGAATGATGATAATGACGACAAGATAATTAGCGAGGGCACGGAAGATGGTATATCACATGTCATTTTCCACTGGATGCTTGATTTGCTTTGGTTCTGACAGATCCCAGCGCTCAAACTGGATACGTTATTGAAACTCTCCAACAGCACAAGCTATGACCTTCGTTCTGCGTATGGAGACCGGCGATTCTGGTATAGCAATAAGCTGACTTGTGCAGTGCGCTACGCATTATTGCTGAACGATCTGTAAAGGGAGATACTCGAGATTTACTACTCAAGGATCTAGCAAGCAAGAACCCAGAACGACGTGATAAAGCAATCCCCGCGGCCTTCTTCCTGGTGTCAAATCGAGCCCGTACGTACCCGCACGCCCAGGATGCTGTATATTCCTGGTATAGCGCTGAAAATTATAGTTTCTCGAACATCCGTATGCTCTCGACTGAAAGACCTCCCAACATACACCGCTTTAGTCGACTGCCTTTGTAATCTTCTCAACGAACATATCGAAAAAACCTCAGAAACGATCTCCCCGATATTTCCTAGAACACGACCGCCCGGTGAGATAAAAGCTATGAGAACGCTGAATATTCTTCTTCAAGAGAATATTCCCGCAGCGCTCGAGGCCGGCATCGTCAGCCGGTGGCTCGCCAACTATCCATTCCCATGTGCTCTAACCGAACCCTCTCGACGACAGGATGTGGTGATCCTCATGAAGACATGGTGGTCTGACGATGCGGTCATGAGCGCCATCTTTGCCACGCTGTCGTCTCACCCAGAAGGTGCTAAGCAGCTTCGAAAACACTGTTTGATGGGTAGCATGCTGGAAGAAAATGATCATGATGAAATTAGCGACGATAATGACGAGGATGACGAGGAAAGCGACGTGTGGATGGTAGATGGAGAAGATACCGCAGGTTCTAGGCCAATCCCTGGGCGGCGGCCGAGGGAGCCCAATCCCGAAGAGCAAGCCCTGAGGAGACGCAGGAGAGAAGCCATGGTGTTGAGTGATGGAAGGCGCCCACTAGGGAATGATGATATCATACAACTACCCAACTCTGAGTAAATGCAGCATTTTTATGATGTGCAGACATTGGGAGATACTATTACGAAACTTCATTTTCAAACGCTATGATACCCCTTTGGCAAGTATATTAATATTGTCGACTTATGCTAGTGTATCAATGTATATTATAGGCAGCTCACAGGCCCATCCACGCAGATTTCGCGGCGTGGTCTATCTTTTTCCGACTAAGTTTAAGCATTCCAAGTGCCTTGAGCTCTGATAAAGCTCTGTAGAACAACGCCATGGTCATCCTCTCATCGCAGCTATTGCCCTGTTCACTTTCGAAAACTGCATGAAACGCTTGCCACAAGTCGTGCATATTCACAAGAGCCGCAGACTCAAGGTACAGCTGATATAGAACTGACGTGGGAGGCTGCTTGGAAGAAATCCTGCCTTCCGTCTCCTGCGACGTGTACATAAGATAATCAAACGGGTTCGATAACGCCCGCTCTATAGCGAATCGAGCCCGTGGAGCGAAGACTTCTTTTATGGGATTCCGCATGTCAAGCAGAAAAGTCTCATGTAGCGGTAGTTCTTGCGGACATACCAAGGTGGCCGCAAAATATGAGTCTAACAGGGCATGGAAACGGTCTATAATCCCAGTGTACTTGACGCACTCATATGGCAGTTTCGCTTTGCCTGTGTTGAGTTTAACTCGTTGCTTCACTATGGTTGTTTTCATGACGGAGTTTTGGCTGTCGTATCCACTGCGGAGAGGCTCCGGGCCCTTGTAGGCCTGCGCAAGAGATTTGAAATCTGCTTGGATATCTCGGAAGTCGGGGAGTCTCGTCAGAGATTCGGGAAGCTCGGGAAGTAATTCTTTAATTTTGGTAGAATCCAGGCGTCGGAACGCGGCAAGAAGGTCTTCGATTAGGGGCGAGTCTTGCAATTCTCCCGATAGTGCGCGGATAGACAACTCTGACATAGTTCCTTTCTTGGGAATGTTGAGGTCTTTGAGTAGGTAAGAGATAAATTTCACAGCTTGGAACATGTCAAGCATTGATTGCTGCCCAGCTTTGACGAGCTGGATCGTTTGCGAGAGGAGGTACTTATCATCCTCTAATAAATCGCGCACTCGTCGCGTATGACCATCTTCTAACAGGATTTCACAATACCTACACCATGTGAACGGTGGAACCATGCAGGAGAGGACAATGACTTACTCTCTAAAAGACGGAACGTTTCGAATTGCTTCGCAAAGCTTCTCATGTTGTAAGTCCCCTGGGATGTCATCCGCAAGAAGCACCGAGATTGGGTTGGAGAAAAAATGAGACATATAGGTGTACTAGCAGTCACATTAACGATAATCGACTTCAATAGGGGAAATTAAGACTTACCTTTACTGTTCGACAAAACGCCTCTGGGGTCTGAAAGTAATCACTCGACCTCTCAAACAATACGCCGGTAATATTGCGTCCAAGCCAGAATTTCCCTCCTTCCGCTTGTATTCGCTCATATATATGGTCAACACAATTGCTGGCTCCGTGGAGTTCGAAGTATCTTCCTTTGAGTAGGGACACGCTCGACCGCGGTAATCTTCCTTCAAACAGCTCGACAGAGGTCGAGATGCCGAAAACGAGGGTTAAGGGTATTCGATCAACCCATGAACTAGAAAATAAGCTTCCACTGGCTCCAATATCTGGGATTTCTGGCTCACCTGAGTAGAGAGAAGAGATCTGTAAGAATCCCTGGATCGAAGGCTTCACTATCTCGAAAAGCTAGAACAAGGTGTTTAATGTTCCTCCGGGTGACATAGTCACCAAGTAGGTCAAGGTCATATCCAAGAAGCCTCGGGCCCTAAATATCTCAGTGTCACGCATGACTGGTGATTAGGAATAAAGCAGGCTTACCTCCCGGTCCGTTAGGAAGCTTTGGTAACCATGATTTCCTTCCGTATTTGTAATAGCAGCACGTATAATGTTCTTCAATGTTGTCTTGAGGTTGGGCGCATCGCCAGATTCCAGCACCACCACACCTCCCTCTCCAGCGGAAGTTAATTGATCGTTCAGTCGGGAGAGAAGTCTTCCTAGGGAGGAAACGTTTGATCCGACGGTAAGGAGTGCCGCCGGTAAACAGCCACCGTACCTATGCACCATTAGATTCTGGACAGAAGTGGTGCAGTTTCGGGTTCTCTTACGTTTGAGGCGAGGTTGTCCTGACAAACGATGACACATTTTCAAGCACTTCTGCATCAACATCATTTAAGATTTCCTGGAATACTGTTAAAATCTATAGCAACAGCGAATCCATGGGTGTATTCTGTGCTAACCTGGATCTTTGCCTCCTGTATAGACCATAGCTGCTCGTATGTTTGATATCTTAATCGGACGGATTGGTCGCTTTCATCCTCGTTCAGCAGGGGCACAAACGGACACAAATCTTCACTTGGTTTCTTGGGTTCCGGTGTAGCTTTTCGCTTTTTGGAAGGCCGTTCCCCGTGAGCTTTGCCTGCGTCTGCTGGTCTGTATATGTAGACGCCCTTTGGCTTGTTAGTGAAAGTTCCAGACGTTCGATTGAGGACTTTGCGGCCACCTACCTGAGTATTTGACAGATCCTCTGGTGATACACCAGCATCTGTTTCCATAAATTCTGCGACCATTGTCACACTCTGGAATCGCGTGAACAAAAATGAGCATTCACGTTCTCTTTGGAGACGGAGATTGAGTGCCTGAAATCCCCGGCAGAGCTCCAACCGAACTAAGCCAGATTAGGAGAATTCAAGCTCCGATTCATGAAGAATTTCTCCCTCGACCAACTATTCTGCTGTTGTCGCCCCCGTCGCCTCTGTCACCTTGGTGTCTCTTACACAAAGCTCCTCTCTGAGACCGATGATATAACCGCTCTCACTTCATGCTCCGCCCGGTGATTCGAGGAGCTCGGTGGTATCAGCATGTGGCCCGCTCCAGCAGTCCGGCGGCTTCGCCTCTTTCCTTCACACGAGCTTTCACCGCGGTAGCGCCGTTATCGGCCAATTACGGCGGTCCTAATGACAAGATAAGTTTTTACGAACAGGATACTCGCAGAAGCAAGAAGAGGCGGAGGGTAGATCCGGAGGCCGAAGATAACGCCGAGAAGGAAGACATTCAGCGCGAGCTTTCACAACTGGACCGTGAGCTAGAAACCTTGAAGGAGGGCCCATTTGGGCCCAATAGCTCTTTCATACAAGGTCTCCCAGAGAAAGAGAGAATTGTTGCGCTGGAAGCCCTACGCAAGCAGGAAGCTGAAGATGGCAAAGATGAGCCTGTCAACTTTGACGACGTTTTCGACGAGGAATTGGACGAGATGCTTAAAGAGGAGTTTGAGGGCCTAGCTATGGAAGAAGAAAATTGGATGAAACAAGAGGATGATGATTCTTCAGAAACAGCTATACGACAACCCTACGAAGTCGCACTCGATGACTCGGAGCATAGCACCTATGTTGACAGATTTAATCGTGCTTTGAAGCGTTCCGATGCTGACAACTCCAGCGAGAGAACGACACAGGAGCTCTGGAAGTGGTACCGACGGTGCAAACAAGTTGTACCCCGGTTTATTGATGCGATCCCTGAGGAGGCTATGACGCTGCTGTGGTCCTCCCAACTCAACCAGCCTTCAACGAAAACACGGGCGGCTCATATACAAGTCCTTGCTGAAGACGCCTTATCCGCTAGCCGATCTCTTTCCACGGCAAATACCCTTTCTTACATAATCTCTCTACAACAATCGGGTAAGACCAAGGATGCACTAGACCAGTGGGAGATGCACCAGGCCGGACTCAGCCAGGAAAAAGAAAACTTAGAAGCCTATTGGAGGTTGGGGGTACAGCTATTTGCTGCCGAGGGTGATCCACAGCGAGCTCAGGATATTGCTCTGGCGTTTCTGGTAAACGACAATTCTCGACAACCTCGCATCCTTGTCCCAGTCATTATAGCCTGGGGAAGACAACCTGGGGGGAAAGCGGAAGTCAAAGCGTGGGCTCTTTATCTGCAGCTGAAAGCGTTACTTCAACAAGAGATGACCATGGAGGACTATGATCAGATCAGTATTGAGCTTCTCAAAGCCGGAAAACTAAACCTTGCCATCGCTGTCTTCAAAGATATGATGGTGACCGGCCAGGATTCGGCAAACGACTCAACGGCGTTGTACAAGTTAGCCGTTGGGTTGGTTGGCAACCTGCAGGCGTCAGCTATTTCCGAGCAGGACGTTAACAAAGTCTCCCTTTCAACGCTGACAGTCCTACCCCGTCGGTTTCAAAATCGATTCTTTTACGCTAGCTGGATGAAGAAACTGATTGGAATGGGCGAAGTCGATTCTGCCGCGCTGGTGATTGAGTTGATGTATGAGCGAGGCGTAAAGCCAGATCCAAAGCATCTCAACGGCATCATCGCCGGCTGGCTTCGCGTGGGAAGTGCACCTGCACGAAAAAAGGCGGAACAGCTAGGGTGGGCTATGATCAAGCAGCGGATTGACCGAGTATCGCAAGCTGGAGCAAATGAAACAACCCCCCTTCAATCACCAGAAGCCCCATACACAGGTACTCGAATCCCCAAATTCATGCAACGGCCGATGCCTCCAGCCAGCATTGAAACCTTCTCGATTCTACTCCTCCATTATACCCGGCGAGGCGACGATGAAGCAACCACCCATCTTGTTAACAACCTCTCACATGCCCGAATCCAACCAAACTCCTACTTCATGAACCACCTCCTCTACGCCGATCTCCGAAAACAAGACATCAACTCCCTGTGGAACAAATTTAAAGCCATGTCTTCTTCCGTGCAGCCAGACCTCGAAACATTCGCCTGTCTCTGGGACTGTGGGAAACTCCAATATGACCGCAGCCGCACAGCTTTCGTCTCCGACTTCCCAACCGCCCGCACTCTCTACGCAGAAATGATGACTTGGCTCTCTAAATTGTCCGCCCGGGCAAAGACTATTACCCAGAAAGACTTCTCTAAGGACCTCTACGATCAAATCATCCGGTGCTTCTGCCTCTCCCGCGACCTGCCAGGCACACTTGTCGCACTCTCCTCCCTCCGCTCAGCCTTCGGCTTCTCACCAGACGAAGCAACAGCTCGCCTAATAATTTTACAAGTCGCGCGACTCGCCGCCGTTCCCTCAAATACCCCCAAACATCGCCTCCGCCGCGTCGCCTCAACCCCCAAAAGCAAAGAGAATATCGCTCACGTCCAACACCTCGTCGAGCTCCTCAGTGATCGCAAACGCTCGACTCTCGAATCCAGAGGCCTATCCATCAGCTCACTGGATCCGCATGAAAAAGAGACCCACCAGCTTGAGATCATGACTGATCTGCTGCGCATCGTCATCGGTCGGGCCGCTGGTAATCAGGAACCTGACGCTGACCATATCGAAGCACAGATCCGTTCTGTCGCGGAGGCGATGGGGTTGTCTGAGATAGATCTTGGTCCGAGATTGGGCGGCGAGGATGCCGGCTTGATTTCAATTAGGTAGGACGTTTTGCCCTCGTTTACCTCTCGTTGATGAGCTTTAGCATTCAAGCGTTTGTATATATAGATGGAGTTTTGGGCGGCCGCTTTATTGTATCAGTACTACCCTTCCACCTACCTGGTGCATTGTTAATAAGATCTATTCCTCTCTGGATGGAAGTTAGCACCTTTGTGATGCTTCAATCGGGTTCATATCAACCCGGAGCAAGAAACTTGTAGTTAGACACAGTAAAACCTCGGATTGTGGGTAAAATTTCGTTCGTAAAACATAAGACGAAAAGTAAGTCTTAAGAGATAAAAAAAGTATGCAACAATCTAAACCCCATTTAGTGCAACTCATTTCTTACCCTTCTTCTTCTTCTTTCCTCCCCCTGAGCCCCCACCGCTAGGACTCTTCTGCGCCGCCGCCGCTCCCGTCTGGCCATCAGCCTCCACAAGCACCGCATCTTCATCACTCTCCGTAACAGTCGGCGCAGGCGGCGCCGCAACCTTTTTCTCCTCAGCAACTTCCGCCGCCGCAGTAGTAGTAGTAGTAGTAGTAGTAGCAGGGAAAGGGCTAGGAGCAGCAATAACAGGCTTCTCAGCATCCAACTCCTTCATGAACCCCTCCTGTATACTCGCCTTCTTCTTCTCCCACCAAGCCTTCTCCTCGTCCAGCTTATTCTGGTGCTTCTCTAACCGCTCCCGTATAATCACATTATTAACCATTTCGTTCGCGGATTGGAAGATTGTTTGGCCCCAGTTGGCGGCGTAGGCGTTTGCCTAGAACGCTCCCATTAGCATTCCACAATGAACAAAGCCCGAAAAAAAAAAGTGAAATAAAAAGAAGGGAATGGTTCCAAGTTATATCCATACCTCAGTAACAACATCCTTAACCTCGTCCTCCATTTCCTTCTCTGCGCGCAAAAACCTCTGCCACAGGTCATCGCCCACACTCCCGCGCTGGAGGAGCGTAGAAAGAGCCTGTTTCTGGCTACGGAGGGCCATGACGCGCTTAATATCTTCTGTTGCGCGGCGAAGGAGTGCAGCCTTGAGGACTGATTCGGGAACCTTTTTTTCCTTCTCTTTTTCTTTTGATGGTTCAAGGTGTAGGAGGGAGAAGTAGATGTCTCGTTGGAGGTGTGGCGGGAACCATGGTTCTAGAGAGGTGGCCTTTCCTATGTGAGGAGATACGGTGTTAGTCCATGCAATGATCTGAATTGGCAATCTATAATGTATGTGTGTAATGTAAGTGTGAGAGTCGGGAATTTGGGGTGAAGCGTACTGGCTTTGCGTTTGCGGTATAGGGAGGAGAATATTGCGAGGGAGCCGATTAGGACGCTTAGGTAGGCGAACGGTACGACGAGGGTGACCCAGTCGACCATGGTGTGTGTCTGTGGGTGGGTAGGAATCGAGAAGGTTGGATTGGGATTTAGGAAGTGACTGCGGTGTGGGTATTGATTGTTCGTTCGAATTTAGCTGATCATAGTAGGGTGCTCGCTCATGTAGACGGGGAGTGAAATAATTATTTAAAGTATTTCAAGAATGAGTGAATGAGCACTAAGCTCAGGAGTGGCAGCAAATTAATGGGAATTATGAAGCTGAAGAACAATGAAGATGGTTACGATCCAAAGGCCAGGCTGGTGTCTTGGCTGCGTCACATGTTCAGCCCTCTAGCTGTATAGATCAGCCACCAACCAATATGATAATCTTTACAGCTACAGCTACAGCTAGGATTCAGGGCTTAATAATAGATCTACGTATTTAGATTTGGTTTTCAATAATACAGGTAGATTCCGTCCAAGATAAAACGGAAAAAAAGGAAGAACTGAAGCTCACTCATCTCGACAGGCTAACGCAACACCAAGAATAACCCTTGAACAGCAAAATAGAAAGGAAAAGAGGTATAGAAAGGCAAAATAATGACAGTAACAATGAGGTTTGGGAATATTGAAACTAGAAAATAAATCCGAATATCCGCCATTGATCTCATTACACAAATCCATGCTTGCTGCTGCCAAATTCGAACCAAAACGTGTGCAAAAAAAAAAAAAAAGTTAGGGAAGGGAGTGGGAATTGAACAGGTAGGAGGTAAGGTAGGGGAAATATAAGGATGTCTAATAAAACGAGCCAAGCTGCTCCTGCGTCTTCTGGCTAATCGGTCCAATCTCCTGCACGGCTTGCATGTCCTCGAGGACCTCGTTGAAGGTGTTTTGAATTCCGGCCGCCACTTTGCTACGGTTCCAATCATCGCGAGTGTGCCAGAGAAAATCCATCAGCGCGGTATTGACTTGCTCGAGTTGCTCAACAGAGCAACCGCTCGTGCGCTGGGTCATCTCTTTATGCAGATTCCGTACGTAATCATGATCAATGATCAATTTCGGCAATTCGTCCTCATTACCGAGCAGGGACTGCAGGCCGGTCGGCTGTCTGGAAGTGGCATCGAAGAGGGGTACAGGGGGTTGCGACTTTGGCTGTGACTGACTGGCGCTCGACACGTCTACATGCACGGGCTGTGATTCGCGGAGCTGAGAAGGTGACGGCTGGCTGCTATCGCCTTGTTGGGTATCAGGGAGATGTTCCTCCTGCGACACCACACGGTCTGGATACTGTGTGAGGTCCGGGTAGTCGTACCGTGCGCCATGAATGACGATAGGGCTCTGGGTGTAGTGCTGAGGGTGGGAAGACTGTTCGGACGACTTCTTATCTGACGTCGTTTGCGTGGTGGAGGCTTCATTGGTATAATCGCCAGGTTGAGACCCCAGAGCCATAGGGGTCATGGGCCCCTTCTGCGAGAAGCTCGAAAGGCCCGACTCCCGCCTCACTTGTTGAGAGGGGGCTGTCATGGAATAAGCCGGTTTAGGCTGTGCGGAAGGCCCAAATGAGCTTGCCTGTGTATTCCTTCCAGCAGATTGATCGGAGTTGGTCATGTAAGCGTCTCCATCTCCATCAGGATGAGACTCGTGCGAGCCGTTACTCGGGTGCGAATCGTTCAAGTCTGACCCGCCACCCCGGTGAAATCCATTGGTCATGAAGCTCACATTCGACCGTCGCGTAGGCGTGACAGGCCGGCCAGGGATTTGAGGGCCGAGATCAGGGAATGATGCACCGAGCACCACAGGACCACTCGACGGGTCTGAATCTGTGTTTCCATGGGGAACCCTATTGGCTGCACGAGCCGCAATGCTTTCCTCCTCCTCTTGAGCCTTCTTCGCCTTCTCCAGCGCAGCCTTCTCCCGCGCCAGCTCGCGGATATAAACATTTTCACATTCAGCCACCAACGCTGGCTCGGCCTGCTCAATGGTAGCGACATCCACCTCAACATTGGAGAGAAGTTCGTTCGCCCGGAGCAATCGCTCCTGGTCATTAAGCTGCCGCGCATCCTTCGCTATGCGCTTGATGTCCGCCAAAAAGTCATTCGGTCGTTTGTAGTATCCGTTAGAGAGTCGCTTCTCGATAGTCACAATCTCCATATTGTAAAAGAATTTGCCAGATACCGCCTCCCGGAGGCCTAGAACTCCGTGTTTATCGTACGCCTTCTCAAACGGTCGGAATTCCGTCCGCTGTTCGATCGGCAGATCGCTCGTGACAACGTTCGGGTCATCTTCCTCCCACAGGTACCGAATCTGCGACTCGTCAATGGCCCCCGTCCTGAACCGCTTGTATTTTTTGATCTGGTCCATGATGGGCTGGATACGGATCTTTAAGAGATTCAATGTGTGGTAGTCTTTCTTCTTCTGGGCTTTGAGCTGTTCTTTTGAAAGTGGAGTCTGATCCTTCGGAGGCGGCGGCGGCGCAACTTCTAATTCTTCAAGCTGCCTCTTCTTCCGGTTATCGGGGTCAGGGAGTTGAGAAGGTGAGGCTTTAATAAGATCAATAAGTTTGGCAAAATATTCATGCCGCGCCCCGTTACCTGGCGCAGGGAGCTCGAAGATGTTTCGCTTCGAGTAGCCAAAGAGATGCCTCACCAGTCCAGCGTCCATGTCTTTTGCACTAGCCTCCATAACCCCAAGCAGCAGAACAGGGTCAGTAGGAGGAACTGACCGCAGAAGGCCCAGGAACGTGGAAACGACCGTCTGACCAACGGTCTCGGTCCAATTTTGAAGGCTAGGAATGTAAATCACACTTGGCTTGTGTCGTTTGACCTCGGCGAATAGCTGGATAATTGCCGCTTCGGGCGACCGAGTTGAGTCGCTAAGTAATGTGGGAAGATCGAATGACTGGACGTGAAGACCTTCAAAATGGTGTAGCAGAGCACCTGCCAGGTATTGTTGGCCCATTCCCAGGTAACCCCGTAGTAGTAGTCTAGGTCTAAAGACCCGCGACCTTTCGAATTCCTGCTGCATTTGCTCGCGCTGGAAGCTCCTCGACGACTCTTCTGATTCTTCAAATTGTGCCTCTTCCAGAGCGGTAAGTCTCTTGCGCTGTGGGAGAATCTCCGAGAGGATACTCTTGAGCTCAACCAAAGGCCCCCGCAATAAAGGCTCAATTGGTTTAGGCAATTGCGAAGCACCAGACGATGTAGATCTCTCTGACGAAGGAACCATTTTCTTGATTGCCAGCATAAAATCCTTGGGTGTGACGTGAATTGTCTTGGGATCGATGAGAAGCTTTTTGTCGGACTTGTAGATCTGAGGGTACCTTCTTTGCACCGCGTTCAGAGCAGCCTCCGTGCAAAGGGCGCGCAAATCGGCACCTCCATAACCCTTTGTGATCTCTGCAAGCTCGTCCTTGATGGCGTCTTGCAGTGGTGGATCCCAGCCTTTAGTGTGAATATCTAGAATAGCACGGCGGCCTTGGTTGTTGGGCAGAGGAAAGTAGAACTCCCGGTCGAAGCGACCAGGACGGCGGAGTGCAGGATCAATAGAGTCTGGACGGTTCGTAGCACCAATGACAATGACTTGGCCACGACCGTCCATGCCGTCCATCAACGCCAGAAGAGTGGAGACGATCGACGCATGGATCTGCTCCTGTTTGCTTGACCGGACAGGGGCCAACCCTTGAACATCGTCAGCAACTACGCGTTATCCGTGAATTGATAGATAGGTGCTTACCATCGATTTCATCAAAGAAAATGATACTAGGCTGGGTTTTACGAGCCTCTTCGAAGAGAAGACGAAGTTGCCTTTCAGCCTCTCCCACCCATTTGCTGAGCGCATCAGCTCCCTTCCTCATGTAAAACGTGACCTTGCGACCCTCGGAGCTGACACTATTTGCCAAAGCCCTGGCCAGCAGGGTCTTACCCGTTCCCGGAGGTCCATGAAAGAGAACACCACGGGGCGGCACAATGTGAAATCGCTCGAAAATTTCTGGATATAGAAGCGGAAGAGATACCATCTCCTTCAGCTGGTCAATATGGCCCTGCAAGCCTCCTACACTATCGAAGTTGACAGTCATATCAACGCCAAGCGGATCTGCATCGGCTAGGGCCTGCTTATCCTTGACGCGACCTAGGTTCGCTGGTGTTCCAGAATGGCCTTGCACAACGTCGTGTGTCTGGGTCGCAAAGGGGAGAGGTAGGGGACCGCCAGCTGGTCCAGATATTGACCCTTTGGGGTGGTGCATTCCTTCGTCATCGCTACTATCGCTATCAACTCCGCCAGTGGCGGCATGTGCTCCAGGTGGCCCCAGGATTGCAGACGGGCCGCCGCCTCCAAAGGGCCCATGGGTTGGAAACAGTGTACGCTGCCAGGTGTTGCCACCTCCACCACGACCTCGGCGGGAAGGAGACTCGTTGATTTCATTCTCAGCCTCCTCTATTGGCAGGACTAAGTCAGGGCGGATAATGCGATAATCGACGTCTTTCCGGCTGCGTCGGGGCTTCTCATAAAGAATCTCTTGGTGTACTCGGCGGCGCGGGCGGCCCCCTTTAAGATCATGAAGCTCCTCAGCCAACTCTTCTGCGATATCAGCGGCCTCGGACTCCCCACGTGACCTAGATGCCCTTTTACGGAGGCCTGGGCGTCGGCCGGTTGAGCTTTCATAGTCATCGTCCTGGGCTTGGCTGGCTTTGCGCGGGGAAGCTTGTGACTTTCCGGACTGCGACAGTTCATCCTCGTCGTGAGTATCCCCTTCTTCCGGCTCGAAATCACTTTCCTCGTCATCTTTTCGTTGCGAAGACTTGGGCTTCTTTCGACTAGAGCGGCGGAGTCCCGTATCGTCTTCGTTGTCTGGCTGCGTGGCATCTTCTTCAGCATTCTGGTTGCGATCCGGTCTATTTCTTCGCCTTACAATTGGACCCTCATCATCGTCGTCCTCGTCATCTTCCTTCGCATCACCATTCTCGGACTCCGGCACGAAGCCTTCATCCTCAGGAGCCGCACCTTGCCCACCATCATCCTGGAAGGAGTTTGGAGCGCTTTCTAAAATCTCCAGCTGTGAAGTCTTGATCTCAGTCAACGTTTCTTCAATGACCTCCGGATGTTCCATTTTTGTGTCAACCTCGTCAGCCTCAGGAGCGTGCCTCGAGCTGCGCGATGAACGACGGCCCCGGTCTACTTCCGGACTATGGGTACCCCTCTGGACCGTCTGAACATGCCGCCCCGAGTTTGTCAAAGCGAAGATATCTTCGGACGGGTCGCGGGTACGTCGAGTCGTCCGTCGAGTGATGGTGTAATTGTCCTGCAACGCGTGCCGCTTCAGCCCGGTTCCCACCTTCAGTTTCACCACCTTCTTTAAGGAGGGAACCACATCTTCTTCCTCGTCCTCTATACTTTCTGAATCGCCCTCGTCGTAGATGGGTCTGTTTGTAGCGGCTCTCCGCGCGACAGTGCCTCGGGCATTCCTTGGTGCGTTTACATCGTCTTCTTCATCAGAACCGTCTAAGGAAAACTCGTCGGGTTCGCTAATATCCTCCTCGTCGGATAAGATATCGTCATCAGAATCGCGACGGGCTCTTTTCTTTGTGGGTCGGGACTTTTTCTTCGACTTCGATTTGGAAGCTGAGCGTCGGCTAGAACGGACCGGGTGGTCGTTGTAGTCGTCATCATCTGAATCAGATTTATTGGCGATCTCCTCGATTGATCGTTTCGTACGAGCCATGTTTACTGTCCGAGAGCTCTGAGGTGAAGGTTAGAGGTAAGCAAAACGACGTGGGAGATATAAGGTGAGTCAAATTCGGACCGGCAAGGAAGATATGAGTAGTAGAGCAAATGCAACGATAAGAGGTACGGGAAGTGCAAGGTTGCTGCTGGCTCAACTCACCAACGAAAGACGGGATCGATATCTCGATTATCCCTCACAGGCAGTACTTCAACAATGATATACTGTCATGAAGGTGGGCAAGTAACAAAACTGAACAAACGTCGAACACCAACGGTAATGAAGTGAAGGCTAATCGAGGGTATCCCACGCAATGTCGTCGGTTGCATACAAGACGATGCGCAGGGGCGGGCGGGAGCAAAAGAGGGACGTCGAACAAATGGAATCTAATTCTGACACTAACAATAGACAAACCAACCGACAATCGAAGTCCACGAGAAAGCGTGAAGGGAAAAAAAGGTAAAACGCGTCGTTCGTAGGCGGCACTTCGGTCGTCAGTAGCCTAAGCAACAGAGCTGAGATTCAACTCGATGGGGGTCAGCGCAACGAAAATCAAAACTCAGCGAGATCCAAAACAAATGAACACACCTATTCAGCAAGACCACAGCAACAACGACAGCTCAACAGCATGTCCGCAGTGTTCAACCAAGGTGGACCGATTGAGGCGATGCGAGTGATGGCACTTTTCTCTCGCTCTCTTTGTCACAACCTCTCTCTGCGAGTCCTGAGTCCTCCTTCGGGCGGCTGCTGAGCCATAGGTGCGCCACATCTAGGCCCTAATTGGGACTAGTGTCAGAGGCAAAGCGCGATTGATGCCTGAGGACTGAGGCGGACATGCGGCGTCCCCACCTGGTTACGGCTCACCTCCAGTGGAAAACAAATCCAAGTTGGAGATCACCGCAAAACCACCACATCAGAACCCCACGTAAACATCGCACCTCCATCCGTTCCAGCCTCGTAGAATGTTGGAAATGGCCCTCGAACATATTCTGGAGCAATATCCTGTATTCAAACACGCCTCGCCGCGCCTATTCACCCACCCCTAGGTCGGCAAAAAGAAGTGTAAAGAGTGAGAAAAAGAAACAACAATCGCAGCCAGCTGTTTCCTTTCTACATCGAAGCTTATCGCCTTTTGACTTCCTCCCCGCTTGTTCGCCCTTCGCCTAAACTCCGTCTTGATTTGGCCCTGAGCCGCCGATGGTTGATATCATGTGACTGATGACTCATCGCCCTCGACCTGCAAACATTCCAGGGACTGGGAATCTGTATACAAACAGTCTCAACTCAATTAAGTATTATCAACCATAGATTCAACAGAAAGAGAAAGAAAGAAAAAGACAAAAACAAAGATACCCAACATGCCTCCCCGTCTCAATCTCTCCATCTCCCGGTCCGTATTCCGCAGAAACCTAACAACCACCCACACCCGTTTGAATACTGGTATGCCGCCGAATCCTCCACCACAGCAACCAAGCGCCTACAAGGAAGGAGTAAGTCAATCGATCTGTATTCCTTGCACTTTTTTTTCTTTAGATGAGAGGAGAACTTTATCTAATTATGCCAGGTGTCTCGCTACAAACTCTTTGCCAGCCCCTTCGCAAAAGTCTTCCTGGGCGCGGTCTTCACGTACCAGGTTATTTACTGGACCTGGGTGAAGCTGGAGATGGAGGAAGTGAAGGCTGACAAGAACCGTATGTCTTGCTTCCCGGTGTTTTCTGTTGGTGGATGGTCAGGCTAACACTATTTTCTACACAGAACAACTTGCTGCCTTGGAGAAGGAGGCAAGGGGGTTGACGAACGTCAAGAAGTAGAATCCAGTTTCTTTGGGCTTTTGTAAAGTATATTTTCCTTTCTTTTCTGTTTTAATGTATGTACAAGGCTACTACTTACAAGATATACCCCGTGGACTTATGATTTGTATCTTGTATTCGTCAACTCATCGCTTGTTCGTGCTGTATATTTTCAATGTAAATGCGCGGGAGGGATTATATACACTGCCGAATAACACTGTGTCTAGCTGCGTAACAGCTAGGGAATTAATTCTCGTTATAAATTAGTTTCCCCACCAGCCACGTATATCTTCCATCGATGTTGTGGAGGGGGTTCCCTCGAAGTCGGAGTTTGTGTTCGCGATTTCTTCTTTATATTTGCCGTCCCCGTTGATCGAGATGGGGACAAGCCCAACGCTGAGGGAGCAATGCGGAGTTTCCGTTTCCTATGAGCCACCTGTTCGGAGTGGGATGGCACAGGCTCGCCAGGCTGCGTGAATATTGATGGTGGCTCAAAACGTAAGTCTTGATCTGCCGTCATGGCATTCTCATGTAGGGTTTCATGGTCCGAATAGTCGCTGCACGAGGACTCAGCATCGCTGCTGTCGTCCATGACAGGCTCGCCGTCACAGTCGTGCGCATCTCCTATGCTTTGTGTATCATTATCATCATGCTCCCGGCCTTTGGTTCCGTGGCCAGAGGGTAGAAACCAGTCGTCGATGCGCTCGCCCTTCTTGAAGTGCTCAATATCAATGTGATTGAAGCGTTGGTTCCACGCTGCGAGGCCATCACCTCGGAGGTGAATGATATCTCGACAAAACCCACACCAAAATTGGGCCTCTCCGTTCCAGCCCAGCCGATTCTTACAGATTGAAGTCTGCACTTCCCCATCATCGACCTGGTGCTGTTTCTTCAGATGCTGAGCATAGGTGTCCTGCCGGTTAAACATGCGCGCACACAGCGCACGCCCTTGCGCCGTGTCGGGTAGCGTACATTGCCAGCTTTGGACGCCAAAATGTTGCGACTGCTCGTGTCGCTTCCAGTCTGCCTTGCTACCGAACGTCTTGTCGCACTTGTAAAATGTGCAGCCGTACGGCCGCTCGTGCCGTTTTTTATGCTTCCTATAAGATATGTTAGATATAAGCGCGGATAACGTCTGGTATAGACTTACTTCATCTCACAGCGCAGACGCGTTTGTTTCGGGCAAAACTCACATTGAACCCAGCCCGCCTTGTCCGAGCTGGTATTGGCATTTTCATGAGGTAAGCTATTGCCTGACACTGGACTCCCCGAAAGGAGTCCCGATGCCGCGATTAGAATCCTCTGCAGGATCTCCCGGTTTTGGTCTGATAGCTCGCCCTCTTGTTCAGCCAGATCATCCTCTCCAAGATGGCCCCGCCTTCGCTGTTGATTGTTGATCATTTTCGTCATGGCATTGATCACGCTCACCGCCGCTTCTGATATCATGTCGTCCGTTTTATCATGCCTTTGGTTGACAAGCTGGGAAGGGTTGCACACTTGTTGCTCCAATGTTGGCTCCAGCTCAAGCGTTGTAATTGCTGATAGCTCCACACTCTGCGGTGGGATGTGATTTACGTCACGCATCTCATGCTCTTCATCAAGTCTCTTGATCGAATCTAGCGTCAACATGTTGGAGGACTGATAAGCCGTATGAATCGGGGCAATCGGATCTCGGAACTCGTGGTCCCCGTCCTGTATCAACATTTCCGGTTCAGGAATCTGCTGGGCCTGCGACGGCGTTGCTTCTTCCGACATATTGTCGGCATAGGATGACGCAAGATCATGTGGCTTTACGCAGTTTTCGTACCATTCGTGCGACCTAAGAAGCAAGTTAGATTTCGATTGTCCCTTGACCAGAGGTTTTTTTATTTTTATTTTTTATCAGCGCACCTTCTCAGCAATTCATCAATATCCTCATTATTATGCATCCGAGCAAGGTGCTGACGGAAATTATCCAAGCGGGGCCACTTCTTATTGCTTCGCGGACAGTTATGTCCAAAACACATATACAGTACCTTCGGTCCGCGCTCCGGCTCCTTTTTATGGACGCACTTCTTATGTCGCGCAAGGTCGTTGATGGTGCCGAACCCTTCCTTTCGCGTACAGTTCGGTTCGTCGCACCGAAACAGTTTCTTATGCCGAGCTTCGTGTTTTCTACGCAAGTTAATTTGGGGTCGGCCCATCAAGCGAACCTTTTAAAACGTGGTCGAGGACATACCTTTTATCAGACGGACACTTGCCAGTCCAGGGACAACTCGGGTAATCGCATTTGATCACATCGTGACAGAGTAGGGATGGTGACTCTGGCCGTTCCGCAATATCCATAGCGTCGCCGTGGCGCGTTGAACCGATGTCCAACGGTAGCATTTTCTCGTCCTGCTCATAATCCTGCGGAGCAAGGTGTGGACTACAAGCGGAGTCTACCGCATATGATGCAGCGATAGAACGTGTAGTCCAACTACGCGTGCTATATCCAGAGTCGGAGGAGTGCAGGCCGTTGTACTGACTTCCAGTCTCCGAAGGTGTGCTATAATGACCAGTGGAACACCGACGGTCAAACCCACTCATCTGCTGGAGTCTCCCCATGGACCGTGTGGAAAAGGTCACATTGGAAGGCACGCCGGTTACTTGGAGTGGAGTCCATGAGTCCTGGTTGCTCATGAATCGCGCGGAGGAGTAATGTGAATAGTCGAGCGGCTGTGGGGTCGGCGACGTGGACTGCTTAGGAGGCGGCAGCCACTGATTGAGAAAGGAGACATGATTGTGAGGTAGAACCCCTGGGTCGGCCCCGAATTGAAAGCCCAGGAATGAAGCTGGATCACCAGGCGCCAGATCGGAGGAGGGACCGCCGTTGGGGGAGAGCTTGGCTTGTGAAGGTGTTGAACTGATACCCTGAAGGACATCGCTAGTGTTGTCCCAGGTGTAGTTGCGCCCCTGGAGAGAATTAGAATGTCCGAGCTTAGAATATTTCTCTTTTGTTTGTCTTGTTTTGTTTGATGTCATTTGGGGGAGGAATGGGGTAATAATCCTGGGGAAGACTGAGCGGGTACCTACACTCATCGCGGCCGTCGGTGTGACTAGCGGATCAAACAAAGATTGCCTCGAGCAAGGATTCGAAGCACTGACCTGTGTTATCGACAGGGCGCAAGCAAAGAATGCGATAAGACCGAGATTGCAGGTAGAGGGTCGGTAAATGTCGGACGGAGGGGAGTCATATAGGACGGAGTTTGAAGCTGAAGGTCGGGTCTGACAACGACAGCACCCTGAACTCGAATACGGCGGTGACAGGCGATCGGCTTCAAAATTGACTCGACTCCCGCCTGTTGGGCCTAGCTTGAATAATAGTCGTCGTGTGCGCGGAAAAAGAAAGGATGCAAGCTGAGGAAGTTGGGAGGGAAAAAGCAACGAGAGGATGGAGGAGGAAGAAAACGCATATTACTCGGGAGTTGAGGGACGACGATTTCGCAATTCACATTCCTCGGACCCCACGCGAGGATGATTTAACGTGTCGATGACAGGACAAGTGCATGCGAGGTGAGTCGAGCTAGCAGCCGAAGAATGATCGGAGGGGACCAGCCCGTCGTCGAGACGTCGACAGGGTTCGTCCATTAGTGCGTGACTGGCCTGCAGAATCTAAAGTGAGGCATCCGCGGATATGAAAAATTCTCATTCGTTCACGCCCGACGAGTCCTTAGTATACATTCAGAATTCTCCCCCCAGTACCCTGACTGGGGTCTTGACGCCTAGTCTTGTCTGGTAACCTTGTTACTTGAGTATGCGTGGATGCGTGGATGCGTGGCTGTGCCTGTAAGGAGGGGAGTTTGAAGCCTTCTCCAGAGAGATCGGAGAGCTGACCCAACTTTCATCTTAGACGTCGATCGCCGGATTTAGTCGAAGCTACTTTCTGTTGGAACAACTTGGAACTGGGAACTTGGAACTTGGAACTTGGAACTGGGATTCAGGGAATCAAAAGTAAACATGGGCAAAATACAGTTCAGCCATCAACCTGGCTCCTTCAGCTTCCTCACCCCATCATGTCGTGCAGGTCCAATTCTCAAGAGTCAAGGGGAATCTAGACGCCGATCACGTCGCACAACAATGGCTGAACCTTGAAGGAATGAAGACAATGCCCATCGGGGGGTCTCACAGTATGGATGCTGCATTGCTGACAATTAAAGAAACAAGACGATGAATCATGAACCAGACGCCAACCCCTTCCCAGAAAAAGCAAATCCACACCAAATCTTATTCCACCCCACCATCTGTCAAATCTGCCGCTAGGGTATCACAAACAAAAGAAGTTGGGAAAACCCAGTGTCGGGACTCGGTTGAGACGTCGACTCACTACTGGCCTTGGCCTTGGTAGTCCCCTGGGTTATACGGCAGACCTGATGCCATCATTGGCCCGTGGTAGGTATAGTGGTTCTCCGCTCCGCCAGACACGTACACCGCGCTAGGTTGATCGTATGGCATCTCCGTGGGGGACATGGAGAAATCGTTATATTCCGGCAACACCCTCAGGTCTTGATTGGGGACCCTTAGTCGCGGCCCGGCCCTGAACGCCGAAGGGTAGGTGGCCGAGTTCTGATGTTGATGCATGGCCATCAACCGTGGCTGATCTTCTGCCAACTCAGTCGGTCTAGGCACCCCTGGGTTATGTGTCGCATACGGCGAGACGCATTCGAAATCATTCAACTGGTTGGGCACTGTATCCTCCATTGGCATAGAGGTGGCAGGAAGATACGATGCATTCGTGTTGAATGGTATCGCAAACGATTCAGACCTTTGGCGGCTCGGGTACTCTGCCTGTGTGAAGGCTATTGATGGGCCGAGTCTTTCGGCCACTCCATTGTTTAACCTTGGCCCAATATCGCCAGCTTCTTGAGTGATCGACATCTGGCCGGAACAAGTCTCCGTATCGCCAGTTGAGCAGTTACCGTTATACGGGAAATCTCTTTCGTCCACGAGACCCAAAATCGGGATCGCCATTTGCTCCATGTGTTTGGCCAGATGTACAGTGAGCTTCTTCCAATTGGTACAGACATTGCCACAAAATCGGCAGGGCTCCTCTCTGGGGCTGTTCGTCGTGTCCTGCCGGCAGCTATCCACAACATCCCAGAGTTGGTCGATCTCTCGGTCACGATCGACCTCTTCCTGCATCTCAGGGGTGATCGGGTCGTTCGGGCCCCTTTTTGGAGATCTCTTATTCTTCGTCTTTTTAGCTTTCGGTTCTGCCATCTTGTGTTCCCGAACGAGGTGCTGCACGAAATTGTCTTTCCGATAACACTTGTGGCGACAATCCGCAAACGAGCATTGCCACCATTCGAGATGCCGGTGCCGCTCGTTCTCATGTCGGACCCAGTCAGCCTTCCGTTTGAAAGATTTGGGTTCGAGACATTCCGGAAACGTGCAAGTAAATGGCTGCACATCTTCGTAGACATGTTTGGTCCAATCCGATGGTTTCTGGAATTTCTTCACATGGAAGCAGACCGTACATTCAAATTCGGCCGGTAATAGTTTGACCTGTGGGGGTGGATAAGGGAGGCCTGGCGGAAATTGGGCAGTGAAAATGGTGGCTTCCCCCAGAGCCTCAGGGCTTTTGTCCGTTTCTCCTCGATGGCGGATTAGGAACCGAGTATGTGAATCTGCATCTTGGGCAGATGGACGAGGTGGTAAAAGCTTCGCTGAGCCGCCCAGGGCCAAGCAGGATTTACCCGCCTTGCATTGCCCGCGATTGACACCCCCAGCATGCGCTTGTTTAATCTCGATCAGCCTCTTGTACCGCTGAACTTGCTCACGTGCAAAACGACCAACCAAAGCGGGTTCGAGACGTGGGTTGAGTTGGAGAATCTGCGTTTTAAACCCTTCGAAGGTCGGTACCGGTAAATTTGGCGGAATGGGAAACTCCATGACAAGTCCGTTTTCATCGTTGTCATCGTCAGCTTCTTCCTCGGCAGCATCGTGGTCAGGTTCTACCTGCTTGGCGTCTTCGTTTTCAGTAGGCTGAGCCGAGTAGTTGATGTTAGGGACAGGAGGTCCGCCATGACTTGTCATGAGTTCAAATAGACCTGGCGCTCTAGGCACCTCACTCCTGCTTCTTCCCCGCGCCTTAAGAGAGTTCCAAGGCTTTGCTGTCGAGCTTGGAGATACAACATTCAAGGAATCCTTGCCGCCAATGGCTGCCATCTGCCTCGTCGTTGCCATCACTGCACCGCCGATGCTATAACTCGGAGACTTCGGGGAAAGAGCGAGGCTCAGCTTGCGGTGCGGGAAGCTGTCTTTCCTCTGGGGAGCAGGCTTACTTCCTGCACCATGCGCTTCGCCTTCAGGGATAGGTTGAATAGTGGAAAGGTCAGTCTTTTGGCGTGGGCGCTTTAGAAGGCTGCCCTTCTTTTGCGGGAAATATTTGAGAAGACTACCTCGTCTCTCGTGCTTCTTCTCTTTACCACTGAGGTTCATCATCTGGAAGGATTTGATACTGTTGGCGTCAAGGTCCCGGGTGCCCCAAGTCGCCACACGGGATAAAGCGTCATATTCTCGAGCACGTCTCTGGAATTCAACCATCGCCTGGGTAGAGCTGGCTGGCTGGTCCTGTGTTGTTCGCGGCGACGGATCGAGTTCAATGTCACGCCATGGATGAGACCCAAGAAACTGATGACGCTCTGGTTCACCCATTTCTGTGCTCGAGCGCTGGGGAGGAGTAACCTCTGATGCCTCCTGGGCCCATCTTTCTTCATTCACACTAATAGGAGCGGATGACTCCGTTGCATCATCGCTATAATCACTTGGCTCATGGAGCACAAGGCCTGGCCCCGGGACCTCAGGTCGGCCAGGTTGAAGCTTGCAACTGAAATAATCCTGTTGGTGGAGGGAAGGGTCTCCGGTACTCTTAGCTCTGCGCCTAGTGCCGTGATGATCGGTACGACTCCTCTGGGAAGGCAAATAATCATCACCAGCTTCACTGTGCGCGTCGCTTACGGCCTCGGACCAATTATAGATATCGGCGTTTCTTTCCGCCAGCTTTCGCTGAGAGTCTATTTCATTCGGGCTGAAGACATATACATCCTCTCGCACATCTGGTGCAAGGCCAGAATGGCCAGTAAGCCCATTCGGGACCCATGCCCCGTTGGATGATCTCGGTACCGAATGGCACTCTGTCTCCACGGTAGCATCTTCCTCTGATGCATTGGATTTGCCTCCTGGGGAAAGGTGTACGGAGGACTGGCTCGGGCGGCGGTTTGTTGGGAAGTTATCTCTGACAGGTGAATCCCCCCGTGAATAGCTCTCCACCTTGACAATTGGACTAATTGGTCTGACGGACGAGGGAGCCGGACGAGGGCCGAGAGAGTCGTTTAGAGGCGCTGTAATCAGGCGTGGTATAGGAGGATGATGAGGGCGAGAAACCCGGTGGCTCCCAACACTCGTAATATCCGAAGACGGGCTTGGGTGGTTGGTCAGATTCGGTGTAAGGAGCTGGGAGGGGTTCATGGTCGCTTGAGGAGATGATGGGTCGGCTCCAAACTGGTTCGGCACGGGTGTCTGTATGTTCTGCGCCAGGATAGCATTGGCCGGCCAGGCGCCTGGCGTTATAAAATCGACAGGCGATGTATGACCGCTTAGATCACTCGTCCAGTCGTCAGCAGGGCTTAGAAAATCGGAGTAGGAGGCACTGTAGCCCTCATTATTGCCTGGTGTCGAAGCATTGTTGGCGGAGTGGTCCGGCGGGGACAGGGAGCCATTCCAGACGCTGCCCCGGTCTTCGATGTGCGTTAATCTGAACCCGGAGGATTTGAAGTCTGCTTCAGGGTCGGTGGCGGTGGAAAGATATAGATTTGCGAGCTCGGGTTCGAAGTTCCTATCGGTCGAGTCGCTTTGGACAAACTGGGGTGAAACCGCCGACATCTTGTGCAGAAGTTCCCGATCGGTGCGGAAACTTCCTAACGATGGCTCCGGCGAGATGGAGGGGACGTTTGTTTCCTTTCCTTTTCAGCGGGCACTCGTGTCTCCGATAAAGTACCTACTACTAGTACCCAGTGAGAAAGGTAAAGAATGGCATGTTTAGCGCGTTGTAGATGGGATAGGGACTTTTTAAACGAGATCGGGCAACGGATCGGAATTCTTATTGTATAAAAGGATGAGCTACCAAAGTTGCCCGATCGCCGGCGCAGGCAAGTCTAGGTCATTCAGCTCTGCTTCCGGGATTTTTCGAAAGGTCGATAGAAAAAGGGCTGTTCTGGTCCAATCAACAATATGACGTCGAAGGGCGGAGTGCAGAGAAAGCAGGAATGAGCCAGGCAAGGCAGTATGAGAAAGAGAAAATCAGGTTGAGCAAAGCTACTACAGGTGAGACAAGGCAGACAGAGAAGAAGCCAGGCTGCAAGAGAAGAACCAAGGCCGAATTTGGGGCATGAGATTGAGAACACGGGGAGGGGAGGCTCTGAGGAGGAAAAGAAAGTGACGAGCAGGGCTGAAAGCAAGACAGCAAAGCGCGCGTGAGGAGGGGATGGACCGATGGAGATGAGACGAGGTGGGGGACAGAAAAAGAAAGGAGAATGAGGGAATCCAGGTTGTGTTGTGTCTAGAGAGTTGAGAGTTGAGAGCACGACACTGAGCAGCCGGCGCCAAACTAGAGGCTGAGAATGGACAGCCAGCACGCGGCACCGCTCTAACCTCCATTTTTCCCTTACACTCTCCCCCTGGGGGTTGAATAATAATGTCGATTGAACGATCCATGTTGACATGGATATCCAGTATCCAGTATCCACTGGACTGGAGAATCTGGTGCTTGACTCCATCCCCACCCACTCCACTCCTCAGCATTGAAGAGGCCGAGACGGAGAAAATAGCCCCCTCAGGCACTCATTATTATTACCAACAAGGCAACAACCTCTAGGCTGAGTAGGCTCCTGGAGGAAATAATACATGCGCATCAGTTCTCATTTGTTTTTTCCATGATTTCTCCTGGTCTGAAATTGACTGAATCCGCCGCAGCCTGACGTCGAGTTCAGCCACAGCAAAGCCACGATCTGGTAGCCACACCTCCATGTCAGCAATAATGACAAGGCAGATTCGAAGCACAATGATCTGACCACCAGGACAACCTATACCACCCTGAATATTATTCCTGATTCGATCATGTCTCACACCAGCCACACCGCGGTTTAATCTCACATTTAAAGAATGCTTATGTACAGGACATACCTATATTTGACCAACTAAAGATGCTTGCTCCTAACAAATCGACTCCAAACATGATATGCCCTGTGATACCCATAATACCATACTGTCATAACCGCTGAACTGCCGAACAAAATCAGAGAAAATAGGTCGTAGGATAGACATAAGACAGGCCCAAGAAGAGAAAACAAAGTCATAATGGAATACATATAGTGGATAAGAATAATGTCAATCGGGAGAAGGAAAAGAAATATATCAAACCATCAACTACCTATCCCACATAAATCTCCGGGCACATATACAAAAGAAATGATTAGCGAACGTGAGTCAAAAATTGACAAAATATCAAAGTCGAAAAGTCTCGGAACGGTTGCATATATCAAGCGACGAGATTAAGCAGTCCCAAAATTGGTTTATGTTGCGCTGTCAATGAGGGCTTCCTGCGGCACATGCGGAATATCGGTACGAAGAGGCGAAGGGGGCTCAGAATGAGTCGATGCCCGGGACTGTCTCCGAGGCGAGCCTTCCCCCCCCGCTAGTGCATCCGTTGACTTCTTCGCCAGTTCCTGGAGTCGTGCAAGGATGATAGGCGAGTCAGAGTACAGCACGGCACCCTGAGAGTATGTGCAAGGTTTCGCCTTGTCTTCATCCCCGATGAAGTCCTCATGGGCTGCTTCCCTAATGATCCGTGGGAAGGGTCGTAGGACGGCATGGCGTGTTGGGTCTGTCTTCGAACTCACTGAGCCATGTTCCTGTTGGTGCCTATACTCTTCCCAGTCCTCACTCGGAACACTTCCATCCTCGGGGCCGGGAAGGGAGGCAATTACGAGTTCACGCTCAATACGAGCATATCTCCATGTTTCAGCAGCGAGCTTCACAATCTTCCGAATCCCCGTAAGAAGTGAATCTATGCGTCGCGGGTCAGCAAGGTGCTTTAAATGGTTGCTGATTTCGTCGACAATCACGGCCGCTACTACGTTGATCGACTCCTTCGCGTCCGAAGTCGTGTAGGCTGCTTTAAGGGTTTGCTGTCGCCAGAATGCTTCGCGGCGGACGGACTTGCGGCGGATATCCATGGAAAGCATCTGGAAGAGGATGTCCGCTTTGTCGTATCTCCGCCCTAGAGTGAACAGGAAGGGGTGGAAAATGCGGTATGTTAGTGTCTTGGAGACAACATGCTGTACATACGCTGACCGTAGTTCGCGAGACGCCGGGGTGTTGTCAAGGAACGAAGGTAGGTCTGGCGGAAGCTTGGAGAGGACCTCCTGAGGAGGATCAATTGGAAGGTACGAAAAGTGCTCCTTAGAGAGTGTCACAATAAGACGTTGAAGTTGATCGAAGCAGTCTAGACTAGATTCGCATTCTTATCAGAACAGGTACATTTATAACGTTATCGACATTCATCATGGATGGTCTTCGTAAACAGTCTATTGTGAAAAACAAAAGAAAGTATAACAAATGAATGCTGGTCATGAAAGAAGATATTGACAGAAAAGGAAATGTAATAGCAGATGATCGTATCAAAAAATGCAAAGAATGAACGGAGACTAAGATCGAATGGATCTCAACCTAGGCAACTTACAAGAATGTATCGCCTTTCGTGTTCTTGAGGTCAGTGGCTTCTCCAAGGCTATGGAGAGTCTTCTTCAACCTGTCGCAGTCTTTATCCAAGTTGGTAATGGTGACTCGCATGTTGTCCACCGAATGCTCAAGTTGTTTCTCTTTGGCAGCGACATCCTCCTCCAATCGCCTGTTCTCTCTATCGCTGTTGGCAAGCTCTTCGGATTTCTGAGAAAGCTGAGCCTCCAAGGCAGCCTTTTCCTCATTCCAAACGCGCTCCATTTCAGTAACTTTATCCTGATGGTTGTTCTTGAGAGATTCGACTTCCTCAGCATGCGCCTTCCGAGTGTCTTCCAATTCTTTGAGCTTCTCCTCAAGATCCTCCTGGGTGGTTGCGAGCTCCGTCAGCTTAGAGTCGAACTCGGTCTGCAGGGCGTCATGCGACTCCTGCATCTGCAGTTTCTGCTGTTCGTACTCCACCTTCATCGCTTCTTGCTGCTCCTGCAATTCAGTCTCATGAGCTACCGTCGCCGCTTTCTCATCTTCCGCTCTGATCTCCTCAAATAGCTCAGTTAGCTCTTGCTTCTGTATGGTGAGGGCTTCTTCTTTCTCCGCCTCTTTTTCTGCGCGCTGCTTTTCCAGTTCCTGGTTGTGCACCACACGATCTTCCTCCATGCTCTCATTCAGCTTCTTGATATGCTCTTCGAGTTCAGTCTTCCCGTCCTCTAACTTCTCGACTGATGCTTCGGACTCCGCAAACTTCTCCTCCATATCCTTTCGCTTCTCCTCCATGTTGCCAAGCTCCATCCGAAGCTCGTTGATCATATTCTTAAGCTTGGTGGCTTCCTCAGCACTCTCATTTGCTGTCTTCCGTAGCTGGTTCTGCAGCGCTTCGATAAAGAACTCCTTATGCATCAGTGCTTGCTTGTGCTGGCTCTCCATGTGCTTGAACTCTGCCTCACGAGACTGAAGCTTAGTCTTCGTATGCTTGTAGGTTCCTAGCAGGCGATTGATATCTGGGATAGCTTCCTGAATCCTTTCGAGGAGCTCTCGCGCATCTTCTTGGTCCGAAGGTATTATAGGTCCTCTACCGGACCGTTCATGTTCGCTGCCGTAGCCTGGATCTCTCATACCTGGATACGAAATCCCACCGTTGGTTGGCATAGAACCTCGGGGGATAGCGTGTGGGTGCGAAGTTGGATGATAGTAGCCATACTGAGAAGGGAAGTACCCAGTAGAGCTCATAGCAGGAGACTGGTATGCAGTGGCGTAACTATGAGATACTGATGGAGGAAACGATGGAGGCATTGGCGGTAGAGGCCCGTTATGGGGAGACATGACTGGGGAGGTATAATTATGTGCCAGGGGACTGCTAACTTTGGGCAGCGGGGACGAGGGTTTGCGGACGGGAGAATGGTGTCTATGCGATGATGTTGCTGATGTTTGCCGCGGGGAATAGGCTTGATCCGTTGGGTAGGATGAGTGATACATCGGAGAAGCACTAGGCGGCGTAGGGGGAGCCGCCCGTGGAGCTGAGAAGACCGCATCCTTCACGGATGGTACGTGTTGAGTCCTAGGTGACGCAATTGGTGGTGTAGGAGCTGCAGGCGGAGGAATGGGTGGGAAAGCATGTGGCGCATCTACAGTATCAGCGACGCTTATTGCACCAGGCGAAATTGCGCGTTGCATAGGCGAGGCAGACTTGTATGATGATGGAGCAGTCGCCGGTGCAGGAGACTGAGGCTTCGAAGCAGGTGGAGTAACCTCTTGTGCCGGCTCCATTGCACGTTCAGGTCCCATCACGG
Organism: Aspergillus asperescens; assembly: GCA_027569075.1. NCBI lineage: Eukaryota > Fungi > Ascomycota > Eurotiomycetes > Eurotiales > Aspergillaceae > Aspergillus > Aspergillus asperescens. The sequence goes on along the minus strand of JAPDEH010000040.1, from coordinate 151,473 downwards.
GTTCGGCCACACTAGTCGGCTCAGGTTCAGTCACCGGCTCAGGTTCAGCTACCGGCTCAGGTTCAGTCACCGGTTCAGGTTCAGTCACCGGTTCAGATGTTGTCACCGGCTCGGGCTCCTTAACAGGGTCGGACTCCTCAATAAGCTCAGGTTCCTTAACAGGCTGAGGTTCTAGCTCAGGAGCAGAAGCGGGTTCAGTCGAAGAAAACCCGGTAAAAGGATTGGTAAACGCGTGAGGAAGGTCAGCGTCGTTCTCTGGGGAAGCGGCTGCTTCTTCAAAAGGTGAAGCCTTATTCAGGGCATTTTCTTCCCAGGTTGGCCAAGGTCCAGTTGGTTCAGTGACGATTTCTGGGCCAGATGTGAACGTAGGTGACTGTGGTGCAGTAACTGGCGTTTGTTCGGATGGTTCCACGGGAGTATCTTGTCGAACTGGAATGTCGTTGTGCTCGTTCTTCGTTTCAACTGTATCGAGTTGCTCCCATGCGCCTAGATCCTCGTGACTAGGCTCATGAAGGTTCTGGTCCTCGGCGACAATCATACCAGGAGGTTGATTTGATGGAGTATCGGGTTTGACTATTTGTGTGAAACCATCGTCTTCAAGCGGTGATTGAGGACGGTTCTCAAAGTCAAAGGGCGTCTGAACTTGCTCAATAAGCTGTGCTTGTTCTGGTTCTGACTCTTTTTCCAGCGCAGATTCGAGCACCGGTACAGATTCTGGCACAGATTCCGGCGCAGGTTCTGGAGCAGGTTCTGGAGCAGGTTCTGGAGCAGGTTCTGAAGCAGACTGCGGTCCGGGCTCTGGCGTAGGGGCCGCGGTCAGATCGGATACCTCTTCAGGAAGTGGTTTTGGTGTTGCTAGTTGTTCCTCTTCAGGTTCGGTAGGAGAGAGCTCAGGTTGAGGTGCTGGAGTCTCTGAACTCTCCTGACTCTTGCCCTTTTTATTCTTTTGCTTGCCGCTGTCGGCCTTCTTGTTCTTCTTGCCCGACTTCGCCATCGTGACCTACGCCCAAATTCAATAGGATAGAAGAAAGACGTGTTTCCAGTAGCTGGATATTGGGGTCTGTCAGTTGATATTCGAGTGGACCAATGTTGGCTCAAGAAGTACCAGTGTGAAGTAAGAGTCACCAGGTATATTTCCGGATTGAAATACGTACAGAAAGCAGGGCTAAAGGCGGTGGATGTAGCAGCAGGAACAACGATAAGGCAAGAGGTAAAAAAAAGGGGAGGCAGGAAAAAAACTTTACGCGGAGCACGGAAGCTGCGCGTATGCGCGAATAGTTAGGGTCCACGAAGACCAAAGTCGGTGGCAGCAGATGAGCATGCAGACTCGAAGGCCAGAGCAAGTCTCAGCGGATATGTTTCTGAAATAATGGATTTCCGGAGAGTAGAATTGAAGAACAAAAGAACAAAAGGAGAAAAAAATATCAACGCATGCCCTACGTCAGGCGATGCCCTGACAACAATCCTGCACACGACAAGCGACACCGTCTCGCCTTAGGGGGGCTAAACGGGGATTCAGAGCGGACCGAACCGTGGGGATGAACTGTTATCCGGCTGATGACTCAAAACCAGGCAGGAAAGGCAAGAGCATAGATTTGGGAGCGAAACGTTGAAGCCAATGTGGACCGAGAGCTTTGAGAGGCATTGCAGCAAGGACCCAATGATTATGCATGGTGGAGGAATTGGGCATCAATGACTGGGTGCTCGAGGGCAGAAAGCCAGAAACAACCTAATTCCTGGGAAAAAGAAAAAAAAAAGCCCAAGAGGTCGAAGAAATTCTCAAACACCGAACGAGAGGTTAGGTCTGTGGAGTTAGTAACACTAAATGTGTATAAGCGGTGACATGTTGTTCCTCTTATCCAGAGACGACCAAGCGTGCATGAATTGGCAGCGAAATGAACCCAATTGGCGCGCAGCTCAGAAATAGCAGTGGAGAGAGCAGCCATAGTGAGGCAGTCGGTCGGGTTGGCCATGCATGAGGGCCAGAACGAATCTGGCGCTCATTAAAGCACCATCGTTAGGAGCGCCAGCAAAGCAGCCAACTGACTACCCACATGCCGGGGCGGTTTTGGTCATCAGGACAGGACCGAGGAGTGATCAAGGACAACATAGCAAGGCCATATTATGGGTCTTGCCACCCGCAAAAGTACAATTTGGGCGATGAAGCGAAGAGAATGAATCTGAAGAGCTGAAGATACCGAGCAACATGTCAAGAAGACAAGAATAAACCCTGAGTTGGATGGTTAGATGTTATTAGATGACCACCGAGTGCCAAGACCATGTCGTGAGGTTAACCAAATCGGGGCGCCATATCACGTGTTTGTGCTATCCAGCTCCGCGCCGCTCTTTGACCTCAACTCCCACTTCGGTGACGGCATCAGAAATATTCGGTGCAGCCAATTGTCATTCTCTACACCATGATTCTTGCCCGGAGATCGGTTGCTTCGGCGCGGCTTCTGCTGCGAAACCAGCAGCCACGGCGATTTGACTCGCATGCAGCCCACCACGCCACACCTGTGAACGAAAGCTACGGCGTATGTTCTTCCTTCGCGTTCCTCCCCAATGGCAGATAACACTGTCTCGGGCATCTCTTTACCGACAGAAACTGGTAGTGAATATAACTGACAATTGCCTTGTTGTGAAACCTGCAGCGTAGCTTCTACATTGCCGTTGGCGCCTTCGCTTCCTCCTTCGCCCTTTACCAATTCACAAAGCCCTCGAAGGACTCTGACTCCCAATCACGGATCACCCGCTTCATTGAGAAGTGGACTCCCTCTCAGAAGACGTTTGAGCAGAGAAATGCGATTCACACCGCCGCGGCGGAGAAGGCCGCTCAGGACCGTCACCTCTTCTTGGGTCGTAACGCTAGTGATGTTTATGAATTGAAGAGCCCAGAGTGCGTCCTTTTTCCAGGCTATTCCCTGCCCTTCCGAAACGAAGTGCAATCAGGCTAACTGTTACTGTTTTTACTTCATTTGAATAGGACGAGCTTCCACCCCGGCCAACCCTACAATGTCGTCGCTGGCAGCAAGGCCGACTTGAGTCACGTTGTCGCCCACTACGAGCAGAAGAACCAGAAGATCGAAGAAGCCCGTGTTGCTCGTATGCAGGACGGCAAGGTTATTTCTATATATGACTAGATTTGGTTTGTTCTTATCGGGTTTCGCAAAATGCCGGGGGTAGACGTGACAGTCAAAGGCGTGTTGTTGTACATATAGCTAAAGTCTAAGTTTGGTTCATTTCGCCTTCCCTTTGTTTCCTTGTGCTCTGACCTAGTTTATATCTGGTAATCTGTAGTCAGCCAAGCCGTACTGCAGGGGACATATAATGAAGAGTTTTAAGTGAAACGCATATCCATACTTGTATTATCATGCAGTTCTATTTAATCTGATCTCCAAAATTATCCTCCCCACGCCTTCAGATTTGATATCCATTCGCGGTTCCACAACTAAATCACCATCATTTAGTCCCCGCAACACAGCTAGAAACTCATCCACACCACCTCCCACCCCAAAGTACACCTTCTTCGCTGCTATTAGGGCCTTACTATCAACCGAAGAACGACGAAGCAACGCCAACAATGTCTCTGAGAATGCAACCAATGAAGCCGGCGAGTAGATCGTCTCACTCGCAAGAACCAACGTCTTATAGCCCGCTAGTTCCGGAGATGAAAACACAAGGTCTACAAACAACGGAGACCAAGCGCCGGAAATGAAATCGATAGAGATGCCTCGACGCGCAAGATCGCTCTGGAACTCTTCTAGGAGTTCTGGCGTGATGTCCAATTCGGCTTCCTGCTTGGCTGTGGTGTCCTCAGCTTGAGTCTCGGACGATGGAGTAAGTTTGCTGTGGGTGACAAAATGGTTCCACGTTAGAATTAGGTTCGGCAGAGTGACTAGACGAAGAACGGTGGAGTTGTAATCTGCGAAAGTGAAGTGGGTTCTTTTCTTCTTCTTCTCTGCCGATGCTGCCGTTGACTCGATATCTGTCTGGGAGAGCAACTGAGCGAATAAAGCCAGTGAAGGAACTGCAGTTCCTGAGCCAAGCTATTATTATAATGGTAAGCATTCATCACCTGGTCCGTATCTAGCCCCGAAAGACGAGATCAGGAATTAGAGCGAGAGAAAAGGACTCACCTCAATAATATGTCTATCTTCAAACCCTAGCCCCTCACCAGCAACCAACCTAGCCAAATCAATTGAACACTCCCACGTCTTGAAGCCACCTTCATAAAAGTTAGGCGTGATATCACCCTTCTCTAACCCAGCAACGAGGTCGCCGTTCTGCTCCTCAGCACTATCCTCCACCATGAGCTGAGCACGGATATCAAAAACCTCCCTGCGGGCAATAGTAATGTCTCCACTTTCCGTACTTGCCCCTACTCCCTGGGACAGATTGTATGATATTTGTGATGGGAGTGTGGAGAGCTGTTGCATGGTTAGTAATTGTTGTTTCCTCCGTCAACAAAGCCCTTTTATTCCGGTGCAGTTTGATAGTCTACCAAATGTCTGCCTGGAATATGGCTTTGGAGAGCAGACCTACTTACCCATTCACTAATTTCATGCCTTTGAGCTGTAACTAGCTCCGGAAGCGTGGACACGGCACCAGCTTCTTGGGCACCACTCTCGTTGACATCGTTGATCTCGGTCTCATCAATATCAATATCATCCCCGGAGAAGCCAAAGCTGAAGGAAGACGTCATCTTTATAGCCTTCAGTCACTAGGGCACAGCCCGTAAACACTGATATGGATGTGAAGATTATCAGGGTAAGAGAGAAATAAGCAAGTATCAAGCGTTATGCCGTTGCTGTTCTTGATTCGGTTATGGTCAATTGGCGGGGCACGGATCAGTCTGGGCTGCTTTGGTAGTATGCCTAAACGAGAAAAGTCCAACCTTCAAGTATAGAAGCTTCAATGGAGCGCCTCTTTACGGCTGTAGCCAAAGCCTGTAGATATTTGTTTGGATATTTGAGGTTCTTGCGAAGTAAATTTTTGCAGCATATTTATGTTGCTGACTAATCATTGTGTATCATGAAGATGAACTAAGATGGAATAGCCATCTTGAACGGAATAATTCTGTAGATTTTCTTTGACTACTCGCTGATTCAAGGTACCTTGGAAGATCATTAAAGTACAATATCCGGGCCATTGCAAATGGAGGTTCCAAAGGCGCCATCGTCAAATTGGTCTATTAATATAGATGGTAGCTCTACTGCTCTACTACAATTAAATTTTGAGTTCCAACCTTACGCGCTTCCATTCTCCGTCGTTTGGCTAGTAGCCACAGCACGCTCAAGAGCCTGTAGCGTATCGGCCGTGAGATCCAGCGCATCTTCAATTCCACAGCTCATGCGAACCAAGTCATCATAAACACCGGCAGCTTCGCGCTCGTCCTTGGGGATCCCAGCATGAGTCATGCTTGAAGGGACTTCACAAAGACTCTCGACGCCTCCTAAACTCTCCGCAAGGGTGAAAATCTTGGTATATTTGCAGAAAAGGTGGGCGGCTTTTTGACCTCCCCGGATCCGGAAACTCAACATACCGCCACCCATTCCCTGGCGATGTTGCCTAACGGCGATTTCACGGTTCATGTGAGAGTCGAGACCAGGGTAGTTCACAGAGATGACATGAGGGGAGGATTCAAGCGCCTTGGCGACAGCAGTGGCATTTGTGGTAGCTTCGCGAGCACGTAGGTGCAGAGTTTTGAGACCACGGTGGGCAAGCCAGCAATCAAATGCGGACGGTACGGCTCCGATAGCGTTTTGAAGGAACGTATAACGCTCTTTCAGTTCCTCTGAGCTGAAGGCTGCTACGCCCATTAAAACATCCTATAATATCGTTAAGCAAGCGCCAATAGACCGAGTTGACAATGAAAATGAACTTACGGAGTGTCCGTTGATGTACTTCGTAACGGAATGTACCACGACATCGGCACCGTGGTCCAATGGATTTTGAACATATGGACTCAGAAAAGTATTGTCGACCACAACCAGGACGCCATGGCGATGCGCAGTCGCGGCAACTTTGCGGATATCAACGAGAGCCAGTGTAGGATTTGACGGAGTCTCAATCCAAACCAGCTTGGTTTCGTTTGGTCGGATCAGCTTTTCCACGTCCAACTCTAAGCACGAGGAAAATGAGACATTGACGCCGTGTGCCGAGGCGACCTTGGTGAAGTATCTATGAGTCCCCCCATATACATCCGAGACGGAAACCACATGCGAGCCAGGAGCTAAAGAGTGGAGAATCGTTGCTGTTGTGGCAGATCCGGAGGAGAAGGCTAAGGCATATTTCGCGTGCTCGAGAGCAGCAACGGCCTCTTCGAAGTTATCCCTGGCGCAAGTTAGCATGACCCACCAGACAGTATATGAGGCGCGTTTTCCAGTACTAACCGGTTGGGGTTCGAGCTGCGGGTGTACTCATACAGCCCTACTGGCTTTCCAACACTTTCCTGGGCGAATGTTGTAGACAGGGATATCTGGGCATAGTCAGCGCCTATGTGGTGAAGCCAGGGAGATGGTTTTCAGAGTTGGGAACGGACCGGTGCGATGACAGCTCCGGTGGTGGGATCGTGAGGAGCTCCAGCATGGACGGCCAGCGTCGCAAATTGACGGTGCTGCGTTGTGGTCGATTCGCCGCTCTGGCCGTTGGAGGGGAAATCGGCCATCGTCATTGTCACGGGACTTTCAGGGGGAAGAGAGAAAAAGCAAAAAGAATATGCCGGAAGTATGTCGCTATTTGAACTCGGTGGCTTGTTTTCTTGTCAATAACAAAGGAATCCCCTGCCCTCGCTGGTCGGCAACACTTACTTATACGCAAGGTATCTGCGACCGCTGATTTGTAATGAGAGTCTCACACTGCTTCCTGTGAAACCAATGTTAATGAAGGGCTTTCCCGCGAGAAGGTTCTTAGCATTTATAATAGAAAGTGCGTGCCAGCGGGGAAGTTCTCTGCTGCAGGTTTCTTTTACGTTGCATCCTCACCGAGGGGCTCCTCGCCTAGTCACCATGGACGTCTGGGGGACCGTGAGGCAATCCTCGATCTAGTTTCCAATGATAAAGCGTTGAATTCAGCGGCTTGCTCCACTACTATCTGAATTTATCCATTATTTCATCCAATTGTTAGGAACAGAGTCTCGCCCCGCTAGTAGCCGAGCATAGATTTTGCAACTTCTGCATGTCGGGTTGCTGGTATTCTGCCCTAAAGGGCTTCCTAAAACGGTGTTCCTGGCAGCATTCCGTGCCTTGAAGTAGGGCGATGCGACCGATGTCGCCTTTCTCACCCTTGGTAACGCCATTTTGAGCCTTATTCTACAGTGATTTTCGGATTTCGGCCCACCCGCCTATTTATAGACCTGCTGCACTAAAGCATAAAAAGCGTATACCATTCGTAGTCTAATGTGCGGGTCGTCATACAGTCATTCAAAAACAGATATCAATGTATGTCTTTGCTTCTGTGGCGTCACTCGACGAGTCGTGTCAGAAACGTTCTCTACCACCATGATACCGGTCCTAGACCAGCCATCTGCATTGATCCCTGCGTTCAGTTAGAAGGGTGTGTGCCAGAGGGAAACGAGTTACTAACGATGATTGAATACGGAGGTTTGCGATCAACTGCAACGCCATCTCCGAGGTCTGGAGCATTTGGAATCTGGTCGTGCCATTCTTCCATTTCAACCCGGAAGCGAACAACTTCTCCCACATCGAAGTAGAACGTCCCTTCTTCGTTTTCCCAGATCCAAACCTGGTCCTGGTAGTCGCTTCTGTATGTCAGCTATCGTCAAGAAGACCGGACAACAAGGGACTCACAATCTAGCACCGTCCAAAAGAAGATCTGGAGGCACGAGGATGTCGTTAAAAAATTCCACGCCGACTGGGGTAAAAGCAAGTTAGCATGCAGCTTCAGACGGGAATAGATTTAATCAAAACTTTTTATGCCATGCTCAGTAGCACTCGAGATCTTGCCCAGCACAATCTCCCCCCTGAATGGGCGAAATACAATAAGCCGGAACTTCACTGTACTATGTATCAGTTAAACCGCAACTTCGAGCATAGGAGCATTGCCATCAAGGTTAGCTCACCGTTCACGTTGACAAGGCCCTTCCCATGGCCAATTAAACCATCCGATGACTCTAACAGGTCATAAAAGCCAATACAGAGCCCGATCTTTTGGATTACCTGAGCATAGCGTAGTCAGAAAACTTGGTCCGCTGAAGCAAATATTTAAAACAGACGATGGGCAGATGTATACTTACTTTGTTGGCGTACTTTTCATTAATATTGTCCTCGATGGCAATAGAACTATATTTAGAGAAATCCTCTGGGGAAATCTGAATAAGATCTGAGATGGTGGTCTGGACAGTCTTTGTAAGTCTTCATTCCTCTTCGGCACCTTGGTTATTTCGGCGACTCACAAGAATAAACATGGTGGAGGTAGGGACGGCGTAAGAGCAGATCAGAAATCTCTATTTCAGAGCGGTCACTAGCAAAAGAGGGGAGGCTTGATTAAATGCGAGTTCCATGTTCAGATTTCACGTCCGTCTAGATGCTGAGGATGAACCAAATTAAGGCTCATTCATCCATGGTTATATTATTGTCATGAGCTCCCAACGCTCAAGAGAAGTCAAAAGACTCAGCCAATCGCAACCGGATACTCTGCCAGATTTTTCAGGCTGTCAGGCTAACCACGTGATGGGTCTAGTTCTTCGCTCGGAGCGGGTGAACTTTCCGCTTCTGACCGCTCCATGTGGAAACTTGAAGGGGACTTTTGAAGCTGCAAAGCTTTGTCGTGGCCGTCAAAATGATATGAGGATGGGGTCCATGCTCTTTGTATTTGAAGGTCGACCGAGATCTTCCCGCAATGAACCCTCAGGGATTCTCCTTCCCTCCGCCTCCGCCTCCCCCTCCCCCTCCTATACAACAACATCAGCCGCAGCAACAGTATCCTCTTAACGCTGCTTACACGCCCTATGGCCAAAATAGCCATGGCCAACGGGGTGGTCGTGGCGGCGGCGGCGGACAGTTTAGAGGCCGTGGAAGAGGGTATGGGAATAGAGGAGTAGCTGGAGGAGGCAGAGGAGGCCAGTTTATGTCCTCTGATCCCAACCGGCCTGGTGGCTATCCGGCAACAACTGGCGGATATGGGCCGATGACCTATTCGGGGTATCTAACGCAACATATACCGAGTCAACCGACAGGCATTACACCTCCACATTACACGCAGCCACCATCGCGGAATTTTCAGAGCTCCGTGAGCGGAAATTCATTCGCCTCTCCATCACATTACTCGCACCCTCCGATTCATGCAACGCCTTATCAACACCAGCCGGCTTATGAAGCTTCTTATGCAACGTCTACTACTCAACAATCCCCCGCGTACGCCCAGACGCGCTCCGGTCATCAACGTGCTACGTCGTCAGTTCAGCCGACAATGATGGGACCGCCCATGCGTTGGGGCTTCGAAAACACGGGACATCCAGGATCGTTTGCTGGACCACAGCGTCCGAATCAGCGAGGCCCGCGCCCGAGCAATGCATACAACCATCAAACCCCCCAAGGAACACATGCAAACAAGCGTGACCACAAGTCAGCATTTGGAAAGCCTCAGTCAACTGCCCCACGTGTTCCGGCACCATCACCGGTTCCCAGCTTCGGTAATCCTCTGCCTTCGAAACCACCTACGCCGGCGGATTCCTCTCGGAAACCAAAAAAGAAGAAGAGAAAACATAACCAACTAGGCTTAACACCGAAGACCGAGGAGCATGAGTCAAGCGAAGAGGAAGATGACGTCGACGAAGAATCGAAGCTAGCTCTAGGCGGTGCAGGACCTGGCACTACATTGCAAGTTACATACAGAGGACGAACATCTAAACTACAGACTTCTGCAGAAATTGCAGCTTGGATCGAAGAACGCAAGAAGCGCTTCCCCACTCAAGCGAAGATTGAAGAGAGGAAAAAGGTTATTGAGGAGGCTAAGAAGGCAAAGAAGACAAAGGAAGAGGTTCAACGGCAGCAAAAGGAAGCACGTAAACTAGCGATGGTACGTGCAAAGAAAGAGCAGGAAAAGCATGGTCAGAATGAGCAGCCCCGAGACTCGCTAGACCCGGCCAATGCAGCCGCAAAAGCCAAATTAAAGGCTGAAAAGCTACGGCGAAAACTACTGAAGGAGGAGAAACGGATAGCGCAAGCAGAGGCTGATGCCGAGCGCGCGCGCAAGCTAGAAGAGTCGCAAGGAGGTTCTTCGGAACTTCATATGGAGCCAATAACTACTGTACAAGAAATGGACGAGGTTTGCGGACCAGATGGGCCTCAGCCTCAGCCTCAACTGAGGCCTGAGAATTCAGAATCCTCAGCATACGACAAACAAGCTGTCAGCGACTCCGTTTCCGATACGTCTGACGAGAGCGATTGGACGTCTTCAAGCGGTTCCGACCTGTCATCATCAGACTCTGATGGAAGTGACGATGCACCAGAGCAAGCAACTTTGCGCCGTGAGGGACCCGAGCGAGTCCCACCGCCGGCTCGTGATGAAAAGAAGCGAGTATGTCGACATTTCGCCCGTAACGGTCGTTGTCCCCGAGGGAAGACATGTAAGTTCGTACATGAAAAGCCGGAACGTGGGACCAAAACAAACCCTTTCGAGAGCAAGGGACGAAAGGGACTCCTACAAGCGGTAAGTAAAAAGCCAAGAGCCCCACGCTTTCTCTGATACTGTTTTTGCATGCGACTGACAGGACGGGTTCTTAGCTCCTCGACCGCCAGAAAGAGGACGAAAACCGGAAAGTCATGGAGACGATTATATGGTTAGGGGAGAACGGGCTGCTTGAACCTGCGGCTCAAATGGACGTGTCTCTCGACTCCGCCGCTCAGGGTTACACTGAGAATCACCAGGCCCTAGCCAGCACGGCGGATGTATGAAAAGCCGATGGTTTGTTTGGCAGCGGCGATTGTGCATTATTATTATTATCATTATTAGTATCTGCCTATCGAGGGTCTTGGATAGTGGACACTTGGAGTGTTTTACTCCCCGCAATTGTGTTGCATTAAATTTCCGGCAAACAATAATATATGGGTCCATGGAGCCTTGGTTCAACACCCAGTCACCCCCTGCATTCGGGGCGAGTCAACCGAAAAGCACAGTGAAAGTTCCAAGCACACGAGGAAAGTGTTGTGAGTGGCAATATCTCTGGATATCGCTGCTGTGTCGCTCTGCACCTGCAAGAAGCACCGTACCTGCAGATTTGTAAGACATGATCGTCATCCTGGATTGTCCCTGTCTCTGACTCTGGTCCACCCTCTCGACTCTCGAGCTCTCTTAATCTAAGGACATCTGATCCTCATTTTTGCCATTCGCCCATTGGCCCGCTTGTCAGGACTATTCTCGAGTAATTCTGGGCTAGAATAGCGTTCCTCTTCATAGACCCTGGGGCCTGCCAAGTCCTAAAATTCCGGTTGTAATCTCGTTACGCTGGTTATATTACGGGCCACGGCTTGAGTCTTGTGCTCTCGCTCTTGTGTGTTATCACTTATCAGTGTCATTTTGCAAGAGTCAAGCGAAGCGGCCCGTCTCCACGAGTAATAATGCCACATTGCCATATTATTGCCCGGTTCTGAATTGCTTAGTTGGAAACTCTATGGCTAGAACCGCCACCAACCATGATGGATGATGGCACATGAGAGCTGGTGTCCATGACCAGCGAGTAGCGACTCAGCGAGGCTTTTGACGCTTTGCCACTTTTCAATAGGCCTACCTAAGTATAGTAGTAGTGCCCGGCGGCCCCGGCCCCGGCCAAATTCCCTCGCGAATCCGCGATAGCTTGGGGCTATCTTTCTCCAAGGGGTTGAATCCTACTTGGGAGCGGATGCTGCTGGAAGTTGGCTGTCGAATCATGAGAGGCTGAAGACTCGTCTGTCCAGAGAGACACGGCGATAGCGGCGGGCCGGCCGCTGCATCTCTAAGTAGTAGTCGAGGCAGTGTTGCAGTAGACTGCCAGTAGTAGGCAGGGCCGCAGGGGGGCCCGAGATGAGTTCCATTGTTTGGCCGGAGATTGGGATGGGACGTATCGCCCGCGGCCGGAGTTCTGTTGTGGTGGTCACACTGGTCAGCAACGTTATTACTCCTTGCACGAGAGCCTAGCGGAAAGCAGTTAGTGAGCGGGCACTTTGCATGTGGACCTGGGATAGTGTAGTGGTAAGTTTGCTAACTTGAACAAGACAGAGTTTGGGAGACTCGCCTTCCCCGATGGCGGACGAGGGTTTCGCTCTCTTCGCCCCCTTCTAGAGTCTCCTTTTCCCTTTTCCCTTCTCCCTCTTCCCTCTTCCCTCTCCCAACCCTCGTCGCTGTCGTTCCTTTACTTTCTCTTGATCGCCATTCCTGCTCTGTACACGAGCAAGTCTCTCCTTTTAGTTGCTTTCTATCCGGCTACACTCTTTTCTCTTGATTTCCCGTCCGATCTCTACGGAAACATTCTTAATTCGCCCTACATTCCTACCCCCGCATCTCGCTCTACAATACGAACTACCCGTCCACTTGGCTCCGCCGCATCTGAGACATTCCATAGTCTCTTGATTCTTGTATAGAGGTTATCTCATCTTCATCCCATCAGTCACCATGCGTTCCGTCTTCTTCCTCGCTCTCAGTGCCGTTGCCACTCTGGTCGCCGCACGTGAGAATCCCTTCAACATCCCCCAGCAGGGATATGAATTCACCGCTGGCGAGGCGACTACTCTGAACTGGAGTCCCAGCACTGAGGGAACTGTGACTCTCAAACTCCAGTTTGGCGATGCGTTCACCTCCTCTACCGGCACCACTATTGCTTGTGAGTTCTCTCCCAATATTTACTTGTTTTGCTTGGGGTGTATGTGTGCTGACTAGACCTAGCAAGCATTCCCAACTCGGGAAGCTACACATGGAGTGTGCCCGCTAACATCGCTGACCGCTCGGACTACACTGTCGAGATTATCAGCGACTCGGACCCAAACGCCAACAACTATCTTCCGCGTTTCTCCGTCGACGGTGCTCAGGCCGCCCCTACAACAGCGTCTCCAACGTCAACCGCCGAGACTACCACTACGGAGTCCTCCAGCACTACCACGGAGACTACCTTGACGACTAGCACTAGCACCACCACTACCGAGTCTTCTTCCACCCCGTCTCTGACTCCGACACCCACCTCTACCTCTACCTCTACTTCCACCGAGTCTGAGACCCCCACCAGCACCACCACTACTGAGTCTTCCACTACGACCACCGAGACCACCGAGACCCCCACTGGCACCCCTACCACTGTTCCCTCCGTGAATGACGACGGTGACAACGCTGGCATGGCCAACCGCGTATCCGGAGGCCTGATGGCCTTTGCACTGGGTGTTGCGGTTCTCGTTTAAGATAGTTCATGCGCTCTAACTCGGTTCCTCATCTTATCAAATGTAGCCTTGCCTTACGGCATGCCGCTATCAGAAACTATTTCTTCTCGTGTATCATTTGAGCACTTTCTTTTCTCCTTCGTCTGTTGATGTACAGGAATGTGCATGGACTGTACTGGTACTGTTTTTCTTCCTTCTAGAAGTGATTGGATACGATTTTTTAGCCGCCGTGAGTGGAATCGCGGCGGCCTGATTTAATTCCCCCGAGCACATTGTCTCTCTGGTCTGTTTGAATGATTGAGTTGTTGCCTCGGTAATTGGCCTTGTCCGACATGCATTATGTATATATGTATTCAATAACGAGTGTGCGACGTCACCTTTTGAACTCCATCACCTGGTAACCATTGCCTAGTTTAGGCACCATATTTCCGAGATGCATGGAGTAGGGCTTGCTGTTCCCACGTGGCTATGCGGGGTGGACCTCCATCTATTATTATTGGCTTCATTTGGCCTACGCTTCAGGTACCAGGGACTTAGGTATGACGGTATGACGGTACGACGTAGATACCTTAGTAGGAATGTGATGACGTTGCCCTGTCTTTTACGTGCGCGGAGATTTAGGCGGTTAACTGCAGTGACGGTCCACGGTGTGGTACAAGGTCAAGGAGGTTGTTGATTGGAGGATTAAACTCTATGTTGTTGAACTCTACCTTACCTTACGTAGGTATTAGATATTGCTGGAGGTATGGCAGCCACGCGTCTAGGTAGACGGAGAGGTCACAAGTATTTAGTAATGATGACTGATTGCATTCTTCTCCCCGTTCCGCCATCGCCTATCCAGCAGCGATGTTAATGATATCGACATCAAACCAAATCAATTATTAGGGCCAAGAAAATATAGGTATGGTAGGAAGCCATCTTCGGCTCGTGCTGGGGTATGAGAGACGCTCACTCGCAAGAGAAAAAAAAAAAAAAAAAACAAAGAAAGACAGTGAACAGATTGCGGTATTATACCCACTGCGGAGATACTCGCTTAAGGAACTTCATGAATTTGAAGAACCCCACGGCATGCTCTACATTGCCCTGGGGGTCGACGACGCGCTCGGGGAACGCGATGCCCGCGCCGTGCAGGCCTGGAATGGTTCGGCCGTTGGGGCCTGTGAAGCCGCCAAAGCTTGAGTCCCAGGCAAGGTCATCGAGTGGAAGGAGGGATCTGTTGATGGATAGCTCTGGGAGAGGGTCGCGGGTGTACCCGACAGCTTGAGTGAGGTGCGTGCATGTGGGGAGGTGGCGTTGATACTGAGCTGCCTCTTTATTTTGGCCACCAGAACAATCGATCTTCGTAACGAATCGGCCTGCTTCTGAGGTCGGGAGCGCACTTTCCTCCAGCTGTTGGCGGGCGAAATCAGCGGCGCGACCTTTGAGGCCGGTGTTATCTCGGAGGATCCAGCCGTCCATGTATTCGGCGTACCGAAGTGGATGCCGGGTGAACCATTTGATGCGAAGATGGGGGTGCGAGGTACGAGCCAAGTCGAAGAGGTTGAGCAAGGCTAGAATGGCGCTGTGTGAAGCGCCGACTACAGCGACAGTGGATGGCGAGTCCTGAGGGAGAGTCGAGGCCAGCTCGCTTGGTTTCAGGACTACGTCTAGGTCAAGTCTCTGGATACTGTCTCCATGCACCGGGATAGGGACTTGCGTCGGTGACGATCCAGTGCAGAGAATTAGGCGGGATGTCATGACTTCCACCTCACCAACAGAGTCGGCGCCCTGGATGCGTACAGTCCATAAACGTGACTAGAGATAAATAAGTGCACGTTAGTAACGCCGCACTAGGGTCATTCCGTCCTACGCAGGACGAGCTCATGGGGCTCAACTAACGTAGTCTAAATTGGCGGCGGTGACGTTGCCACGACAGGTATGCACCTGGTCCATCTTTACGATTCCATCGGTCAAGGCTCGGACGACATCTGCCGCATGGCCGAGATGGCAGGTTTTCTCCTGATCGAGCTTGGCCATGGTAATGAAAGCATTGGGAATACGTGTGCTGTTGATAACAGACCGAAAGGGCTGGACCGCGGTTGCAAACGCTTGGAACAGTGCCACTTTGGTGTTGCTAATTGAATCCAAGTTGCGTCAGCTAGGAGAGCTCCTCATCTGACGTTTGGCAGGCACCAGCTATCAGACGAAGGAAACACTGACCTCGGGACTTCACGATACTTCCGATTTACACGGCCTGCTTGAAAATAAGGATCGACCCAGACGATGTTCCCGAGTTGCTTCTCAAGGAGATTGCCCACGACAGCTAATCCAGCTGGGCCGGCTCCGACAACAACGGCGGCGCATCTCTGCGGAGGGCTGATCATTTCGCTAGAGCAAATGGCGTGCGCCGATGGAGTGATTGGGATCAGGGAATTTCCAAAGATATTGATATTGAAGCGTTACGTAAATTTAGGCAAAGACAGAGAAAAACCACAACTTCAAGAAGAGTGTCCAGAACACAAACAGAAGCCAAAAGGGGGAAAGGCGGGCATTTATGCCAGAGAGCGCAGCGCAGAATTGAAACCAGTCGCCGACATAATCAATCACGGGGTATCAGACCAGCGGATCACATTCTCAACGTATGGGCCGGCGAGAGGGGTCGCAGAGGGCACAGAGGACCGCACGGGAATGCAGCGATAGCAAAGTGACGATGCAGCGCGCATTGGCGGCCAGAAACGCTTCTCGGACGAGAGCGCGGTTGACGGCGGTCAAGCCGTCCAGCATGGATACCTGCGGTGCTGTTGCTTCTTCATTATTCTCGCATTTGGTGCCTCAGAAAACGAGCAATCGCCGATCAGAGTACGGAGTATGATTCGCCACTATGTCGATTCCTCTTGCTGTTGTTGCGTAGGTCGCCCCACAGTCTTGTTCCCTCCCCTCTCGGGGAATCTTCTCCAAGGCCGGTTTCCGTCGGCGATTGAGCCCAGGGTTCAGCGAGGGTGCTGGCCCTGTTGGACGACGAGAGGTGGGAGACAAAGCCCATTTTTGTTGGGCGAAAACAGAATCAGCCACTCCTGGCCGACTTAAGGCGATAGCTAGAGCATAATCTGGGGAAAAAGAAAGAAATCTCCTGGTCGAAGAACTTGAGCGCAGCCTGTCCTTTTAATATGGGTCGCCGTGAGGCCCAGGCTGAGTCTTGGCGGATTGCGTGCTTTCGATGCCTCAGGCATACATGATGACCTCCATATCAGATGATACTACTGATAGCAAATGAGTGTATTAATATTTGGGAGTGTTTGATCTTCCTATAGACTGCCTATACACCTTATACCGCCCAGAACACCCGTATCGACAGCTCATCCACATAATTCATCCACCCCGGGAATCGTGCTCGTGCCCATACCACTGTCGAGTCCCCAAGCTCCATATCACGAACTTGCTTTCCGTCCAGGGTGTCCCGTCCTCGCCCTGCATCACGCTCAATATCCCTCGCCTCTGGAGAGTCAGCTGCAATGTTGTCAAGGTAGTGCCAGACAATTGTATGTCGTTTTGCTCTCCCTATTCGAGCGCGATTACGCTGCAGCGCGTTATCTCTAGGGAGCAGTAGAGGATTATCGGGCGCGTAATGCTTTGGGCTCATATCCGTAGGGTTCATCTTTTCATCGATGGCACTTCTTTGTGGCGGTTCATGTGCATTGTGGATTACCTCTGCGTCAAACCAAGTGTATGTCCCATCGTATACTGGTCGGTGATTAGGACCGGTTATGCGACGCTCAGAGTAACCACCTTGGTCATGAGACACAATCGAAAAAATTATTTTACGGCATGGGTGAACAGTCCGGTGTGGAAGGAGCTTGGGAGAAGGCGTGTCTAGAGTCTGTAAATTGTTAGAAAGCAGCTCAGGACAGAAGGAACTTGGAGAAGTGGGATGGACGCTCTGGTCCGGAAGTCAGGGTGCAATTTTACCTTTTCATCGTAGCATAATGGACTCGTGCAAAGCACCGCTTGGTCCACGTCCTTTTGGACTCTTATCTTCTCTTCTAGCGTAACCTCAGTTGAGGACCAATACTCGGCGGCGTCCACGATCATATCCACAACCTCCGCTGGAAGTCCTTGCGGTTTTACCCTCCAGAGGAAAATATGTCGAACCTTGAGGACATCGTAGAGGCCAGGATAGAATTGGTCCTCTACTTGCTTCTCATCTGGCTGCTCGCCATCTGGTTGCTGCTCCATCTCCTCTGGCGGTCTTGGATGGGTAGGGTAGTGCCGGTTGATAGGAGGACGGGGAAACATCATTTTGCCGTGAGGAGCTATTTCAAGAGGCCAGATTGTTGGGCAGTGAAGTTTTGTATCAGCGATATCTCAAAATCACAAATAGGATGGATCTGGAAATGAATCTGCTGTTCAATAATGAATTGCCGTTTGTTGTAGGTTTCCAGGCACCAACTTTAAAGTATTGTGGCGTGATACGATTTAATTTGACAGGTGACGCGGACTAAAGATAATTAGTTTTATTCAAAATCTTCGCTGATGTCGAGTTGGAAGCACACCTTGATCTATGTCAAAAGCTGAGCTGAGCAATTATCATGGACCCGCGACTCTTCTCCGTCTTGCTCGTACAGACCAGGCTTGCTCTACTGCCCCGTGTTTCTAGCCGAAGGAGTATAATTGCGCTTGGTAGTCGTTGGCGCGAAACGTGTAGCAAGTAAATCAGAGATTGTGAGACACAGTAGAAATAAGTTAGTAGAGTTTGGTAATGTATGTGCTCAGAAGTAATGCGCGCATCAACTGATCGATGTTTAGTATCCTGATCCCGATGACGTCACTGGTTTATAGCACGCGGAATTCAGGGAAGTACTAGTAGATACAATAATGTCAATGCTGAACAAGGGAATTTTATATAGCCGTTCTAATTATAATCAATTGCATGTTCCTCTGCTAATCATATAGATATACAGGTACTAAACCAACCTCAACACCCTTTACTTTCCTATTTGAGACCTTTTGCCTCCAGCATCTTTATAGGCAGCGGCACGCTTCTTGCTTCGGCTGTCTCTTTTGGCCTTGGAGCCGCGGCTCTTCGCCCGCACTTGAATGCGAGACGATCCGTCTGATGTTGCGCGATTACCCTCAAATACCATAGAGTTCTGGGAGATAGACTTTTTGTCGGCGGCCTTCAGCCTAGCCGCACTTGACCTTCCAAGCAACTTTCCGGCACGGCCATGCAGTGTTCGGTCGGCATCTGCGAGTGACTTGGATGTGCCTTGGCTCTCATTGGGCTTCTTTGCAACCTTCTTCGCTCTCACCACGCGAAGCTTCCGCGGTAGCATTGGAGGGTATCTTTTGTCATTCAGCAGAAGAGCCTCCTCAACACAGTTTTGGTCATAAAATTGGACGTAGGCAAACCCCTTCCCAACACGAGTAGATCGATCACGAACTACTCGCACAGATTCAACACTGCCTCGACCAGGAGTACCACTCTTTGATCCTTTCGTGTGAGCATTGAATGTACGCCAAAGGCCTTCCTCCACGTCAGCTGGTGCTCTGTTTTTTTTCTTTTTCTCCCCTTCCTCGGTGCCGGTTTCATTGTCGATGAAGTCGAGGTTCCCAACGAAAACACAGCGCTTGTGGTCGACCTTGGAAGGGTGCGCAATGTTATCGACACGCAGGTGTCGATCTAAGACAATTGTGCCGTTCAGCGCCGCAGGAGCTTTCTTCGCAGCCTGAGTAGTGCTATAAACAGCATACGCATTAGTGCTAGGTGTGGTATCATCATGGATCTCCTGCTTAGCGAATGCAGCACGCTTAGGTATCTTGCCGCCACTAGCAAAAGCAGTAGACCGGAAGCGTATCGAGTCGATTTTGTGAGGGCCCGTGGACTCGGGAAGCGCTGACAGGAACGATGAAAGATGCTTCATTAATTCCTTCTTGCCTGATTTTGAGGTGATCGCCTTTGTGGAAATGTTGCCAAGGAATACAGTGCGATTGGACTTGACGAGCTCATTGTCGTCTTCTTTATCATTGGCCAGAGCTTCATGTTTAGGGGGTTCCAGGTCCTCATCCTCCTCCGACTCGCCTGTTTCGGATTGAGGCGTTTTATTTTCGTCGTCCTCGTCGTCCTCTTTCGGAGCGCTCGGCGCTTCTGCTCGGCGCTTCTTCTGTTCCCTCTGCTCTTCCTTTGCTAAGCGACGCATGTACGAGTCTTCAAGATCATCTGCGACGACTCGCTTTCGTTTCCGACTTGGGGCCTCGGAGACCGCTTGTACAGCGTCCTCAAGGGTTCCATCCGCCGACTGCGATACATCTTCCATGGCCTCGTCTTCGGCAGCGGAGTCATTGTCCTGGCCCAAGGGTTCACCCTCATCGAGGTCGTTTTCGATCTTCTTTTTCTCTGTCCCCGACAAAGCATTTAGACGGGGTATTTCCGGGGCTTTTACTGGTCCCGCCTGATTCAAAAATTAGCGATATGTCACTGAGGGGACCCAAAACATCGGCATATCAAAGAAAAACCAAAATACGCACACTCTGCTCAAACAATGAAGCCAATGAAGGATCCACGGAGGTCTTTCCGTTTAAGAAAGGCAGTGAGGAAACACCGCTGGACACCGCAGAAGTTTCCGCTTGTGACTTAGATTTCTTGCCCATTCTGAACTGTATCAATAAACAGACTCTTGGAATCCAAATTTGAGCAAGGGAGAAAAAAAACCCGTAGTGCTGTTCCCTCTGTTCCGGCACGATATTACCTAGAAAATTATCTTTTTTTCGTCTTTTTTCCCTACCGCTTTTGTTCCTCGGCGGTCAATCAAGCCACATGATACACCGCCTTCACGAGAACTCTGAACCAACGGCTGCTGCCAAGACATTAAAGATGAAAGAGACTGAGGAAGAACAGTCTACCATAGACTAAATATGGCGCAACTGACTATAAGATAATTCAACTCATCTGCAAGCTTCCCTTGTTAAAGCGCGATGATTACTGTTGGACGGCAAGGCGGTGAGGAACCCCATTTGCGCCGGGAAAGTACGACCGGCAGAAAGTAACCGTGACGATACACGGTCCTGTAATTTTGGTGCGGTCACTCGCGATCAGTTCAGTTCCTTAGGCTCTGCGTCTTCGTCCTCCTCACTCCTCCAGTCTGCCCCAGAGAACAGCTCCCTTTTGCTTGCAGTCTCACGGTCTCACCCCTCTTAGTCCTGGTTTTCAACCAGTTTTTGTCACATCGTTCGCTCGCCGTGTTGTTTTTCGGCCTCCCTTTTGGCCTTGACGTCAAACCACCTCAACTTCCATGCGGCCCATTCTCCCGCTGCGCTGCACTGTCGTACTGCCCGCTTCCTGACAGCCTCCATCCTCACCACAACCGGCTCTTCCTCCCCCGAATTATTCGATTTTTTCGATCCTCGTGCCTGCTACATATCTGATTCCATATATATAAAGTGGTGGAGGCTCTACTTGGGAGTTTGTGTACTTCTTCTGCCTTTCTCTCAGCGACCGTGGTGGTAAAGAGTGTCGTGCCCAGTCGCGGCAGGCTGGGTGCACCACGGGTTCACTGTTAGCGCATTGTCGAATGGTATGTGATTTAGCTTCTACAGCTATGCCTTTTTATGATGGTCCCTCTCAGCGACATTCCAAAGTCCTGTTACTATGTACGAGGGCTCTGGATGTCGTGGTCGGCTGGCGCTCTGATAACGTTCTGGGTGTGATCAATCTCCGCACCGCCTTCTGCTGGGATCTCCTCCAACCCTCCCCCTCTCCTCCTACTCCTTTTTCACTCTCTCATTGTGCTCAGGTCCTATATATTTGGACCTAATTATGGCAATGATATCCTTTCTGACGTTTTCGTCTCGATTGATTTAGGTTATACCTGCGCGTTACGATCTTCCCTCCCGCCCGCTCTCCTCTCCCCACAAGCATCTTCAACACACCTCCGCCAAACATCCGCCCGATTTCTCTTTCTTCTTACCTTCGTTGACCTATAATCGCACGAACGTAACGCTATCTGTTCTTCATGGAGGTTGCTGGGAGCAGAGATCCCACCACGGTTGGTGCGCCGACGGGCACTGACGACTCCATCCTCAATGGTGATCAAAACCTGCTTCTTCAGGATTCGCTTTTAGATGATGAACGGTCAAGCAGTCTAAGTGAAATTGATGACGTATTAGACAACATGCCGTCTGACTATGAGTCGCCTAAGCCAGAGAAAATGGCACCAGAAAATGATTCGGAGGCGGAAACGGAGCGCATTGACGACTCCCCAAACAGCTACCGCACGAGGACAAATATTGTGGTGAGCGTGAGTGGCTACGGTCCTAGCCCCAGCAAATTGGTGCACTCAACCACGTACAATGATGTCGGTGAAGACGACGACCATCCGGCAGACGAGTCGCCAAGCAAGTCTCGCTCCAGAAATGGTCGGCCCGTAGACAGTGTTGAAGAAGCTCATGAGCTCGAAGATTCTACTTTATCTGGGAGTGCTGGAAACAAGAGGAAACGCCCTGAATCCGGGGATGAAATGGTCTCCGACCTCGGTGAGGATGATTTCCCGCCACATAAGCGCCGTGGCTCAGTCAAAAGCGACCTAAGTGACCCGCCACCAGATATGGCTCTTACTCCGGAGCCAGTTGAAGAAGCCTCGAAAGTGAACCAGGAGGGTACCCTGGTCGATGACATTCCCGGATCTGACTTACCCTCGGCTCCTACGAAAGGCAAGAGAGCTAAGAAAGGTAAACGGAAAGGGCGCAAAACTAGAGACACCGACGAGGATGTTGACAGCGGCGCCGTTGAAACGGGTGCGGAGGTTGATGATACGCCTGTGGACGATGATGCGGCGGATCATCCCGAAGATGTTGATGATGGCGAAGCCGCCGCAAAAATAGAAGAAGAATGTAAGTCATCCAGGTGTTTCCTTTCAAGAAGTACCGCTAATTGATTGCGCGCAGCGGCCAAAAGGACGTCGGCTATGGACTCTTTGGCTATCCTGGAGCGAGAATTCGCAACTCTCCGTGATAAGTATGATCCCTCTCGTTTCGTCCCATTTCCTGGCTATCATGGTACTAACATGTCTGCCTTCTTAGAATTTATGACGAAAGGATATCCAAATTAAACCGTGAATTAGACATGCTCAGAGGTCCAAACCCGACGCATCATGAGTTTTTGCGCCAACTTGAGTGTGTCAAAGGGTATCGTGACGCCAAAATCAACTACGAGCACACTTTGTTCCAGTATCGTCTCAAGTCTTTGTTGAATAAGAGCCAAGCGGAGCGCGCCCAGGCACATAGCACATATTTCCAGCGGGTCCGGGACGTCCGTGAGAAGCATTCTAGTGCTATCAGCAAGCAATTCTACTCGATCCAGCACGATCGTTTCAAAACGGATGATGTGAGCCCACAGCACTATGTTCCATTCCCGACTCGCCGCTCTCAGCAGATTGCGCATCAAACTGCGTACAACCAAGAGGTGTCGATATTGGCGGGAGTTTCCAAATATGTTGGCTTTCCAGCTGCTCCATCGCTCTCACCTGCGCGACCAGCGGAACTTGACGAGGACCTGGAAAAGATGGGGGTGAGTATCTCTAATGCACCTGAAGTTCCATGGAAACTAGCGAGCTAACCTTCACTTTCTACACAGATCTCTATTGAAACAAGGGTTCCTGCCTCTCAACATCAGTCAACAATACCTCGGGCGCCCATGTCGAGCATATCATCGAACGTTTACCATACCTCCGCGGAAGAAGCCTTCCTTGAACAGACCCCTTGGGCGAACCCGCAACATCCTATTCATCAACACCAACACCTTTCCCACAGGTCACAGAACCGAATCATGGACAATTCTCGTGCGCCTGCATTCGCTACGCCAGCGGGTCAGATGCGCATAGTGGATGTCAGCGCCCCGAATGGATCGGCCTCAACGATTGCGGAGAATTCGTCCGCTAACAATACACCTTACGGTGCGGAGCAAGGCAATGCAGCAACTACTGCAGGGCCGTATCCGGATTACGATGCAGACCGCCGATCTGCCTTCCGGTCGCTCAGTTCTTCCCCTTTAGATGTTCGAAAACCTCATCCAGCTACGTATAACTCCCACGATCATCGACCATCGCATGGTGCACCCCGAAATCCGGGTTACTTATCCCCTCCTGCCCGACTTGGCCTCTTCGGATCAGCCGGCCCAAAACGGGATACTTCACCATCCTTACCCTCAAAACCCGTCAACTCCCTCCATCAACCGGCAGTAATGCTAGGAAGCACAGGGCAAAATCAGATGGCCGCTCGATAGACTAATGCGCTTTTCGCGATAGCCTCCTGGCATTTTATTAGCATGTACTTTGCTCATTTTTATTGTATAGGGACTGGCCTAGGTGTTTATGTAGACCGTGTTTGCTTTTTGTATGTATGGGTTGCTATGTATGGCCGGAAACGCGAGGAGCGAATCAAGTGAAGTTCTTTATACCACTGGCGATTTTATTTGAATATGGCGTACGGACATCACAGCTGTCTGTTCTTGGTGATAATTTTTATTTCCTGAGTCTATCCTTCACAATATCGACAGTCGGCGTTTGGTTTCTTGCTCGGATGTATTGTGATGTCTGCTTTCTCAGATAAATGTGAATGAGGAGCTAGAACAACGGAGTTTATTTCCAATTGACGTGAAGTAGAATGATGCACATGAACATCATTGTTAATTCACTTGTGTAGATCATATTATATGTACGGCAAACCATACAATGTACCCTCCTCTCATCTGAGCTCTAGGCATAAAATTGCGAAAATACATCCATTCATGCAATCCAAACTGGCGCCCGCAGGGGTATATGGTAAGTTCAATAAAGACACCACACAACACAAGACATTAGATACAGAAAAGAAGGAAAAGGGGTGTCAAGAAGATTGGATTCAATCAATTAGTTCACTCGGTCCTTATCCTTCTGTTCTAGTTTACTAATGAGCCGCTTCATGCCCGTCCACTCTTCAGAGGGGACATCGTCGGGCATGCCGCTGAGACCTCTTCCAACTTCGAATACGGTTACGACGCCATCCAGTCCACCGGTGGCGAGACGGCGACCCTCGCGCTCTTCCCATGCGACCTTGTTTAAGCTGCGGGAGAGAACACCGGCACGACCCTTAGAGGGTGTGGTCCGTACAGCGGGGACTTCAGTGTCTGTGTAAAGGTCCCAGACTTCAAGGTTTCCTGCGCCGTCAACGACGGAGAAGACTCCGGGACGGTGGGGGGACCAGCGTGCATCGTATACGACGTCTTCGCGGCTGATGTCAAGGATAGGCGTCACGACTTGCGTGTCTGTGATGCCAGATGTGGTGGCCGGTGCGGTGGCTGCGGGAGGGCGGACATGCCAGAGTTTGACAGTCCAGTCAAGACTGGAGCTTAGCATGAGGTCTCCGAGATCAACGGGGCCGCGGGCTGGGTGGAAGGCTGTTGACATAATGGGGGCGGTGTGACCGCGGTAGGCAAGGCGGTGGTCGGTGCCTGCTTTGGCGCCGGCGCGGTCGTAACGGTGGCAGGGGTAGATGCCGCCTTCTTCAGTGCCGACGATGAAGAAGGTTGGGTCTGATTGGGGGAATGACATGGTTGTGGGTGCAAGGTCTTCTGTCTTGGATGGCGGCGGGGTCGAGAGCTCGAGATACTCCTGAGGCTGGGCGAGCATGTCGACGGTCCAGCCGCAGACGACGCCGTCTGTAGACGCGGTGAGGATGTTATGTGCGTTCTGTGTTCCGACAATTGAGATACTGTAGACTGGGTGGGTGTGCCCTGCGCCTGTCAGGGGAGTCTTCTGGACGGGTGCGCCACCACCGGCACGCGACGAGCGGGTGTCCCAGAGAAGTACTTGGCCCGAATATGAACCGCCGACAACAATGTTAGGATGGAACGGCGAGAATTTTGCGGTTAGGATATCTGAGGTCGAGTGAAACACATACTCTGGGCGGGAGTGCAAGTGCTGGTTCCAGATTTGTACAAGGCCATCTGGTTCGTGGGGTGCTGTGGGATTCTTGGTGTATGCTGCGAGAACAAGCTCGGGAAACTTGTTGCATAAGATTGTGAGCAGCCTGAACGATATGGAACAAGGGGGAGCTATTACAAACCTTGGGGGAGAAGCATATATCGCTAATCATGCGTTTCTTGCTCCACCTTTCATCCCAGAACTGGCAGACCTCCTTAATGCCTCGTTTCTTCTTGCCGTGTTCATCATCGTCCTCCAGCTCTGCATCCATCCCACCTAGCTCATAGTCGGCCAAAACGTCATATTCCTCATCTAGAGCACGCTCAATAACTTTCGCAGACCGCTCAACGAAGTCTAGGAAATCCTCGGATGAGGTGACAGCCTTCAGCTCGTCATCGTCAAGCTTCCGTAATGGATATCGTAGAGAATAATCGACGTTGGTCTCTTGCTGGGTGCTTTCCTGGGTGGCCTGTAGCTCATCCTCGATTTCCTTGCGGAGCTTCTTGCGAATTTCGTCATCACGCTCGCGTTGTTTCTTGTTGGACGGTCTATAGTCTTCGGTTTCCTCGCCATCTGAGTCGAGAGAAGATGTGTCATGCTCGTTCTGCCGTAAGTCATCTGTTTGTACCCCTTTATTGTAGGTGACAACCTCCGGCTTGACTTCAGGGGGCAGCGAGGGTTCGGGGATAGCAACAAAGGCCTCTGCTCCAACGGTCTGCACGGCGATTGACTGTGAGTAGGGTCGCGGAGGCGGACTGAGTGCTTCTATATTGTCTCCGCTGAGTTGGCTGGCGCTCAGCACCGAATTTGGCCGGCTCCCTTTTCGCGAGAGGCCATCCGCACCGCTCACCGTTGCCGAACCCGGACGGTCAACGAGGCGCGAGATCAGGTCATCGAGCTCAGCTCTACTGTCGGAACGACTGGGGACTGGTGAAACAACCTATGACAATTAATATATTAATGTTCGGTGATTCTAAGCATTGCGACTAGGACCAGCACAGCGGTGCATACCTCTGAGGCATCCCCAGTGCCAGCCCGGGATTGAGAGAACTCCTTCTGTCGCAGCTCCCTCTGGCGTTTCAGTTCTGCTAACTTGGCCTTTTTGGCGAGGATCTCGGCCTTCCGTTGATTATTGACGGCCGACATGATGATGTACAGAGAATGCGTGTTCCTCTCTGTGGAATTATTACCTATTTACTTCTTGCTTCCTATTGTATACCCACGTTGGTTGATGCGTGGAATGGGGAGGATGACATAAGCCCAGGTCCGACGGGCCGGAAAAACTCGCGACAGGAACTTCGTCTTGCACCAGCATCCGAGTCTCTTCTACTTGCCATCATTGATCACTTGTCTGAGTCCAGGGCTTTCTGCTTCTCCAGTCCTGTTCATTTCTGCAATTGTTGATCCGGAGGCCAGGATCTTCCCACAATGGCTGCTTCACAGGGTGTCAATGTGAGCCTTCGCGAGCGTTCCGTCTTGATATCCAAGTCTCCCTTCCGTACTAACCCAGGCTCCTTCTTACGACATAGGTTCTCCGTTATTCGGCTCTCGTTGCTGGTCTCGTCTACGGTTTCTATCATCAATCTTCTATCACGGCTACCACTAGGCGCGCCGAGGCCAACCGCGAATATGCCCGCCAGGAGCGCCTGATTGAGCAGGCCAAGGCGGAATGGAAGAAGAAGACGCAACCTCAGGACACTAACTCAACGGGTGGTATGTTTGGAAAACACTTCATATTCCTACATCAGGTAGCAATTGGGTGCACCAGCACCTCATTCGCCCCTTGTTTCGCTGGAGGTGCTAACACACGACTGTTTATAGTTATTACGAATCTCGACGACCCCAAGTTTGACCTAGAGGCTTTCCTGAAGCTGAAGGCTGGCGAGGCTTAAAGAGTCGTGGATGTGCAATACGAAATGAAAGAGAAAAGACAAATTGAGGGGCAACCGTCGCCGTTCGAATGCTCCGCTACCTCCATCGGGTCCTAGAGAGATGGTTCGGGTGAAACCCGATTATGTATTATTTGTTTGGTCTAATTATTTCCCAGAGTCGTTCCATTGCGAGCGATAGGAATGAGTTTCTTTTTCTTTTTCACAATCATAGAATTCCGATCCGCATTTTGTACATATCCTAGGTTTGCATGTGTACTATGTTTGGACCAGATGACCGAGAAGTTCAGTTCTCTACATCGGCGTATTGCCCGTAACCTCCTTTGACCTTCGCATCTCCTTTTGAAGCGGAATGGTTGGTATTGTTCTATGTTGCTAAGTATCATAACCCGTTAGAGGAAACCACTGAGCTTGCCTGATTGCGGAAACCTGAACTCCCTTCGCTCTTAAGACGGATGCTCGGAGTTTCGCCAGAGATGAGTGAGCTAGTAATGCAGAATTCAGCTGCCCTGGTTGCTGATCAACGCCATCACCCGGCTTAGTTCATTCTGCAAGCTATCATCTTTCGGAGGAGCGGTGACGATAGGTTTGGGGTGTAGCAACTGTTTCTGACTATCCCACTTCCACCCACAGGTTGTGAACTTTTCGATAATTGCTGGATCACCTCTCTCAGCGGCAGCCGAGTCGAGACCAAGATATCTTGCGACGGCGGCGGCCCGTATCGTCTCGTAAGAATTGCTTACTTCCTTCAGCGTCTTTTCTTGGAAATAGCCTAGAGGTCCGTTAGAGAGCCGCTCGAATCATGGGCAGGGTCAGAGTGCCCTCCTTACTCTCATAGCGTTGTATTAAGGGTTGCGATCGCTCGGGCCATGGTAACTCTCGGAGGATTTTGTAGATCTCGGCGTGCTTGCTTTGCCAGACAGCGCGCAGTAGGAGCAAGCAAGTTTGCAGCAAATCTGTTTGCAGCAATTCTCGGGGTATCCGTCTTGTTAACGCACGAGCCTCGCAGCTATTCCGGTTCCTATTAGCTATCCGCCGCATGGCAATCAGGCCAAGCCCGTCAACATGGCCAGAAAACTCACATCTGATCCGTGAGAAGGTGGGAGAAGAAAAAGGCCGTATAGAAATCAATTAGGAGGTTCCTTTCGTCAGGGGTGGTCGTTGGGAGAAGGCAAGCCTGCTCTTCGTAATCTGATAATGAGGTATAGAGATCAGCGGGTGTGGGAGCAGCGGCGAGGACTGCAGAGAGCTGGTCGAGGGAAAGAGGTGGGAGATCCATGACGCGGAAAAGGGGGTATCTTTAGTACAGTGCTAAAATATGAAGTAGGGTATAACAAAGACGAGCGAAGAATTCGATGCTTGAGGTTTCTTTATAATGACGATGCGGGGACTTGGGGAAAGTTCCCGATCGACCTGACAGTAATCTCTCAAGAATCAAGTGCCTGGTGCCAAGCCTTCCAAAGTGACCACCTTGCGCAGCTCTCCCAGTCGTTGTCAACACCTCAACTCTCCAATTTCTGGACAGTCGCTTCTCCACTGCTCCAGACAGGACGAACCCCATCCTGTCTTTACTCTCATCCCCATTGGAACCCGTCGTTTCTTTTGCTCCTGGCCATTATGGCCGATTCTCCCGTGGATGTCCTTCTTAAGGGCAACTCCGGCAGAAGTGCACGCGGCCTCTTGCGTATCATCATTCTGGTAACTATCGCAGCTGCAGCTGTTTCCAGTAGACTGTTCAGTGTCATCCGTATGTTCCTACAGCTACTCCTCTACAAACTTCCAATTGGAGCCAATGCTGACAGTGATTACTTGATCCAGGCTTCGAGAGTATCATCCACGAATGTACGTATACGGCCTAGAGTACTTACAATTGCGACCATCGGACTTCCACAAGACGACGGACCTACATTTAGACAGCGCGCTAATATAAAATCGTTTAGTCGACCCGTGGTTCAACTTCCGAGCGACGAAATACCTAATTCAGAATGGCTTTTACGATTTTTGGGATTGGTTTGATGACCGTACGTCACCCTTGCCCGTCGGACATGGCAATCAGCTGGTAGACACCGATTGGGCTGTCCCGCATTGATCACTGCATACTGAAGATATTCTACTATCCAGGTACATGGCATCCTCTTGGGCGGGTCACCGGAGGCACATTGTACCCCGGTCTCATGGTGACCAGTGGCATCATTTATCATATTCTCCGATTTTTGACTATCCCCGTCGATATTCGCAACATTTGTGTCTTACTGGCACCCGGATTCTCTGGCCTGACAGCGTTCGCAATGTATCTCTTGACCAATGAGATGTCTTCCTCTCCCTCCGCGGGTCTTCTTGCGGCCGCTTTCATGGGCATCACCCCTGGATACATCTCTCGCTCCGTGGCAGGCAGTTACGACAACGAAGCGATTGCCATTTTTCTCCTGGTTTTCACCTTCTACCTGTGGGTCAAGGCACTTAAGATCGGTTCCATTATGTGGGGAGCATTGGCTGCTCTATTCTACGGCTACATGGTGTCCGCCTGGGGTGGATACGTTTTTATTACTAACTTGATCCCCCTGCATGTTTTTGTCCTTCTTTGCATGGGGAGATATAGTTCGAGGCTTTACATCAGCTACACCACGTGGTATGCCCTGGGAACTCTGGCCAGCATGCAGATTCCGTTTGTTGGATTCCTACCAATCCGCAATAGTGATCACATGTCCGCTTTGGGTAAGCTCGATTATCATGGACGGCTGCACAGCAATATGCTAATATTTCCTCAGGTGTCTTTGGCCTACTTCAACTTGTGGCTTTTGCGGAGTTTGTGCGTGGTTTTATTCCAGGCAAACAATTCCAGAGACTCCTCACTGCTTCGATTATTCTAACAACTGGCCTCGCTTTTGCCGGGCTCGTTCTCTTGAGCGTGTCCGGGATTATCGCACCCTGGAGCGGTCGTTTCTATTCGCTGTGGGATACTGGCTATGCTAAAATTCACATTCCAATCATTGCTTCAGTTTCGGAGCATCAGCCCACCGCCTGGCCATCATTCTTTTTCGATCTCAGTTTCCTCATCTGGCTCTTCCCTGCAGGTGTTTATATGTGCTTCCGGGATCTTAAGGATGAGCACGTATTTGTCATCATCTACGCCGTCCTTGCGAGCTATTTCGCCGGCGTCATGGTTCGACTGATGTTGACTTTGACCCCCATTGTGTGTGTTGCGGCTGCCTTGGTCCTATCATACATCCTTGATACTTATCTGAAAACTTCACCTGGCCCGGTTACTCGAGGAAAGGCGAACGACGATCCCTCCTCCGAGGGTCTCCGCTCTGCCAGGTCCCCCGAAGTTGGAATCAGCTCCTATTTCTCTAAAGCTGTGACGACATCCGCTGCCATCGTATACCTCATTTTGTTTGTTGCGCACTGCACTTGGGTAACATCAAACGCATATTCATCACCGTCTGTGGTTCTGGCCAGCCGCATGCCAGACGGAAGCCAATTCATAATCGATGATTACCGAGAGGCATACTACTGGCTTCGCCAGAACACTCCCGCGAATTCCAAAATCATGTCTTGGTGGGATTACGGTTATCAGATTGGCGGCATGGCGGATCGGCCAACGCTTGTGGATAACAACACGTGGAACAACACCCACATTGCTACTGTTGGAAAGGCCATGAGCTCACGCGAGGAAGTTAGCTACCCAATTCTTCGCCAGCACGATGTCGACTACGTCTTGGTGGTCTTTGGCGGGTTGCTTGGGTACTCCGGTGACGATATCAACAAGTTCCTCTGGATGGTCCGTATCGCGGAAGGTATCTGGCCCGACGAGGTAAAGGAGCGAGACTTCTTCACTCCAAAGGGAGAGTATCGCGTGGATGAGAATGCCACTCCAGCTATGCGCAACAGCTTGATGTATGAAATCACCCCGTTGCTTTCTTCAACCTTTGAAGGTTGAGCGCGTACTGACTATAATGAACAGGTACAAGATGTCATACCTCAATTTCAACAAGCTCTTCCCTACGGGCCAGGCTACTGACCGTGTTCGCGGAGCCAAGCTCCCTGCGGAAGGCCCTCAACTCTCTACTCTGGAAGAAGCTTTCACGAGTGAGAACTGGATTATCCGTATCTTTAAGGTCAAGGACCTGGACAATTTGGGCCGGGACCACAACAACGCCGTCGCGTTTGACCAGGGAAACAAGCGAAAGAAGGCTACTAAGAAGAAGGGACCTCGTGTTCTAAGATCCGAATAAGGGAGGAGTCAACCTTGCTTTCTGTGAGAGCATTTCTTCCATATATGTTTTTGTATTGATTTTCCTGTTCGGGCGGGGATGTAGAAGGCTATAAAAATGGATTCAGAGCCCCTTAGAATTAACCAAATTCACTTGTACAAAATTGTTCCTTTGGCATGGCGAATAGAAGAAGTTTAATAAAGTTTCTTCTCCATTCGAGAGTTGATAATATACAATGGTATGAATAGACCAGTTGAAGCTAAACAACGAATGGATATGGTCCTTGGCCGAGATATCCCTTCGAAGGTAACAGCCGTGCGAATTTCCTAGTATGCGTCAGGCACCGTGCAACCCCCCCCCACCCCAGCGATAGAATCCGTCCCCGGTAGGTAGGAGGTAGGTCCGGAACGTACCGGGGCCGCTCTAGGCAACGTAGGTCCAATAAATGAAGAAAACGAGATATTGATTGCCACCGTATACTCCAGACCCCATGTGCACCATAGCTAATGAAATTCTCAATCTTGGCTAGCAAGCAGATGGTATGTTGAACAATTTATTCCCCCACTCTCATTGTTTCGATTGTTGCGATGTAGCAGGAGCATCGGGCACTTGGACGTCGGAGAACTCATCCTGTCCGACGGCGCGAATGGTGTATGCATCTGAGTGAATTCGTGAATTAGCAATCTACCGGAACTAGGGGACGTTTTATAAAGGCCCTAGTTGCGCAATGTCGGAACGTACAAACACCGACGGTAAAGATGCAAAGGCCTAGGCCGGTTGCAGCATTCTTGAAGAGATACGGCCGGCGAGCACGGATGAGAGCAGCGCCGGCACGGTAGTCTTTACCGTAGTATGTGGAGTTGAAGCTGGATAGACTTGGTCAGTTCAGCTGTCGGTGTTCGGGGGATCGCGGCGGATGACTGAAGAAGAGGCCTGGGTATGATAGGAAGGGAGAAGACGTACATTCCGACTGGCATTGTGTATGTCGGAGGATACTAAGAGTTGATTGAAATGCTGGAATCGAGGACGCGATGTGCTTGACTATCGGGGGAGAACGGCGAGAAAGCTGGAGTGCTAGAGGAACCGAATGATGCGCGGGCCGGTCTTGGCTTTTTTGTTCCGCAGTCTGCAGCCTGGCCAGGCACAGCCTGCAAGGTATGATAGGGCGATGTGAAAGTCAAATTAAGGTATTTATTGCTAGAATTCCAACAGTGAGCGACTTGCCAATATTCTTCCTTTATTTCCTCCAAGTTGCAATATCACCTCGACACCTGCAATCAGGTAATGGGTATACTTTGTATCACGTGACATATATCGGTCACAGACGATTCAGAGTACTCCGGGCAGCGGACAGCTTGATTGCTTGTGAAGAAGTCAAGATATAAGATTAGATGACATATGTTCAGAGCAGAATCTTGACACTCCCACATCCTCGTCTGTTATGCTTGGATTGCTTCGTTGTATAGTTCAGTCGTACCGGAGCGGGCAAACTCTCCTCCGAGCTCGTGCAAGAAATCCGTCATTCAACAACAGCGTCGGCTTCCACTGAGACCTTTCATTATCCAGTTCATTGTTGTTTCATCTTCTCTGTCACGAATACCTCATCCTTATTCCGCCTCGACTCGTCCCTCGGAGTCTCGAATTAAACACCCTCCGGTGACTTGGTTATCCCGTCTTTTCCCCCACTTAGCCCAAGCTGTTTCACGTGTTCTATGCGTCTCGTGAGCAATCATAGTTGTCGCGCCTCTGTTCTGAGCGCACGTCTACCGCCCATTGCTACTTTGCCCGTCTAAATCACTGCGCAACGTAGACAGATTCCAGAATTTATTATCTCGCCCACCCCTTGACCTTCGTGCCTTCCGCCGTTAACTGGTTCTTCTTTCGCTGAACCGAGCCGGCCATGGCTCAGTCGGGAGACCAGGTCGTCGAACAGATCGCGCAGCTAAATGCTGCTCGTAATCTCGTCCTAGGGGACGCTGCCTTCTATCCTCAGATCGTGAACGGAGTCCTCCCAATTATCGGTGCACGCGCGCGAGTGGAGTTGCGGCGATGGGGAACCGAATTCCTGGCCGAGACGTTCGCTAGTCCTGCGTTTACTACGGCTCAGAAGGAACAGTTGGCTACAAATGTGTTACAGGCGGTGCGGAGTATATTGGAACTACCGGAAGGGGATCAATTGGTCTTGAAAAATATAGCCCAGACCGCTGCCAGTTTATATCCGCTGGTTTTTAGGCATATGTAGGTGACCGGTGCTTCTTTTATTCACCCCCAAGAGCCACCTCTCGTAGATGTTGGCAAACAAGCTCTAGGAGGAGCTGTCTATCCTCTCAGTGAGTTCCACAGTCACTAATACTTGACGTGATAGTATCAACCATCCCGACGACAAGCAATCTTGGGAGCATATCGAAGCAATCAAACAGGTTCTTCTGCGGAGGTGGGATTCGTTTTCATACCCCGTCAAAGTATGCTGCATCAAATTCGCCCAGCGAGTCGTTCTAGTACAAACGCATGGTTTAATTGCGGACCCTAGGGTATGTATAAGGAACTTGGGCCCTTGAATGAAGCGATCTGAATAGACAGGACTAACGGTTCATCCAGCGACCTGAACAAAACGAAACATCTCTAGCCATAGTCCCTCGAAATCACCCCCTACTCTCTCTCCCGAATCTAGAAGCGGAAGCCTCAGGGCTATTGGACAGGATGTTATCCGTCTTTCAAGAGGATGCAAGGTAGGTTACCGCCCACTTGTCTTTCAGTAGTAGACACTAATGCGCTTTGGCTGTGTTTTTAGTGACCCTATCCTTGTGAATGCGACATTAAACTGCCTAGCTGCCCTCGTCCGAACCCGACAGTCCGTTGGAAACAAGATCATAAATTCTATTCTCAGCTTCTTCCCCGCGCGGCACACGCGCTCACCGGTGACACCTGCTGTACGAGTTGGAGTTAAATCCATGGAAAGGACGTCTCGAGCTGTGCTTATAAATATCATAAAAAGGTAAGGGTGCCTGGTGTTAGATCCCACCGATTAATGCTTAGAGTCCTCCAGGAACCCCAGTCACCCTCTCGCGGCCAAGATGCAGCAACATATCGAACGACTGATGCAATCTCGCACAGAGGCTGTTGATGATATATCACGGAAGCGAGGACTGCCGACTGAGCCAACTGATGGTCTGGATGCTGCTAAACGCGCGAGGCTTGATGCCGAAACCCCTCCGATTATCAAAGTACCACCTCTTCCCCCGGGCCGATTAAGCTTCGCCCAGCTTTTCACTCTAACCGAGGACTCTGGGCTTTCTTCATTTGACGTGAAACAGCTGCCCCCCGACCTCTTAGTTAAGATTGTAGTTCCTCTACTAGTGCGTGTTGACCAGTTGCCATTGAACCAATCCGTCGATGTATGTCATGAATGATCAGTCTATCTATATTGAAGTTTTTCTAACTTCATTTTTAGGCTATACGGATGCGATATCAAACAGTCCTGAAACAGCAGGTGACACAACCGCAGCAAGCTGCTCCTGAAGATGATGACGATTATGAGCCTGAATACGATCCTATGGATATTCCAGCATCAACGGTGGATCAAACTAGTGCGGTGTCAGCTGATCTACCAGGGGAGGAGCCCGATCTTGTGTCCCTGGGGCCATTTGTCTTGCCACGACCCCCTCCATTGAGTGAGGAACAAGCTGCAGAAGCTGGTCGAGGTGCCATAGCTAGAGTCTTTGGCATGCTAGGATCAACCACGTTGACTCCGAATCCCGTAAAAGGCCAGGGACAGCAACTTGGCTTCTCTAGATTAGCGGGCAGTACATTCGACCGTGATGCTTGGGTGACATTACTCACGCGGCTCGCCACTCGGGCTCCGGCTGGGTTAGAGGGACCGAAGCCGGAAGCAGGTAGTTCGACCAGAAAGAAGCCTACTATTTCAGATACGATACGAGAGACTTTCTACCGCTACATACTTGAAGACTTCCGGGGCCGAGTGAATGTCGGTATCATGTGGCTGAACGAGGAGTGGTACAACGACCGCCTGCAGATGAAGATTGCTTCCTCTAATCGAACAGACGAAGATGAAGAGGTTTCCGTGCCATTGCATTACGATCATTGGGTATTACGGCTGCTGGACGGATTTTTGCCTTACCTAGATTCCCGGGATACCAAGATCTTCATTCGATTCCTAAGTGAAATCCCAGAAGTGACAATCTCGATCGCCAAGCGGATAGCCAGCCTTGCGAAAGATCCTGAGCGCGTGAGCCTCTGCGTCCAGTCCTTTATGTCTGCTTGCTCCACGCTCTCTCTTACTCACTACGCAAGTATACCAGACTGATCGTTTCTAGGTACTTAATAATGTTCCGCCCCCCAGCGCGAGAAATATGCCTCGATGCCCTAGAGGAAGTTTATCAGAACTGTGAGTTCTCAGTCTTCCCCCGTCTTATCGAATGTTTTTTTTCTCAGTTACTAACCCTTTTCCCGCAGATGAAGAGTCCCGTCCTTCCGCTGGCAAAGTCCTATCCAGATGGCGGCCCCAAAGAGTTGAGCAGCTACAGGCAGAACAGACAACCTTAGTGAACCGCACTATCGATTCCCAACCACCAAATGCAACAGTCACGAATGGTGCCAAAGACCCAAGAACAGCGCGTCTAGTCTCCTGATTGATAGCATTTGGTTCTTTGTCTTGATGACTTAATCTTTTTTTCAACGCATCACAAAGGAGATTTACCCCGCATGATTCCCCAATCTTCATGTCCAATCAATCTATCGTCTTTCGGCTGATTTACCAAGACATTGGTTTGATATTCCACTTTCGCAACCACAACATTTTGTGGCATTACAGCAACCCGGGTTGAGGGCAGGGAATTTATCTCTTAACGAGCTTACCAACATGTAGGATTATGATTATGGCTGTTAAATCAATATGAGATGTACAGCAGATAATGAATTTGTGTGCTCTAAGATTCGTTCAAGGCTCTGCGTAGTAGTAACGACTGAAGTCTGCGCTCAGCTAGTGAGAATAATCTCAGGATATAAGTACATTCCATGGCGCAAGTCAAGGCTGGATATTATACTACTCTATCTTCATATCAATGTATTTATGGCTGTAATTTGTAGTGCAAGGTAATTCATATAGATCTCATAAATACGTATAATTATTATTTTTCGGTTAGGGACATGTATTCGTCGATTGTCGGCATACTCGGCACACTTAGTACGTATATCGGAACCCGACCTAAGACAAGCATTGTAAGCACCTGGTCATCATATCTAAGTGGTAGTTTAGGGAAAGGGACAATCCCTACCGTATTCTGGAGCACTTCCCCACCCTTCTGTCTAGCATTCTGGATATAGAACCCTATCGTAAACATCCCCACAATCCCTATCATAAGAATATGCGACCTATCCATCAACACCATAGTTAGATCAGTACCAGACCAGGGACCGATTTTACATAGTTAATCCCGTCGAAGGAAATATAACCTACCCAATCGAAACCCAAACCGCAGTCTGGTACCCCGGCGCCTCCTGCTGTCTCACGATATAGCTGCCCGCAATCGAACCCAGCCCATTGCAAGCAGCAACAGCAGCGGCCGTTGTAGCTCGCTTCCATTGGCCGACGACATTATTCGCCATGAAGGCGTTGAGCGCCGCCCAGTTGGACACGTAAGCGCCTGTGGCTAGGAAGGTGCCGATGTAGCGTACTGTTACTTGGGTTGAGGAGGGGAGGCCGAACATCAGGTAGCCTGCTATAAGGCACAGGGCGTTGAATGTGATGAGGGGTCCGCGGATCCGGTACGTATCGCCGAGGAAAGAGGTGAAGATGACGGGGATAACGGACCAGTAGTATGGCTAGGCGGGTGGTTAGCATTGTTTTTTTTGGGGGGGTAGAGGGGGTGGGCTGGATAAAGCGGAGTATAGTTACCGGGGTTGAAAGAAGGATAGAGTCATTACTAGAAAAGCCCATTCCTGATACGAGGATTTGGGGAAGGAAGTAATTGAGTGACGTTGAGACGATATTCAGCAGGAAGTACATGCAAGCAAAGCCGTATAATTTCGGATCTTTAAAGTTGGCGAGGACCTTCTGCCATTCGAAGGGATCGAGAATGACATCGCCGCGATCAGTCTGGATGCGTTGAACGGCGATTTTCGCCTCAGTCTCAGTGAGGAAGTAGACGCTTTTATGTGCGTTCTCAGGAAAGTCGACCATCCACCAGTACGTTATGATCCCGATAACGCAGGCGATTAGACCTTGAACAAGGTACATCCAGCGCCAGCCCTCTAGCCCGGCTTTGCCGTGGAGTTGATTCAGTCCGTAATTGACTATGTAACCCGTCGCGAGTGCAGCGACTTCTCCGGACTGTAGGAAAGCAAATCGGAGTTGCTGCTCTTGCCTGGTGTACCACGTGCTGACGAGGTAGGTCAGGCCAGGATAGATTCCTGACATCGAGATACCGAGCAGTATGCGGACAGCGATCATCTGGCGCCAAGTTTGGACGAATGCTGTGCATAGAGTGATCAGCCCAAAGCAGAACGTGATAGCGGCAAACCAGATCCGTGGACCTACCCAGCGCACAGCGACGGTACAGGGGAACTGGAAGACGATGCTGGCGACGGTGAAGATGAAGATTGACACAGAGTATCGTTGGCCTTGCAGGTCAAGATCATCCAGCAACGTCGTGACTGATGCTGATGCGAGAATCCCCGAGTCCAGCAGATTGAGGCTGCACAGGAGCCCAGCGATGGAGCAGAGTCGTAGATCGACTTTTCGGCGGATTCTCAACTCGAGGTGTTTCCATTCTGAGGGAATCGACGACCTCTCTGCATGGCTGTGCTGAGGCGTTCCTGAACCATCATCAGGATTAATTGTCTGATGGACGATCGAAGCAGGCTTTTTAGATGTCAACTGCCGGTCATGGCTGGAGAACATTGTGCGTGGGATATAACTGGGGAGAGGGAAAAAGAAAGGAATGGAGGGGCTGGAGAAGCAGAATCGGTATCACGGCATTGCAGATAAACATGTGGATGGCTTCACTTGTGCCTCATACAACACCGCACCGACTACACTGCAATTGTCTATTGCACATATTAATTTCTCCTTCGTTGATTCTGGGAGTCTGCTGGACATATCTCCCATTATTACTACATCATTCTCTCCACATCAGAGCATCCTATTATTGGAGCCAGTTTCATCCTCACCAGTACATGGCTCTGGCATTTTCTCTATCTTCAAATCCATGCATTTTGTGCAATCTGATCAAGTGCCGCCGACAAGCCATGAAAGCCACCATTCTGGGCATCAGGGCTTGGGGTAGGGAACGACCAGTTCAGATTCTAAAGTGCTGCGCCTCAATCCTGGGATGAGGGCCGCCTCGTTCATTTGAAACGAACTATTAAGCCTCCAGCTCCCTTTTTTAACTCCATATTACAATACACTTGTCCTCCTCTTCACCTCTGTTGTCTCTGTTTGGAGATGATACCATGCGCTGTACCAGTTCATCACGATAATGATCATCATCCTTGACGGAATCTCACGCCCATGCCAAGTTGAGCTCCCCTGATTTGCTAATACGTCGTCGAAAAATATCCCGGCCTTTGTATAATTCGACTACCGAGGAAGTCAAGTGAGAGAGGAGCTTCACCTAGTGGCTATGTTTGCGTAGGCTGCGTTCGACTCTGGCGACGATGCTGAGCGCAATATCAACGTCGTGAATACGCGATGGTCAGACATGAGCTGCATGTTTGGTGCAAATCATTACTGTGGTTCCGATGCCTGCGCGTCTAATCTTGGTTCATCTAGGGATTGTTGCGCGCTGACGGCGGCGACCTGTGATGCCGAAGAGGAATATCTATTGCTAGCAAAGGAATGACAGGTTTCTCTATTTGCACAGTAAGAATCAGTTTCAAGGTCGGCCAAGCCTGGTTTCCCCGCGAGAGGTGGGCGAGTAGGAAGAAGAGGTGAACCTGCAGACGGTCAATGTGGCAATGGTGTCGTTGAAGCTGGTGAGGCGTGTGACTATGGAGGAGACTCGTGCGATGAGTTTGAAGCTCACTGCTGGCCCGACGACTTGCCAATGACGAAGGGCCCTATTGCAAAAGTATGGCGACTTTTTGTCATGGGTAAGGGCCCATAAATTGTTGGATTGTTGTTTAATGGTTTGTCTGGGGAGGTCGATTATTGTTTCGGAGCGCTCATCCATGGCAAACGCCGCAGAATGAGGCTCAAGGAAGCAGCATTTAGATAATAACTTTACAACAAATGATGGGCAATGCTGATGATAAGCATTGGGTGCCTGTCCGAATTACCTTTGGACCTGTCCCATGAATCGGACTCAGTAATAACATGCAATCGGATAACTAGGCCAGGCTCAGAGAGCTTGGACAGTGCGGTGGTAGATCCTAGGCGCCTTGTGTCATCTCGGCATCTCAACATCAGTGTCATCACATTGCATGATTCGAGCATCGAAGCTCCCGCTGCCGATTGAAATTTGAAAGCTTCCATAAGCCCATGGGGCAGTCTAGTCCTCAACGCCCAGCACATGGTTTGATGATAGTATCGCCGGAGTGGACCTGAATCTCGACCCCGCAGTCTCTGACCCGCACCCGCTTTCCCTTCGGACGAAGGGAGTGACACTGACAACAGATTGCAGAGCTCCAAGTCTCAGCATAAGTTGGTGGCACAACGCCCTGTTTCGGACCATGGGGCATCTTTCGTCTTCGCCTTGATTTCTTTTATCCGGGTTACTCGCTTTCTCGTTTCTGCTTTCGCTGAAAGGCTCACCGCCACCAACAATCCTACAGCAATTCCTTCCCAGCTTATCTGACCAGACAATATCAACTCAACTACAACAGCAAATATGGTGGAATTCATCCCTCCTCCTGACCCTCGTGCTTTACTCCCTCAGTTACTGGCCTGCCTTCCGACGGCATTTGTCTCCTCGCAGGCCCCGCCAGCTCTTCTTCCGCTCCTATCACCTGTCCTGCGCCAGAGAGTTCAGTTCCTTACTTCGGTGGTTGCGTCGCCGACCGAGTCATGGCTTCGGTTACTCTGCTGGGACTCAGAACAAGGGGAGCGACTTCAATCTCTGGTTGATGGTGCTAGCTTCGAGCTTCATCCCGTGTCGGGAGAGATTGAGTTGCCCGACGATATACCGGTGACCTACAGACGGGTGGACGAGGAAACTCTTCAGTCGCGTGTGCTTGTATTGGACTACGAACTGAAGGTCGTGTACCTCTGGTGCCCAAAGGAGGAGAACCCGGGATGGCGGATTGCAGAACTCTTGCCTCACGAGGGTGCGGGAGAAGACGATGGGGCTTGGTCCCTCTCGATCGGAGACGCGAATACGCATGCGAAGGAGAAGTTAGTGGAGGATGCTTTAAAGGCAGCGGAGAACGATGAAAAGGCAACACCCGCTCAGGAAGAGGATGACGATGACGATGACTATTGGGCACGATATGATGCTACGCCCGGACGCACTCCTTCAGCGAAGAATTTCGCGCCGCCTGCCCTAACGTCTATGCTGCAGCACCAGGGCCCCTCGGAGTCATCCTACTTTTCCCAATATGATGATGTGCAACCCGCTATGGACAGCCATGACCCAGATGAAGAGTACCCGGAGCTTGGGCCGACTTCCCTTGGTGGAAATATACTTGCAGAGCTTGGCAAACGAAATACGGAAAACGAAGAGTCAGCGTCTCACGAACACACAAGCCAGACAAACGGAATGCCATTGAATCATCCCCGACCCGAATCTGCATCGTCTTCTAATTCAGAGGCAGTGTCGAAACTGGAGCAGGAAGCGGAGACTCAGTCTACATGCGAGATAGGAGTGAAGCAACATATTGGCTCGAACATCAAGAGCCTGTTCCGTCTCGCTAAAGCGACCGGGATCTCTCGAGCCGATTTTCAGTCGCTGGTCCAGACCGAGCTGGATCTCTTGAATTTGTCTGA
Organism: Aspergillus asperescens; assembly: GCA_027569075.1. NCBI lineage: Eukaryota > Fungi > Ascomycota > Eurotiomycetes > Eurotiales > Aspergillaceae > Aspergillus > Aspergillus asperescens. Next base: position 110,136 of record JAPDEH010000040.1, on the reverse strand, counting down.
CGACGATTGATTCGGAGTAGACTCCTCCCCCTTCAAGACATGATTTATTACTGTACATTTGTGAGCCTTTCAGATTGGTATCATTATATATTCCCGCATTGCTGGAGCGTTTGGGGCATATTGAGCTGCATTTGGATATCCGACATCTCTCGAACATAGCTTCATGTTCTTTTTTTATTTGCAATTGATGGTCGAGGTTGAACACATATTTTCAGATCAAATGAAACACATACAAATTTAAGCTATTGCATAAAATAATACGTATTCCTCCGCAGCACGCCCCTGAATCTCGGAAATCCCTCTGAGGCTCACATGTTCAACTGTCCGGAACTGGTCTTTCCTTGTTCCGTTCCGGGGCTCTGGATGAAGACACGCAATCCAGACCACGGCTTCAACTCGACGATGCTAGTTTCTTGAACAATTCTGTAGCTAATTTTTGAAAAGTGAGCCTGTCCTGCGATAGAGTCGCTTCTCCTTCTCCCCTTCCCAAGCTAACTCGTGCCCTGCAGTTCTATTCCTACTTTCCTTCATCCTGGTTGCTTTGGCGTGGTGATTATGTCTTCAACGCCCTCTCTTCGTAAGAGGGGCGGCAACAAGAAGGAGGACACTCCAGTGTCCTCCGACCGTTCTTTGGCACCTTCGCCTTCGCAATTGAGTGCAGCTCCGCCTCGCTCGTCAGAATGGGACTATCGGCTGGCCATTACCATTCTGACTGTGCTGGCTTTCATCACTCGATTCTACAAAATCTCCCACCCCGATCAAGTTGTTTTTGACGAGGTGCACTTTGGAAAGGTATTTGCTTGCATGTATTAGCAGTGACCGAGTTCGTAACTGACACGCCTGCGTGCCCCTTAGTTTGCTTCCTACTATCTCCGACGGACGTACTTCTTTGATGTCCATCCCCCTTTCGCCAAACTCCTGCTCGCCTTAACTGGGTGGCTAATCGGCTTTGATGGCAACTTTCTCTTCGAAAACATCGGCGAATCGTACATTGACAACAAAATCCCTTATGTTGCCCTCCGTGCTATGCCCGCCGCGCTCGGTGCCCTCACGATCCCTGTGGTATTTCTAATTATGTGGGAGTCTGGGTACTCACTACCGGCCTGTGTCTTAGCTTCGGGGCTTATCTTATTTGACAATGCTCATGTTGGAGAAGATCGACTGATCCTGTTGGACTCTACGCTGGTTATCACTATGGCCCTGAGTGTCCTGTGCTACATTCGGTTCTATAAACTGCGCCATGAGCCCTTCGGACGAAAATGGTGGAAGTGGCTCCTCCTGACCGGTGTCTCACTGAGCTGCGTTATTTCGACCAAGTACGTGGGCGTCTTCACTTTCGTCACTATCGGCGCGGCTGTGTTGGTCGATCTGTGGAATTTGCTGGACATCCGACGTCGCGACGGCGCTCTTAGCATGTTTGAATGGGGCAAGCACTTTGCGGCCCGCTTCTTTTCTCTTATCGTCATTCCTTTCTTCTTCTATCTATTCTGGTTCCAGGTCCACTTTGCCATTCTGACGCATTCTGGCCCTGGCGATGATTTCATGACGCCTGCCTTCCAGGAGACATTGAGTGATAATGCTATGGCGGCGCAATCAGTCAGCATTGAGTACTACGATACAATTTCCATGCGGCACAAAGATACGAAGGTATTCTTACACAGTCACCCGGACACGTACCCACTGCGTTATGACGATGGGCGTATCTCAAGCCAGGGCCAGCAAGTGACCGGATACCCCTACAATGATACCAATAATCACTGGCAAATCATCCCCACCGTGCCCTTAGATGAAAATGATGAGAAGAGCCGCAAGGTACACAACAGCGATATTGTCCAGCTTCGCCACGTTGCCACCGACACTTTCCTCCTCACTCACGACGTCGCATCGCCTTATTTCGCTACGAACCAAGAGTTCACCACTGTTTCGCAGGAGCTTGCCGATGGCAAGAGGCATAACGATACACTATTCGAAATCAAAGTTGAGAATGGCAAGTCTAAATCTAAACAGGAATTCCGGACACTCTCCAGCCAGTTCAAACTTGTTCACGTGCCAACCAAAGTCTCAATGTGGACTCATACATCACCTTTGCCTGAGTGGGCCTTCAAGCAAGCCGAAATCAACGGTAATAAGAATATTCAGCAGAGCAGCAATATCTGGTTTGTGGAAGCTGTTGAGTCCTTGGAAGAGGATAGTCCGCGTCTCAAGAAGGAAGAGCGCAAAGTAAAGCATTTGTCCTTCTGGAAGAAGTACCTTGAGCTGCAGCGAGCCATGTTTTACCACAACAACGCCCTGACCAGTAGCCATCCCTATGCAAGCGAGCCGTTCCAATGGCCGTTCCTTCTGCGTGGTGTCAGCTTCTGGACGAAGTACGACACCCGCGAACAGATTTATTTCTTGGGCAACCCAGTTGGATGGTGGATTTCTAGCAGCCTTCTGGCTGTGTTCGCCGGCGTTATCGGTGCTGATCAGCTCTCCCTACGCCGTGGAGTGGATGCTATTGAAGAAAGTGAGTAGAGGTATTTCGTGCTATTCAATTGAGGCGATGCTAATTGTTCTAGTCTGGGGTACGGGCTCCCGTTCGCGTTTGTATAACAGCACCGGCTTCTTGTTTTTGTGCTGGGCCGCCCACTATTTCCCCTTCTGGCTAATGGGCCGTCAACGTTTTCTACATCACTATCTGCCCGCGCATGTTGCCTCGGCTCTTGTGACTGGTGCTCTGATTGAATTCATATTCAACATCCAGCCAATTTCGGTCCCAGCAACCGTGCCGGTAGCTGCGGATGACCCGACGGGCAAAACGAAGATCAGGCGATTCGTCACTGCCAGAGAGCGCATGGGCTTCAAATCCCTACTTGCCGGTTGGTTTGCGACCTTAACGATTTTGGGAGCTACCATTTGGGGATTCTGGTTCTTCGCGCCCTTGACCTACGGAACGCCTGGTCTGGATATTGCCGAAGTGAAGGCACGTAAATGGCTTGGCTACGATTTGCACTTTGCGAAATAAGTGCTTCTCGCGATCTCACCGTTAACCTGGCGTTCGACGTCATGTAAAATGAATGTTCGTTCGAGGAGTATATGCGCCCCGAGTCTTGATTGATTTAGCCATCGGTCGTATCGGAACTGTTAGGGCTGGGCTGTACAACCTCTAGCCTTACTGGTGAATCCGACTATGGGTTCCCAGCTTTGGATATTTGTCATCTTGGTGGTGAATCTTCCCTCCTTAGTCTACTTTTGTTTATCTTGTGTACCCTGATATTATAGCGCACTACAATGTGGAATCTCTTGTATAATCTACTAATCAAAGAATGATCTACGAATGAAGATTCTGTATCCGATCTGTCTTCTATAAATTGAGCTCAACATTAGCTAAAAACTTCAAAACCAATACATAACCGACGCCGCAAGGAGTATCTTTATACAATCAATCAGCGGTACTATACTAACACCAAAAAAATGAAGCCTAGTGAGTCATCCGCTTCCCAATCTCACTCTCCCATCCACGAACTCTCTCGAACCCATTCGAACCAGTCTGATAGTCAAGCATGGCCTGGTAAACCTCCTCCTGACTCGTCAACACAAACGGCCCATATTGCACAACCTTCTGATCCAACGGCTGCCCAGCAGCAAGAATAAACCTCGACTCCTCCTCCGCATTATCAGGCACCGAAGCCTCAACATAATCCCCCGTCTGCTCGAAAACAACATTATGGAACTGCTTTACCAGCTGCGTCGAGTCCCTCGACCCAAACACAGTGTTCCCAGATAACGTATAAGCAAACGCATTCCAACCCACCGGAAGCACCTGAGAGATGCGCCCACCAGGCTTAACGGTCACATCCAACAACCAAACAGGCGTATACGCCAAGTCCCGAACAGAGTCAATCCCATGACTCTGGCCCGAAATAACCTTGACGCTCACACGGCCCTGGTCCACAGTCGCAAGAGGGATCTCAGCGGCTCTCAAATCCCGATACCGCGGCTCACACATCTTCAGCGTCCGCGGCAAGTCAACCCACAACTGCATCCCGACATTGGGGCTTCCGTCCGGGTTCTCGTGCGGCATCTCTGCATGCATGATTCCCTTGCCGGCTGTCATGAATTGCAAGTCCCCAGGTCCAATGGTGCCCTTGTTACCCGCGAAATCTTCATGGTCGACGCCGCCGGAGAGGAGGTAGGTGATTGTTTCCTGGCCGCGGTGTGGGTGGTCGGGGAAGCCGGCTCCCTTGCCGATTGTGAAGTGGTCGAGCATGAGGAAGGGGGAGAAGTTGCGGAGCTTGGAGGTGCCGATTGAGCGGCGGACGCGGGCGCCTGCGCCTTCGGCTTGCTCGATTGCGAGGAAGACGGTGCGGATTGTGCGAGGGACGGACATTTTGAGTGAGATGGGAGAGGTTGGTGGGAAAGGTTCTTCTTTGGTGGTTGTAGTAGTTGTAGTAGTAGTGGTGGTGAAGGACTGTAGTTGCGATGCGAAGTCCTTTAGAAAGTCGACGTCGATACTGATATTTAGAGCTGGATTGAACTTGATAGCAGTAAAGACTATTGCTGCGATGCCAACAAAAATAGACCAGAGCAGTTTCATCGGCTTCGAATATGGCTATTTATACTTTTGGCTGAGAGTGGTGGGAATGTAGTAGAAGATCCTCGACCAAACGGCGAGGGGCAATTGATCGCTTTTTTATAATTGTCGAGTAAGCATTCTTCACCTCCGTCAATATTATCAAATACTTAATAAGTTTGGTCCAGCTCTCTAAGCTACTATGCTACTCGGTCTTCCATGGTTGTGGTCTTAGGTGCTGAGTGACAATTAGTTAAGCCGGATTTACGGATCTGTGGCCCAAAGTGGAGACATGACAAAGATTCCTGTCAGCGGCGCCAAGACCGGGGATTCCACAGGCGGCTTTTGCATTTCCAAGCGTGAATCACCAGCACTGAGACACTAAGTCATTGGATAACATAAGAAACAGGGTAGAATATTTCCAATTGAATGTCTAGCAATAATAATAAGCACATCCAGAGCTCGACTTGATTTTCCATTGTAGTAGTGGTTGTGCCTGAGTTTTGCGCTACCTCGATATGGCAAGATGAAGATAAGTGGCACGTGCTGATAAGATCAACTTCACAGCTGTCATCAAGGTTCAACATCTTGGTTGGCTGCCCTTGTTCTTCCCTGAAATAGCTAGAATTGTTCATTATTCAAATTTCTCTAATATCAAACCTTTCGACCTTTCTGACAGTAATCGTCACTTGAGGCAATCCCCACCGTGGGTAAACGGGGGTATCGACAGCATACACACTCCACTCCAAATGCGCAGACAGTTGAGGATAGTAGCCTCGCTGCTTGTGCTATCATGCGCGAGTTCTGGCGCATGGGCAAACAGGAAGTTCAATATTAATGATGACTTACTAGCATTTCCTCAGGTGAATCATCCGTCGTTGAATGATGCTCGTCCCCGATACTAACTATCCCACTCTTGTAGTTCCAGATCCATTTCCTGGATGGCTTCATCCTCGATAACCAGGCTCGCGACTTCCTAGAACAAGCTCCCCACGGCTCCTCAACCGCTGATAAGAGAGACGCCTATGATCAAACTCCATTAAAGGACGAAACTCACGACTCGATACACGATGAGCCTTCTGAAGACGAAGTCCAGCTTTCCTACGAGGAGTTGATTCTTGAAGGACAGCGGTATCTTTGTCAAATCCCCGTGGTAGAAGATGACGATACCAATCGAACAAAGGTAGAAGTGAATGAGGACGAGGAGCAGAAGGAGCTCGCGCGTGCAACAGACCGTGGCCTGGAACTCCTGCGCGAAATGGAAGGGGGGTGCCTCTACTACATTTCCGGGTGGTGGTCATACTCGTTCTGCTACATGAATCAAATCAAGCAGTTTCACGCACTTCCCTCGGGAGGGGGGATCCCCAGTTACCCGCCAATGGAGGATCACACAACCCACTCGTTCATACTCGGTAGATTCCCCCGTGAAGTTGGTCAGGATGAGGGAGAAGGTGATGTGAAATCGGGGAAGGCTACTACGGATATGGCAGAATTACAAACGAAAGGTGGATCGCGCTACTTAGTCCAACATCTTGACAGCGGCGACCAATGCGATCTCACGGGAAAGAGTCGGAGGATCGAAGTCCAATTCCACTGTAACCCGCAGTCAACGGACCGTATCGCCTGGATCAAAGAACTCAGCATCTGCTCATACTTGATGCTCGTATACACCCCCCGCCTATGCAACGATGTTGCTTTCCTCCCACCGCAACAAGAGGAAGCTCACACCATCGAGTGCCGTGAGATTCTAGCTCCAGATGAGGTCTCTGACTGGCAAGCATTGCATGAGTACCAGTTGTCTCAGAAACTGGTAGAATCTGCCGAAACGCCAGAATATCAGGTGATTGGAGGAATTGAGGTTGGTGCCCAGCGGTTAGTTGGGACTGAGGGCAAGCGAATCGAAAAGGGCCGTGTGGCTTCGATAGGCGAGGAGAAGGTGGACGTGGTTGGGAAACGCGTGAACGGAGAAGTACAATTTCTGACGGGGGAGGAATTGAAGAAATTTGACCTCGATCCCGACAAAGTGGACTCACTCAGAAAGAAATTAGAAGAATGGGCAAAGGGCAAAGATTGGACTTTGGAAATCGTGACGGGCAACGGAGAGCACTCGTTCCTCCGTGGAGTAGTCGACACGGATGAGGAGGAAGAAGGGAAAGAAGGGAAAGAAGGTGAAGAGGGAAAAGAGGGGAAACAAAAAGAATCAGACAAGAAAGAGCAGAAGGAGGATACACCAAGTCCCAAGGGAAAGCCAGCTGGTCGGCAGGAAGAGAAAGTGCCTGGCCAGGACCAGAAGGATGACAGAGGATCGGAAAGTAGTGAGGAACCAGCGCCCGAGGAGGGAGACATCGTTGGAAGCGAAGAGATTTTCAAAGACGAATTGTAAATAGGTCATCTATATGAATTGACGATTTTGTATGTCACCTTGAGCCTGTAGAGTGTAGTAGACCCGAGCGGTGCGAGACGCACGCATTGTCCATCGCGGATGTGGACTCGTGGAGTAGAATGCAAGTAGACTCCTGTCAGTCTGTCTTAGGCTGTTAGAGAGAGAGCAGGAGAACGTGCTCCCTGCATCTCATCGATCATCCGATGCATCAACGTTCCCAGCCAGCGTGAGAGTTGCATGGTGTTGTTGCGAACCCCCTCCGAGTCCTCAGGCGTCGACACTACTGTCCACAGTAGCAATTACCCCCCCAGCCCCAACGATCGGCATTCTTCCATCTTCTCACATAATCCCACAGCAATCCGGCAATCCTGTCTTCCTCGTCCCTCCACGGCCTCATCCAGTGTTTGTACCCCGGATTTGCTCCGTTCGAGCCTGATCCATGAGTTGGGAGCTGCCAAGCCCAGCCCACTCTACCTCTCTCGTTCGTGGACTCTCTCCTCTCCGACTATTACGACGACGGATCCCCGACCGTCTAGCTACATCTCAATCAACCACCGGCCTTCGCACACCTTTGCCCCTGGCCTAGCTCAATCTCAGAAGCCGTTTGTCCTGACGCCAGACCCCCTTCATCCTTCACGCTGCCGCAGCAGCCGGACGGCTTTCCTTCCGCCTCTACCCACTCTCCCGATTAGCACACGCGGCCCGTCCGGTTGACCTGCGACCACCATGGGTTTCATCGGAGTTTATACCGCCATCTACGACTACCAACCGCAGGCGCAGGGCGAACTAGAGCTTCGGGAAGGTGATTTACTTTATATTCTCGAGAAAAGCGCTGAGGACAATTGGTGGAAGGCTAAGAAGAAGGCGGACCGGGATGACGACGATGAGCCCGAGGGTCTAGTACCGAATAACTACGTCGAGGAGGTAAGGACACCATTCTAAGTTATGTTGATTTTGGAATGTGGGAAGGGTCATCTATAACGAGAACTTGAGTTTCACATGGAAGTCCCTGGGAATCGTTCTACCTTTCAGGGGCTCGCGGAGATGCGATGACCTTTCTGCTACTACTGCTACGGGAAATACTGACGAACTGACAGGCTAAACCAATTCACACCGCGAAAGCGCTCTACGATTATACACGCCAGACGGATGAGGAGGTATCTTTCTCGGAGGATGCGAGCTTGGTGGTGTACGACACCTCGGATCCGGACTGGACCTTGGTTGGAGTCAATACAGATTGCGGATTCGCTCCGTCAAATTATATTGACATTATTGAAGATTCTATAGCTCAGGCAGCCCCTGCTCAGGCAGCCCCTGCTCAGGCTTCTGCATCGCCGGAACCTTATTCTCCAACTACTACATCTCCAATTCCCGTGCCAGCAGCTCCCAGTCTTCCGCTGCGTCCGGAAGCTGCGCCCACGGAAGAAGCCAGCGCGCCCGCCTCGAGCTCTCGCGTTGATGCCGTCCAAAATCCTGCTGCCGCCGCAATAGCTAGTATTATCCACAAGCAGCACGCTAACCCTGAGTCGCCCAGAGATGTTCCTCCTCCACAACCCCAGCGGCCATCCGAACCCCAAGTAACCTATCGCGAGCCTTCACCCCCACCACCCGCATTACCTCGACGACCTCCCTCAGAACAATTGTCCTCTCCAGTTAATCTCGGATCGCCGGCGCCTGAGTCCTCACCTATTCCCCATCCTCAATACGCTTCGATACGAGAGAACGATGGTGGCCCTCGGGAATCCCCCCCTTATAACCGAGTTGGGCGGACAGCGCCGCGTTCTCCATCCGGGTATCACATGTACAATATCAACGAGATGGTTGAAGTTATGGGTAAAAGAAAGAAGATGCCAACGACGCTAGGTATCAACATTGCCACAGGGACTATCTTCATCTCACCGGAAGGCGAAGGGGATGTGCAAGAGTGGTCTGCTGAAAAGCTTACCCATTATTCAATTGAAGGGAAGCACGTCTTTATCGATCTCGTTCGCCCCAGCAAGAGCGTGGATTTCCATGCCGGAGCTAAGGACACGGCGCGCGAGATTGTCTCAGCGCTAGGCGAGATTTCCGGCGCTTTCCGTGCAGAGGGACTGCGGGAAGTTATTGCAGCTGGTGCTGGCGGCGGTGGTACCCAGAAGAAAGGAACCATCCTTTACGACTTCATGGCGCAGGGTGACGATGAGGTGACCGTTGGTGTGGACGATGAAGTGGTTATCCTAGACGATTCCAAGTCTGAGGAATGGTGGATGGTCCGGCGCATCAAGAATGGTAAGGAAGGTGTAGTTCCGAGTAGCTATGTGGAGGTGAGTGGTTTTGTCACTCCCACTCCGACTAAGACAACTCCTGTCGAGTCCGGATTGTCGGCCGTGGAGAGGAACAGGCTTGAAGAGGCTCGCCTAGCTAAAGAAGCTACACGGAAATCCGTATCGGAAGCAGCTACACCACGAAGTCCACAGGTATGACGCTCGTTGAATAAAATCGTGGAGTAAGAGATCTAACAGATTATACCGCAGCACCACAAGAAAGACAGCAAGAGTAGCCAGAGATCCAGTAAGCATATGCGCTCTATGTTCCTTTTAACTTAGCAGTTCTGACGATCACTAGAACCCGACCAGGCCAAGGTGAGGGTGTGGATTGACCGGTCCAAGGCGTTCACGGTGGAGGCCCAATTCATCGGCTTGCAAGATGGCAAAATCCATCTACACAAGACGAACGGAATCAAAATCGCAGTGCCCATTCCGAAAATGTCGTTCGAGGACTTGGAGTACGTTGAGAAAGTCACCGGGATCTCTCTTGACGAAGAAAAACCGTTGTCTGACATTCGACGCCGGTCTCAACGTATCGAGGCCGAAAAGGCCGACAAACTTAAGTCTATAGGTGAAGGGAAGTCTGGCGCTACTTTCCAACAGTCCGACTATGACTGGTTCGACTTCTTTCTCAAGGCTGGTGTTGGCCCTCATCAATGTGAGCGGTACGCACAGAACTTTGCGAAAGACTCGATGGATGAAGGAATTCTTCCTGATATCAGCCCTGAAACTTTGCGCAGTCTGGGTCTAAAAGAAGGCGATATTCTGCGAGTGATGCGCTACTTGGATACCTTGTTTGGACGGAGCGGTGGTAAGTCGAAGCTGCGCAATGTGAGCTTTGGCGGGGAGGAGGTCATGGGTAACGGTGAGGACTCTGGTGGCCTTTTTGCTGGCCCTGGCGGAACGCTACGCAACAACACTCGGAAAGGCCGGCCAGCACCAGCTGTTCAAACAAACGATGTGGTTGATGCGAAGGTGTTTGAGCAGAAGGACACAGCAAAGCCAGTAGAAACCACTGCCAGCACTCCTCCACCGGTCCCTGCAGCCGCCGCCGAGAAACCTGTTCAAAAGGGATTCGACGACGATGCGTGGGAAGTAAAGACCCCGAAGCAACCAGCAGCTTCAGCAGCAAGCACACAACCCCCCGCCGCCGCGTCCACTGCCACTAGCCAGCCTCAACAGGCTATCTCTGGAGCTATGGCAGATTTGTCCCTACTTCAAGCACCCCTTCAACCGACTCCTGCGCAACCAGCTCCCGCTCCCGCTCCTGCTCAGCCAACCCCTGCAGCGCAGCCTATCCAAGCTCAGCCAACCGTGGTGCCGGCGCCTCAGGCGCAGCAGTCGGGAGCCTCTCCGGGCTTTTTTGCGCAACTAGGACAGGCTGGGCAACAACAGCCTTTGCAGACCGGCCTTCAGCAGCCTAGACAGCGCCCACAGGCTCCTCAAGCCGTTGGCCAGAACTCTCTTATCCCGCCTCCGCCCCAACGGCCGCTCTCTGCACCTCAGAACATGCCCCAACAACAGCTTTTTGGTCTACCTCAACTGCAGCCGCAGCTGACAGGTTTGCCTCAACAAGGACCACAAGTTACGGCCCCTAGACAGAGTTTAGTCGAGTTGAACCAGCAACGTTTCCAACCGCCTTTCCAACCGTCTTTCCAATCACAACAGACCGGGTTTATGGCTCCAAATCAGTTCCAGAATGGGCTGATGCCGCAACCTACAGGCTTCCAGCCCCAATCACAGTTCGGGATTCAACAGCAGCAGACTGGTTTCCAGGGTCTCGCGCCACAGCACACGAGTTTCGGGGGCTTCCAACCCCCTCCCCAACAACCAATGTCAACCGGCATCAACTCCATTCTTCCCCCCGCGCTGCAGCCTCAGCCGACCGGTATGAACGGTTCAGGCTCCATGGTCTATTCCCCATCCCCGATCCCGATCCCGCCCATTCCCCAGCAACATACAGTTACACCCTTGCAAGCGCACAAGACTGGACCAGCTCCTCCAATCCGGTTTGGTGTCAAACCTGACGCTCCCAAGAAGCTTGCTCCACAGCCGACAGGAATGAAGGCCAACCTTTCACAAGCCAGTAAGTTTTCACGTCCCCTCCTCTGGACGTCATCGGTTAGCTAACTTGCCCAGCACCTACCAATCCGTTCGGCTTTTAAATGACGCAGACGTGTACATAGGATTTCCAACTTCGCAGCACATGACCTTTTCATCATACATTATCCTTAGCTCAATCTGCTGGCGGGATTGCAAGCATGCCCCGTCCTAATTACTTTCCCTCACATAGGCACTATGACACATGCAGCGATCTAGGCATGACCTACCATCTATCCACGCAGCAAAGCGTCGAGTGTTTTGTTCCGTGGCGCACCTTCAGCGAACTAGACTTCGATATCCGTTTCCTTTCCCTTTTTCCTTCCCCTTTTCGCTCTGGACTGAACTGAACATTATACGTAATTTTGGAAGACTTCTTTCTCCGTCTACGCTAACGCCCACCCTATTTTCGATGTCTTGCTTTTGATCTTTGGTCCAACGCTGCACTGCTGCAGTCATGTCTAGCATCATCCTTCCCCTCTTTTGGAGCTGCTTTGCCTTCCAAATGTTCATCATTATGAGTCCTTATTTGCTGTTCCGCTTCCTGGCTGGTGTTTGTCCCTATTGTATGTCTACCACTGTTAGTCTTAACCATCCCCTACGTCATTATCTAATGTTGAGTTGTAATATTTACTTATGCCACACCTGTAATGAAGTCCGATCGACTTTTGAACGTCTCAAGCCTCTAGAGTTGTAAACCAGGGACTCTTTCTCCAAGGTTCACCCGCTTGTTGATCAGCGCTAGTCGGTTGATGGCAACTTGATTCGCGCAGGTTCTGGACCCATGGTGAGCCAAGCACTTGGCGAATATTGAAGCCTTAACATCTCAGTCAGGAGATTTTTCAAAATGTCGTGTACCTGCCGTGTAAATCATGCGGCAGTTCGCCATCTTGCTGCTGCGGGTAGTAATAACGTTTGGAATATTGCTATTTGGTAGGCACCTTACGTTCTTCCACTCTTTTCTTCGACTGGAATGTTTTTTTTTTTTTTTTCAGATACTGAACGCCATCAGGAACCACTGCCCAAGAATGTTCGAGTCGCGAGAACTATAGCGTCCGCACTCAAGATGAGATCAACGCCATCACCCAAAACTGCACATCGATTATGGGCGAGCTCGGCCTTGTGGATTGGTCTGGCCCGTTAACGCTCTCTAACATCACACGCATCAGAGGCATCACCGTCTATTCAGGCGACATAACCTCCGTTGAACTTCTGGACTTGGAGTACTTAGGCAGCGACTTGCGCCTTACGAACCTGCCTTCGTTGACCAAGGTCTCCTTGCCCAAGTTGGAGTATATCGAGGGACTATACGTAGACCTTGTGGGCGATGCACCAGAGCTGCATTTTCCACAGCTGACCAATACCTCATCCGTCTATCTGAGGGGCAACTTTTCGGGGTAAGTGTCTAGACATTCGCCCATAAGATGTAGATCTAAGAGAGCATACGACTGACTAACAGCCTCTCTCTAGTCAATCATTCGATTCATTGCGGAATGTCGAAAAGAAGCTCGATATCTGCAATGCGGTCAGCTGCGGCTTTTATTCTCGGATGGACGCATTCACGTCCATGAGCCTTTCCTTCCCGGTCCTCGAGCGTGTCGGTAGCTTCAAGGTGGGCGGAAATGTGTCAACGTACGTAGCCTCTCCCTCCCTCCCTCCCTCTCTCTCTCTCTCTCTGTCCCTCCGTTTCCCTGAAAAGAAAACCAGCTGATCAGCAACACAGACTCTCTACGCCTGAGATCGCCACAATCACATGCAATGACTGTGACTACGTAGCACTGCAACTGAAGCTATACGGCGCCTCCCCAATCGCCGTCAGCTTCCCCAAGCTGAGTGCGATTGGCGGAAGTTTCTACATAAGAGGAGATATCGACTCGTTTGTCTTCCCCTGCCTGCCCCTATACTCCACATTGAAAAAAAAATAAAAGAAATTCCCCTTCTGATCCCCATGATCCAGTCTATCCCTCCCCGTCTTGCGAGAATACACAGACGAGTTCATCGTCGTACCATACGAACCGCTTAACATCTCTCTACCGGTAGAGAGGGCAGAGAACTTTTTGTTCACGGGTAATGTTTCTAGCATCCAACTCCCGAATCTGAAAGACTTCACTCGGATACATATAGAGTCGGATCTTAAGTTGGATTGTGATGGGTTTTGGAATGACCTTGATGAGACGAGTGGGCCGTTGAACGAGACCAATGTCGAGGACTATTTCCAGTGTTCTCAGGGTGTGTCGTTGAATTCGGGGGGCCTTCTTCGTGTTGGAGTTATGGTTGCAATTGCACTTGCGATGGTACTTTTGGTATAGTTCTTTTTTGGTCTATTTGTCTATTTCTCTATTTCTCTATTAGAGGTGGAGGGCTCCTTGGTTGGTTGCCTACTAGTAAGGCCTGGTTTATAGATGGTACTAGTAGATACGATAGAAATGAGATGGCTTTTCTGGACGATATTCCGCTTATCTATTCACTCAGGACCTATTCAAACCTTGTTAGTCCAGTTGAGGATGAATCAATCCTTCATTCAAGGCTCGAGAAGGATGGAGTTTGTGGAGCGGGTGGAGGAGCACACATCCTTCTTGTTTTATTTGCTGGTCATAAAATAAAATTGAACAAGGCAAATATCTTGTGATCTCTGATGGGTGTATATAATTCAAGGTTCAATATCTTTTTTGCCCAGCCATCCATGTGCTACCAACACCTTAACAACGCCAACCTCATCCAAAATGAGAAGAAAAAATAAATAAATAAAAATAAAAATAAAACCTGTAGTCGTAACATCGTAATCTCGCCTATCACATACAAAGCTTAAATGGACATAATCAAGTATCGTCCCAAAGTCCAACCCCTGGAAGACCCTCCAGCCACGTAAAGAAGGCCATTACCCGACAAAATTATATCAGAAAGCGGCGTCTGGCCTCCATGCTCTGCCCTCATACCAGACGGCTTAGAGCCTCCTCCTCCTCCAGGGGAAACCCTAATTGGAACCCCCCGTCGTTGTTAGTGTAGAGATTGCCGAGTTATATGGGAGAGACCCCGTTGCTGCGGCTCCACATAAAGCATCCCAGATGTTGTTGTCGTGAGGTTCGGGTGTTGGTAACTCGGGTGGCTGTGAAGGGGTGGCTGTAGTAGGGTTTGCTGGGGGGGAGGCTTATCTGTGGATAGAGGAGATGGGACAGTAGCGGCAGTTTCACCAGGCCTGTGTATGGGTATTTTGCTATCCAATGTCGGAGACTGTCCATTCGCAGGCCCTACCCGGCCGAAGAGCTGGTCGACTTGCTGGCTGCGTTGGTCCATCCATTGGCGATTCCGGCCGCTAACGTACTCGGTCACTGCGGCTCGAAGATACTTGACGATCAGGAGGAAACGGCAGGAGTGTGGATCGTGTGGTACGAAATGACCAAGGAATTTCTCTGCTTTATTCATGCCCTCTTCGAGCGGGAGAAGGTTGTCGTAATCAGCAAAGAATGCGGCGGCGCCTAATACCACCACTGCTGAGTCTAAGACGGAATTAACCCGGAATGGCAGCCTGCGCGGTAGATTATCGTATCTGGAAAGGCCATCTACGATATCGAGGCCGCGCAAAGCAGAGTAGACACAGGCATCGGCAAAAAAGGGAAAGTCGGGAAGAAGAAGAAAAAGAAGAAGTACTGTTCCTAGCTTCGGAGACTCCAGCAGAGTCTTTCTTGCTTCTCACATATTGGGACACCCAGCAGAGTAGGAAAGGACGGGTCAAGAGGACGATTGACTAGTAGTATGAACCGAATACATGCGCGGCGGCCAGGCTCTCCTCCACTGTTTTGGACTCTAGTCTTTCTGTTTGCATCCGCAAGAAAGCAGGTAGATTCCTGACCCAGGTTCGATGCTGATTAGAGATATTCTCTGCAACATGAATCGAGACAGCCTGCCGCATATACACCTCTGTAAGGACTCGCTCGACGATGCGGCACAGGGAGACTACAATTGTAGATAATCCATCCCGGGTGATGTGTGATTCTCTACGCGAGATTTCGTCTCCCCGCGGGTCATAATCGAAATCTGACGTAGCAGGGGGGCGTCCGAGGGACGCACTGAGGAATAGATCCATCACGCGAAGACTCTTCTAGACCCGTTCCTGAGCCCTTCTTTCTCGCGCAGTGAACCGAGAATTCGCGTCTTGTCGGTGAATACCCACTGCATATGCAGCGCGCAAGGCGATGCCGGGGTTCATAAAGGCACCATTCCGACGACACGCACCAAGCATGTACATGAAGATGAGGACATAGGACTGGATGGTATATTGGCTCGGGGTCTCAGTGAAAGCGGAAAAGGCCAGTTGCTGGCCGCTGACAAAATATTGCTCAGCCAGGGTCTGGTGCGTATCGGATACCTGGGCGCCGATTGCGAGGACTAGGCAGAAGATTGAGCTGACCGTATCCTCATCTCCTGTCGGGTTTCCAATCCAATTCGCAAGCCGCGGATGGAACTCCTTGAGGTTAAACAGGTCCAGCAATGGGCTAGTAGCCAGGACATATTGGCGTGCGAGCCGCTGCGCCTCGTCGTTACTCGGGGGCTGGGTCAACGGCCCCGTCTGGGTAGTTGAGCAGATGGTCCATGGCCGTTCGTCGCTGCGGGAGTCTGCACCAAGTGTTCGCTAAATAGAATCGCTTCCTTGGGGTCGTTGCTAGGTCGGAATAATCAAGCTGGCTTGTCCGAGAAATGGCATTCCGCCTGTTTGTGACGCTGGATGCATATTGTACATGGCTGGTCCCCGTCGCACTTTTGTTTTCGTCTCTTGCAGCTGTCGCACGCTCGACGGCACCGGAGGCGGGCCCTAGGGCCCGGACTGGCTCGAGGCATGCCGTGCGTGAAGCATTAGCGGATCAATTGTACCTGGATTAATGGTGTGTTTGTAGAGGAGTAAAAAGTGGTTGTGCGGACATGACGGAGCGATCTTCTCCTCCCGATTCTAACCATTTTTTGCGACGGCTGTTACTGTATTCCATCACATCAGAATCCAGGGACTTTACTTCACTTTTCTAGTTCATTTTCGCTATGGATTACAGCACCGAATTTCTTTCTTTCAAGTAACCTGTTACTCAGGCCGGAAAGCACCAGCCTTCCGAAGGGATCCGCTATGCCCCAGATGCCATGACGCCGTCCAGACAGCTGAACGATCTGACTGTGGTGGACGAACAGGTTAACGCCGATTCCAAACTCCCTCATGTACCAGGTATACACCTTAGGATCCGCCGCTTCGAACATGACTCGCTCAGGTGGAAGCTCTTTCATGATCTTTGACACCACATCCGTCCTCCACGAAATTTACGTTCTCTGTGATTGATTCCCTCAGACTCGATCATCAGGGCGCTCCACGCCCGCATTGAGGAATGCATGTCATACGTACATCACCTAGGTATCTCGGCTAGTGAAGCTCTCGTCGAGCAACTACGAAGTCCAAAATGGCGAAACTATACGCAGATGATGTCATGGTTTAGATCAGATAAGATCGTGACTGTTAAGTTTTGATGCCCGAAGCGGTCCGCCATTAAGGTTTCTAATGCCTCGAGTGTGCTGTTATAGTAATAGTAGTTTGTTTACTGGTTACTCGGGGTTGTGGGATTAGTGGCAATACCATGGTGGGTCCAATTTTAACCATGATGATCTTTTTTCTAGCCTCGGCGAGCTGTATCCACGGAGTTGATTTATGCGGTTCATAACACAAGTACGGAGTAATGCAGACAATTATACTCGGTAGTCGGAGCCTCGGAGGCGATCCGGAACTGTGTACGGAGTATGGTAACCCGATACAGACGCAGCTTCACCACCACCTCACCGGCCACGGAAACTGCTAGCTCCGCTTACAATAGTGCATGGATGGATGGGTGATACATCGATCGGAGTTGCAATTTCTTGCGAAAGCACTTGCAGACTCCCAGCTGAGCCCGCCAAGTTCCAATCCCCGAACCCGGACACTGAATTTGGATCCGAAATTCAGATGCCATTCTCCGGTGGGACAAAGACCGTGAATACTTGAGGCCTAAAAGTGACTCTCTCCCTGAATATCTGTTCATATGGCCTCTTCCAAGTCCGCTCGTGTTTCCTCCCTCCACGGTTGCCTAATCATGCTAAACGAGTCGTTCGCCAAGCAAATGGCTTTTCCAAGCAACAAAAGCAAAAAGTCGGTGATTGAAAAGCAGTACCAGTACGGAGTACTGTTCTACGGTTATACCAGCCTTGTGGGTAATGTCATTCTGAGTTTCCGACACTTTCTCCGTTGAGGTGGAGATCTCCGTTCTCCACTCAGCCCGCACGACCTCTTGCCACAATTGGGTTGGTTTTATATACCTACCTCCCTGCCAGGTTACCACACTTCCCAACACCTGAACTCACCCCGGCTTCTCCCTTAGGGAAATTAGGAGATTATCAAAGAAGTGGATTTCTGTCTAACCTGACTTGACTCAATTCTCGGGGACAGCGAGGTTCTCTCATTCGCCCAGCGTCCAGTCGCTTGGTAGTTGGGAGCCATCTTACCTTGGCTTCCCTAAGGCTTAGTTTAGTGGCTTGTGGACTGAGGGACAGGTCACAGCACTCAGCTCAAGGTAGCAATCTACTAATGACAGTATGACAGTTTCTCCCTCCAGATTCCGAGGCTTCCGTGTTCCGCAGCCCTGTATGCATTTCGCGACAATGATTTGTGTATTACACAACCTTGGCCTCAGGATGGCCCCACCCAGAGACCGGTTGTGAGTCGTGACCATGATCACAGAAGCACATCCACAGGGCCAGATGGGCGCTTTGGGCTTGTGTTTTTTCTTGGCTCTGGTCAGACTCCTCCAGGTAAGTAGGCTGACTACGGAGTACAATGACTACAAATACTCGTGCGCCCACGTAAAGAGAAGGAACCAGCAGCGCCGTAAACACATACTGTCAGCTCTCTTCCCCAGCTACCACCCTCAGCGTCGGCTGTACAAGCAGAGACGGGCCAGGAAGGTCGAACAGGGGCTTTGTTTGTCCCCCTGGTGATGCTACTTTGGTCCATACGTTCCTGATCCCCCGTCCGTGTCGGTTCTCTCTTCTCCCGCCGTCTCACGTCGCTCGTTCCCTCCTATTTGACTTTCTCAATACCCTCATTTCCAAGGTTCCTTGCTCTAATCCAGCGGCAGACTTTCAGAAACCCACTATGGGGGCCGGGGCTATTCTGGAACCTTTGGTGGTCATTGTCCTTCTTTTTGGTGGCACTTGGATTAATCGTACTGCTGGCTCGTTTCCTTCCACACCCCGAACTCGCCGCAAATCCCCTAATCGCTACCGTGGAGCTTCACCGGATTCCATCGAATCGGGCCTTTCCTCTCCAACGCCCAACGATGGTCTTTTGAAGATTCGATCCCTGTCTTCGTCAAGCTTTCACTTTGGACATGAGGCGTGGCGCAAGCGACGAGTTGGGATACTTTGGTGGACCTTCCAAGTGACCTCTCCCCACACTGCTGTCTTCCAAGATCGTTTCCTTAGCCGCCTACTACGAAAGTTGCCATTCCTGGCCGAATGCTGGTATTGGGCGTTGGTCTATTGGGTACCATTCTCTTCTTCCTTGCACCAGCTTGATTAGAACAAGACTTCTAACTCCGCGTGGGCAGACATATCAATTAGGAAGAGCGTTTACTGCCGTAACCCTACAAGAAGGCACCGTTGACGTGGCGAGGAAACATGCGTTGTCCCTCATTCAAATCGAGCAGACCCTCGGTATATTCTGGGAAGTTCCGATACAGCAGTTTTTCCTCCGACACCCTCTGCTCATGGCCTGGACCAATTGGATATACTCTTTTATTCATATCCCTGGAACCATTGCATTTCTAGTTGGATTATATTATTATACTATCACAGGAAACCGCTCCGACGAATCTCAACTAGGGAACACTCGAGGTGGCTCGCCAGCAGGTCCACTCCTTTATCAAGCACGTCGACGTACATTAGCCGTATGCAACCTCTTTGCATTTGTTGTTTTTACGCTGTGGCCCTGTATGCCACCTCGCCTGCTGAGCGATGAGAACGTGCAAGGACCTGAAGGAAAGTTGGCGCGCAGCTATGGTTTCGTGGATACCGTGCATGGAAGCGATGGCGTTGGCAGTGTGTGGACCGAGAATAGATTCTGCAATCAATATGGTAAGCAGTCTTCCTGTCCCCTCGCGTTGAGTTCTAGTACTTGATAGTAACCATTCAACAGCTGCAATGCCCTCTCTGCATTTTGGATATTCTCTTATGATCGGACTTACCATCATGACAATTCCACTGCCTGCCCACCATCGCCTCTCGACTCGAGTTCATATCGGCCCCTTTGGAGTCCAGATTCCATCACCGTATCGACTGGCTTGTCTATTCCTTGGCTTCGCATATCCGTTCATAATTCTCGCCGCGATTGTCGCAACCGCAAATCACTTCATTCTCGATGCCGTTGCCGGTGCAATAGTGTGTACTCTTGGATGGAAGTTCAATGGGGTCCTATTGAATTTGATACCCTTAGAAGACTACTTTCTTTGGGTGATCCGAATCCACAAGCCGGAGCCGGCAGAAACGGCAGAAACGCTAGATATTCAAGGATGGATCGATGATGAGGAAATTGAGTGCGCCCCTATTGCCTGAAGTCATGGGGCGGGCTGCGCAAGCATTTTTACATTGCCCTGTGTTTTTTGTTTTTTTTTTTTGTGATACCCCTCTCTTTACTATCTCAACTATCATGTTTTCACCTTGGGTGATTCTTGATAACCTAATTCATATCCCCGGGCCTCTATTCTCCCCTATCCTTATGTGGGAATCTGTATAATTAGCCACTGCAAGGGAGTATCTAATATGATAATTGGTATCAGAGATGATGAGATGATCATTCAGTCAGGCGCCCTTGTGTATTCGTATATCAGCGTCTGTGGTGCTACCTCTGGCCAATCTCTCCAAACTAAAGGTATTTTGTTTTGTGAATACATTATTCAAAAACTGGCGTAGCTAAGTAACCTAATGACCAAGCTATGTATTTTTTGATTATTATTGATAAGTGCCTCTGATTAACTTATTCGGTTTCTATGGAACGCCATATGGATAGCTTCAGTTGTCATTGCTAATGTAACTATAGTACTTCACAGTATATATCTCTCCCTCTCTACCCAGCCAGAAACTGGGAGTGTGAAAGAACACACTAATCTGAGAAGACAAGAAACTGGTGGCTGAACCATTGAATAGACGGGCTATTTCCGGTGAATGATCAAACCGCCGTGTCCGCAAGAAGCTGGAGTGCTTACATTTCGCATTCCAAATCTTCGTTGTATGGACACCACTTCGTCATTTCTCCCACCAACCCCAACTCTCGCATTTAAATCGGCTTTAATATACCAAGAAGCCCCCAGCCAGGCTTTCCTGCTATTTACTGCGCTGTGCAATATTTAAGGTCGTCGTTAGCAATCGCGGGGTCTGACACAACTTTTCCGCGCCGCCGCTCGACTGTCTGGGCGAATCCTAGCAACTCTCCGCTGTTCACTTGTGGTGACAGGTTTGCGATTCACCTTCCCTGTGAATATAAGAAATGGCTTTCTAACTACGTTTGACAGATACCTGGGTTGAAAATACTGTCTCATCGCGACTGTTATCATTTCTTCATCCCTGTACGTGTGTGCCAAGTTACGTGTCGGTCAGTCGCGAACGGCTTGACCCTTCTTCATCCAGCCACACCATTCTCCCGGTGCGCAGCCTTCGAAAGTACCTACGTGCTTTGCTCTTTTTATCGATTCAGCCTGGCTGACTGTCTGGTGTTGGTTTGTAGCCTCTCCGCATTCTGAAGGGGCTGAGGATCGTCTAACGCCGAGAACCCGCGTCAAAGTTTCGCATCGACAGGGAAATCATTGCCATAACATCATCTGTTTCTTGCTTCCATCACGCTTAAGCGCCTCTGCATACGTGACTATCGGGTTGAGGATTACAGTTCTGTTGTTGCTACTTCTTGGGCGCTGCTGCCACTGGGTGTCTACTGCGTAAGTGTTCGTAACCTGGCTCACGGAGCCCCCCGCTAACTCTTCAGCAGAGAATTCTTTAATCCGTCGAGAATCAAGCATCCGATATTGAGAGAGAAGAGACTTATCTCGTGCGTTGATATTTTTGTTCCGTTGCTGTGCTCGATCGTTGCGTCATTTACGGGTTGTGAGCGTTCCTTTTCTTTCCCCCAGTGCAACGCGTTGTCGACTTCCCGCCTCCCGGCGTCGCGACCTTCTCCACCACTTTCTCTCCCACCGAAAACCACCTCGACCTTTCCACCATCTCCTGCAGGAGGGTTTTGATTTCATTCTCATCCACCTGGACTCTCTCTGCTTCCCTAATTTATTATTGAGCTTCGTTGCGAACCATGGCTGAAGCCAATACCACCTCCCCGGCGCCTGCCCCCGATGCTGGTGAGGCGCCTGTTGAGCGCGCACCTGCGGAGCTCAAAGCCAGTCCCCAGGAGTCGGCGCCTGAGCCCACCAAGGGGGACACGGAGAAGGACGCCAATGGCGGAGAAGAAAAATCTGCCGGTGAGTGCATTTCAAGCTTGTTTTTTGGTCCCATGTCCGCCGAGGCACATGGCGATCGCGTGTACCTTTGTTGTACCTGTGTCGAGTTGGCTTGGCTAACCTCTGTCGTTCATTCCTACAGAAAACACAACTGCCCAGGAGGACAAGAAGGAATCCTCCGACGCTGCCGCTGAGAAACCTAACACATCTGCTGAATCGGCCGAAGCGAAAAAATCCGACAAGGGCACTGCTGGCCCGGGGGCCAACGGAACACCGTCATCCGCCAAAAAGTCATCCTCCAAGCGCAAGTCTACGGGTGGAGATACCAAATCCAAGCTGAACCGCAAGAAGTCTCAGAGTCGCATCACACACCTGGATGCCAAGTCCGGCGATTACTACCTTGCGCGTCTTCGGAGCTTCCCCCCATGGCCAGCCATCATTTGCGATGAGGAAATCCTTCCCCAGACTCTACTGGACTCGCGTCCTGTGACCGCTCAGCGAGACAACGGAACCTACAGAGAAGATTACGCCGACGGCGGCAAGCGTGTCGCCGAGAGAACCTTCCCTGTCATGTTCCTTCAAACAAATGAATTGTACGTGCTATTCACACGTGGACGTGTCTGAGATGAGATGATGCTAATTAATACTGGCAATAGCGCCTGGATTCCTAACACTGACCTCACACCCCTCGATCCTTCTACCTGCAAGGATGTTTCAGAGAAGGGCAAAGCGAAGTCACTTGTGGCTGCCTACGGTGTTGCTGCAGAGAATCACGATCTTGCACATTTCAAAGCTATGCTCGCAGACCACCAACGCGCCATTCAGCAGGAAGAGGAGGAGCGAGAAGCCCAGGTCGCTGCCAAAGCCGCCGCCAAGGCTGAAAAGGACGCCAAAAAGAGCAAGCGGAAGAGCATGGATATCCACGATGATGTTGACATGGAAGACGCAGATGAGGGGGGCAAGCAACCCAAGAGCTCTAAGAAGAGGAAGAAGGACGCCGACGCCGAAGGCGAGGAGAAGGTCAGCAACATATTCTTTACACTGTGACTTGACACTAACGTAACATTCCTCCAGCCTGCTAAGACGCCCAAAGCTGGTACCAAGCTGAAGCTCACGACCCCGAAGAACCCAGCCGATGAGAGTGGAAAGAAGGCCGGCTCCAGCAGGGCTAAGCAGAGTGCAAGCAAGAAGGGGAAGAAGGTTGCAGTCAGCGACGAGAGCGATGAGTCCCGCCCTGCGTCCAAGGAGCCCGAACCCCGGGTTAACCTAGAGGAGGCCAAGAAAAAGAGGGAGAGAGAAGGTATGGTTTGCTCATTGTCAAGGAGAATACGAAGCTGACACTGCGTTCGTCTTCAGTTCTATTTGTCCGCCACCGCCTCCAGAAGGGCTTCATTTCTCGCGATCACCCACCCAAGGAGGAAGAAATGTCCCAGATGTCTGGCTATTTCAGCAAGCTGGAGAAACTCAACGACCTGGAGGTCTCGATCATCCGCGAAACCAAGATCCACAAAGTTCTCAGAATGATTATCAAGCTTCCCAATATCCCGCGTGATGAAGAGTTCAACTTCCGGAAGCGTGCCCTAGACGTTCTCTCCAAGTGGAAGAACGTCCTTGAAAGTGACCACGCAACACCCAGCCAGGAGAAGGAGAAGGATGAGAAGCCCAAGGCCAACGGCGTCCACAAGGAGAAGGAGGGCAGCGCCGAGGCCCTGGCTAAGGAGCCCAAGTCTGAGAAGGAAGATGACACTAAGCTGGACTTACCAGATCAGGATACGCCCATGCCTGATGCTGAGAAGGAGAAGACCGAGGAGACACCGGCGCCTGCAAAGAGTGATGCTAAAAAGGTAGCGCCCGAGCCGGCCACTGGCGAGACAGCAGAGAATGAGGAGAAGGAGAAGCCAGCGGAGGAGAAGGCAGAGAAGACTGCAGAGGTTACGGCATAAGCCATCACCACCGTTGCAACTAACTACTATATACGTGCATGGCATGGCATGGCAATTCTTGGTTGGTACCGTGATGTGACACCTACTCTCCTCGCTTTTCCCTGTTTTCATATTTATTATATGTGTGCACCTTTTATCTCTCTCTCTCTCTCTCTCTTCGAAGCTTCGCTTTATCTAGGTAGCTTTTTTTTTTTTTTTTTTTCCGCCCTGAATAACTCCTTTTTCTGTATGTGTCGCTCTTATCTACCCTAGTTTGTTACCTCGTCTTATGAAACTATTTATTGCTCTTATTTTCATTTTCCATCCTGCCTCTATCCATCAGTTTCTCTATAGCTGCCATCTACTGTTCGTCGCGCCTTTTTTTTTTTTTTTTTTTTTCCTTGGTTTCGGATACGAAGTGGAGTAGTTTACTAGTCTAATAAAAGCTTTTCAAAATAGTCCTCTGCTGATGCATTTTCTCACCTGCAGTGTGGCTCAAGTAGTAAGTAGTAGTCTGTCTATATGGACGCAACAGAAAATAATCAATGGGAAGAAGAGTTTGTCATAACTCGACATGAATACACCTAAGTAGAAGATAATTAAAAAAAAAAAAAAAAATATAAAAAATATAAAAAAAAATATCAAAATATCAAAATATCAAAATATGCTCGCGCAGTGGAATCTATATATCTATTGGTCTATTATACCCATCCCAAACGAGCCGCAATAACAGCAACAGTAGCAGAAGCAAAAATAAGATAAAAGCCGTCTCCTAGGTCCCAACTAACAACTAAAGTATATATGTAAATGTAGGATTGATGGATTTCTGGTCCCTGTACCCGTCACTCAGCTCCTGGAAGGAAGGAAGAAGAAAGAAGAAAGAGGAAAGCGAAAAAAAAAGAAAAAAAAAAAGGTGACAGCGCTATTCTTCCACAGCAACAATAATCAAAACAGCGATATCGTCGACCTTCCCGCCGCAATAGTAGTCACTGGGATAAAAGCGCTGTGCTTCCTTCGCGAAGGGGCCGTCGCGGCGAAGATCCATGCTTGCGAGCTTTGCCTCGCCGGCGATAGAGGTGGCGAGAAGGGATTGAAGGGTATAGGTATGGTCGTGAGGGTTAGAGGCTGTGGCAGGTTTGTCGGAAGCTGATTTTGATTTCGGAGCCGATGAGGAGAGGAGGGAGGAGAGGCCATCTGGACCGGTGAGCCTGTTGAGGGTTTCTTGGTCTGCCGGGGTGATTCCGGTATTAGGGGATGTGGAGGCCATCCAGGCTCCTGTGTAGATCATGCGGCTTGTAACTAGTTTCAGGATGTCTTGGTTATTGAGGTTGTCGAAGACGCCGTCGGTGGCCAGCATGAGGACGTCGCCGTGGTTCATGTGGAGGGTTGTCGTGATTGCGTCGTGGGGGAAGTCTTCTAGGAAGGCGCCGCCGAAGATGGAGGCTTGTTTGCGCATGCGCGGAGGGATGATGCTGAGTTGGTAGGGGGTGTTGAAGCCGTGGGTTTGTGGGATTGAGTAGTGGTGGACTGCGGCCTGACGGAGGAGGACGGAGCCCGAGTCGCCTAGGTTTGCGAGTTCGATGCGGCCATCTTCAAGGCCTATCCCAACGGATGCGGTGCTACCGCCTGCGCGGATGGTCTCGTCTGCGACGATGCGGTCGTAGCCCGTCTGAAGGAGGGATTTGGCACGGAGTTGCTCAGCGGGTTTATCCCAGGCCAGTGCCGTCTGAGCCATGTAGTCGCATAGACCATGCGAAAAGTCCGCTGGGTCGACTCGCGACTCGGCCCATCCTCCGACGCCGTCTGCGACTGCGAAGGCGATAGAGTTATCGGTGGAGGAACCGGATCGGCCGACTGTGCTCACAAAGAACGCATCCTCTCCGCTATCCGGTCGCCGTTTTCGCTTTACCGCGGGGTCCTGGGTATCAACGGCAACGCCAAGGGCGTCTTGAATCTCGGGGTCGAAATTGTAGGCATTCTTGGTGGGTAGAAATCGACGACTTTTGCCAGATGACGAAGCTGCAACGCGGTATGATATGCGCGGGGCATGTGAGTTACGTTTCGGTGTTGAATGAAAGGCTCTTGTCGAGTGTAGTTGACGGAGGGACAGGTGTGTTCTCTGTGGTTGCGGAGACTGGAGGCGTCGGAGAGATTGTGATTTGGCTGCAGGAGACGACAAGATCCCTGTCAAGGTCTCTCGCGCGATGGCTTGTAGGCTACTGCAGGCTGCACCGCAGGCTCTACTGGGCCCAACTGACAAGATCATTAGCAAATAAGTCTCGTCCGCCGATTTTGAGAACCCCTCCAAGAGCCGTTTGCGAATGAAGAGGAAATAGGTGCAATGTCTGAGCCAGAGGGCTTGTTTCTATGAAACGCTACGCCTCGGTCAGAGCAAACTGTGTGAAAAACCAGCTCCGTCAGCGCAGTGGTATGGGAGAAGAGAACAAGCGGCGAATCCGACGAAATTTCCGCCGTCTTTAACAAGGGTCGATCGCAGTGGATTTTTCGCCAACTGACGTAGGAGAAGAAGTTAAAGAAGCGGAATTGCCGACCGCCTGATCTGGGACGCCTCAGAACAAGACAATGCACCGTGGACGCTGTCAAAGTATCTTCAGTTCGTCCACTCCGCCCAGTGAGCGAGGAATATCCGCAAGTAGCCGCCTGCTGGGGGATTGAAGTACAAGTCAGCGTGGACCAGAGCCGGACTACTATAGTAACTAACACTCATCGTAGATGGTCTGGACAACGACTAATTTGAGGCTCAATGGTTAGCAAGCGACCTGCTGAATATTCACCACTTGGCTTTTCTTCTCAGACTGAATGAAGTAGCTAAAGTTGATGTTGATGTTGAGATCCATGCTGTTGGTTGAGTCTGTTGTTTTATTGCTTGGTTTCCGCTTTTCGACTTTCTGCCTTTTTTCCCCCATCGCAAGAATTCAACCTCAAGGCCACCAACAGACAGCTTTCTTACTTCACGTCGTCCCATCTCTAATACTACTTCTTTAATTCGACTGACCATTTTTGACCCCCGGGGCTCCTGCGGACCCCATCTACCACACATCATGATGCACCCATCGAGACAGGCCTATGTGGAGGAGGCAGTGGTAAGAGCTCCCTCTGCGTCTTCGAACAGCCCTCAAGTCCCTATTGCCTTAGTCGCTTGGTCTTGATGAGCTTTCGTTTACTATTTCTTTTTGGTCCAAGGTTACGCGACTCCGACTGACTTCGTGGATTGGTTGATTAGGAGATGGACACAGGCATCAATCTCGCTGATCTGCGTGAGTTTTCAACCCCTCCCGCCACTTACGATGTCTCTACTTGAACGTTCGATCGCTAACCGGAATTTATACCTCAGCCGTTGACCGCGACTATGTGATACCTCCATCAGTAGCCGGTATTCCGGCGGAGAAAGCGTCCGCCATCATTTCCCAGTTCGAACGTAAACGAAGAGCCGCTGCTATGGCGGTGCCGACGGACGATACACGGGTACGCGCGCGACTGCGAGAGGTTGGAGAGCCGATCACACTATTTGGGGAGGGACCAGCAGACCGGAGAGATCGATTGAGGGAACTCTTGACGGACATCGCAGAGAAGCAGGAAGCGGCGGCGGCGGCGGCGGAGGATATCGAGATGGCAGAAGCATTCGGGGAGGAGGAGGACGAGGGAGAACAACAAGAGGAATTCTATACAGAAGGCTCTGATGAGTTATTGAAGGCGCGAAAAGATATTGCGCGGTTCTCACTACCACGCGCCAAAGCCCGTGTTGCCCGACAACGAGAAGAATCGACGATACCCTTACGGACGCATATTAAGCATCGGAAGGCCATCAAGGAGAAACTGCATAACTTCGATCTTTACGGGTCACAGATTGCCGGTGATCGCCCCGTCAGTATTTGTCGGTTTGCGCCAGACGGACAAACAATCGCAACCGGTAACTGGGGTGGTGGTATCCGTCTGCTGGCCGTGCCAAATTTGGAGGAGAAACTTTCCGTCAAGGCTCATACTGATCGAGTTGGTGGTCTGTCTTGGTTCCCAAGGGCTACGCTTCCTGAGTCAAACGTGTCTGAATCGACTGTCAATCTCGTGTCGGGGGGAGGAGAAGGTAATGTTTGTCTATGGTCTCTTAACAATGACCAGCCACTAGCTACACTCGGAGGCCATTCCGGCCGTGTGTGCCGGACAGAGTTCCACCCATCAGGGAAATACATCGCGTCAGCATCTTATGATACAACGTGGCGGTTATGGGATGTCGAGACGACGGCGGAGCTACAACTCCAGGAAGGTCATTCGCGAGAAGTCTACACTGTTGCGTTCAACAACGACGGATCCCTCCTAGCGAGCGGCGGTCTGGATAGTATTGGGCGCATCTGGGATCTCCGGACAGGCCGTACGGTTATGGTCTTGGAGGGACATATCAGGGAAATCTTTGGTCTAGACTGGGGAGTGGATGGATACCGAGTGCTTTCAGGGTCTGGCGATGGTTGGGTTAAGTGCTGGGACTTGCGGCAAGTGAAGAATGCCGGCGGAATTGGAGCGCACAAGAGCGTGGTGTCGGACGTTCGATGGTACAAGGGGACTGAATCAGAGACTTCGTCGTTTTTACCATCTACAGAAGGGCAGGGTGGACGAATGGATGTCGACGGCGTCACGGCTCCCATACAACCCAAGAAATCGGGGACATTCTTCGTGACCAGTGGGTTCGACAAGAACGTGAATGTTTTTAGCGCGGATGACTGGTCTCTTATCAAGACGCTGAGCGGACACTCGGGCAATGTGCTTAGCACTGATATCAGCAACAATGCGCAGTGGATCGCGAGCTGTGGACATGATCGCACGGTGAAGCTATGGGGGATTGAATGAGCTAGATAGTGATACTCGCATTATTGATAAGAATAGACTAGTCATTGTCAGCCCATTCCGCAATTTTTGGAGGACTAGCTCTACAGTAAGTTTGATAATAATATATCTAAATGCAGTCATGGAGTATCATCATTCTTCACTATCCACAATGCTTCGTATGGGAACACAATAGCGAGATCGAATGACGTCAATTAGCTGTTTCGAGCACGCGGCTAAAGTTCTGTTTTATGAGTGCAATTTTTGGATCCGCTAACCCAATCAAAGCCGGGCTAGCTCAATCGGCAGAGCGTGAGACTCTTAATCTCAAGGTTGGGGGTTCGACCCCCCCGTTCGGCTACCTTTTTTATTATCTTTTTGCGCCTTGACCCTCCGTCGTCATCCGAAACTTCTTCACGATTCGACTGTGTTTTATCTCGATATATAGGTCACTACCTACCGAGTAGCTAAAGTAGTCCATCTCTCTGTCCCGACACAACCAAGATGGCAGCATCCCTCCGCTCCCAAAGAGTCCTCCAGCGACTCGCCACTCTCTCCTCTCGATCAACATCAACACCACGCCAATTCTTCACGACAACCCGCAAGACACCCACTGGTTCTTGCATCCTCTGTCAGCTTCAACTCTCAAACACCGCTACACAACCTCACCCACCATCGCAAAACCGCACCTTCACAACCACCCGCACCCGCACCCGCACCCTCACCTCCAACTCCAACTCCAACTCCAACTCCAACTCCAACGCCTCCCCAGAATCAACAACATCAACCATCCCCAACACCCCAAACATAACAACCTACTACACGATCTTCCCCCAAACCCTCCCATCAGGCCCGCCACCCTCATCCCCCTTTGCAATCGACCTCCCTACCCTCCGGCGCGAATTCCTCCAACTCCAAAACACAATCCACCCGGACAAGTGCCCCCCGGGCCCAGCAAAACAACAAGCCGAGGCGCTCTCCGCAACGATAAACGAAGCCTACCGCACGCTCTCAGACCCTCTCCTCCGCGCGCAGTATCTCCTGCGGGAAGTCCACGGGATCGACGTCACGGCGGAGGATGGCGCGGGGTCACACCCGCTTGACCCGGAGCTGTTGATGGAAGTTATGGATGTTCAGGAGGCGATAGAGGAGGTGGGGGAGGGGCCTGAGGCGGAGGCACAGATTACGGAGATGAAGGGGGAGAATGATGCGCGGTTGAAGGGGTGTGTGGAGGCGTTGGGGAGGGCGTTTGATGAGGGGGATGTGCAGGGGGCGACGGGGGAGGCTGTGAGGTTGAAGTTTTGGGTTAGTGTTGCCGAGGGGTTGAAGGAGTGGGAGCCTGGGATGGGGGGGATTAGGTTGATTCATTGATTTCATTGATTTCATTGATTTCATTGATTTCATTGGTTCCTCCATTTTGGTGGAATCGTATGATGTGTTTGGGAGATGGGTTATATGTGTTGTTGTATCTATATTTTTGCTAGACTATGCTCCTCTCTGTGGTGTTACAGACTAGAGAATATTATTTCGAAGTAAATGTACCATATCTTGTATCCCGTACCTCTTGACGAAACTCATGGTTGGTTATAATTAGTCTTTCTGTGCGGAGTGGTTCGGTTGGGAGTTAACGCCAAATATATATATTTATATAGATAGAATCACGAAGTCTCGGGTTCGGGAAACCCGAAAGGCACCAACATGCCGAACACCATAATAACCCAGTGACTACCGTGGGAATTAACAATAATAATAGATACATCCCAGGAGGACCCAGTAAAGCGGTATGTGACAAGGTAAATCTTTAGGGACCTATAGACCCACTGGGGCGTAATTCATATCGGACTGAAGTTGGACATATTCCCTCCATAGTCTAGATCGAACATGAGGAGTAGGCGACTAGGCGCAATTAATAAAACTGCTGAGAAGGATGCGACATGAATGATATCACGCTGCTTCGGCACGCGTCTCAAATGCAGAGTCAGGTACCTAAGATGCGTCGCTCATATGCAAAATACAAGTAGTCCACCCGCGGAGCATATGATATGATGTCGAACCAAAGTAAGAGTTATCGTGCAGACAGGAACCACACTACTTACTGCCAACTGCATCTGCATAGATTGACCACACTGACCGCTACATCGTTGGGAAAATTGGGGGGTTCGCTCCGTCAGCAACCGTTGGGTTTTCAATGGTCTGACTGATCCATTGGGCAACAAGAAAAGCTTGGAAGCGCCCTGATAGTGCCAGCGAGACAAAATGAATGGCCACGAACTCGCTGAACACGCGAGGTTAGTTCCTCGAATCACCCCTCACCGACCAGGACTAGGGTGTATCTGTCGGGTCCATATGCAGTAATTGATGGGGAAGCTGGTCTTGCGTCCTGTGGTGTGCTGTTCAGCCTGTGGCCCCTGTTCTTCCCGGGTGGTTGTGCTGGGCGCACCTCTTGGAATATCAGCTTTGTCTCGCCTCTGTTTCTGCAGATTCCTATCCAAGGGAAATAGTTTGAGTCCTTGCCATAATCACACGATAAGAGTTGATCCTTTTGCACCAATGTAAATTTTTCAAACCAGCACTTGGGTGGTGGCCTCGCGTGCAAGAGAGCTGGCGGTCAATCCGTCAAGCCCCGTCATGACTGCACACGTAGCAGACTACCAGCACCAATTCGGATCGGCTTCCGCGCTTGTTCTCCCCTTTTTTATCATATGCCGATTTTGCTGGCTACTTGGTGGAGAGGGAATGGCACCGAGACAAAGGATGACCGAAATAGTAGGAGGGGTTGAATCTGCTGATGTCTCTATTAATACAACGTAGTTATCCCAGGTAGAGTGAGAAAGACGGGGACTTCCTGTCTGAAGTTACCCTCGATTTGAACATACTTCCTTCTCATTTTCTCGCCTTAGTGATAATTGTGACCATTCGCCGTTCAATGGAGCCTGGACGGGATTTTCGGAGGTGAGTCCGATGTATGGAGAGAAGAAGAGAAATGTGTCTTTGTATAGACTGCATCTCACCTGTTTGTTTGCTTGGGACTTGCTTTTTCTCGACGAGCCACTGAAAATCTGTAGCATTATCAACTCAGTCCCGTTTACTTTCCTGGTGGGACCAAACCATACAAAACTTACTATCCAGTCGGGCCTTGCCCGCCACGTCTCCAGGCCTCTTGATCACCTTATAAATAGTGGCCAGACACGGGAATCCAAGCATCAGATTGCCGTCTTGGAAGATGAGGACGTGGAGACATTTGTCGCTTTCTGCGAGTATGCGTACACCGGCGACTACGCCGTGCCACCGCCAGGCTCTCGGGAAGATGGCAGAGAACAGGACACTATCAACAATCCGCTCAATGGCATGTTCCACGAAGACACTGGTGGTCAATATCCAGCAGCGGGCCCAGGGCAGTCACCGCGAAAACTGGCTGAGGTTTCAAGCGAGCCACACGACATGGCTGTAAACGAGGATGATAATGGATACGAAGATGGTGGCAGAGACGAAGACGAAGAAGAAGCCGGAGCCCTGAACCAACAACCACATCAAAAAGACAAGCAAGCATGGGGTATCTCGACAAATACCGAGTATCCGCCCCAGGACCCGGCTGCTACACCTCGAGGGTCGTATCAATCGCCCGCCTCCTCCGCGGATTTCTCCGCTTCGCGCGGAAGAAGGCGTCGCAGGGGAAAGGGAAAGACTAATAAACAAGGGTTCATTCAGGACCATACGTCCAAACTAACGCCTCCATGCACACCTCCCGGTGTCGCACGGGTTGACCCTGCACAGACGGCAGAACGTTCGATTGTAGAACCTGCAGACAACCCCCACGCCTCGACTGACCAATCTACCACACGGCTGATGGGGCGCCCTGCACCAACCTTCTGCATCCGAGAGACTGGAAGTGGAGATGAAGGGGATAGATATCGTCAAGAGGAGGGCTCGACTAGAAGCCGGGTGCGACCTGTCATAGACACGTCGTTTGCCAATCAGCAGCTCTCTCCTCGCCACGAGAAAGGAACAAGTTTATGGGACGAATTCACCGGTATCGACGACAATGAGTTTCGCTACTCGATCCACAGAACAAGGTCCTCAAACCCACTTCCTGGAGTTGCGTTACCCTACCTGGTCTTCCATGCTAAGCTGTATGTCTTCGCCACGCGCTACTTGATTCCGGGTCTCGCCCATCTATGTCTGCAAAAGCTTCACCATGACCTGCTGAACTTGGCTTTTCCCGACCCGGATCCTGAGAATCAGTACGTGGAGCAGCTTGTCCTGACCACAACCAAGGCCAGAATGGTCGTCGATCTCCTCAGCTATACGTACACGAAAACGACCCGTCTGGAGCCGATAACGCCATCGTCAGCAACTCAGCTTCGGGACAATGAGCTTCGGAGACTTGTTGTGTATTATGCTGCATGCAAGGTGCGAGACCTCGCAGAGTATTGTCCTCCGACGGAGCCCATTGTAGGATCTCCGTTTTATCCGGAGAGGCCATCTGCTCTTGGATTTCGAGCGCTTCTGGATACTCTTCCGGAGCTTGCTTCAGATTTGATATACCGTATGATATAATGACCTTTCTCATTGCCACTAGGAGCTTGCGGGAAGCACTTCTAAGGTGAAGGACAAGAGTCATCGAGACATGGATTACAACGCTCTTGAGCTGGAACGAATGATAATAATATTGGAGCCCACGGGAATGGCGCGGTGGAGTCGCTACGTCAGTTGACGTTTTTGTTTGATTTGATTTTTTTCTTTTGACTCTTGCTTCAATGCTTTCGCTGTGACTGGGGTCTGTTTTTCTTAGCCGAAGTTGCAACGCATCAATTCTGTTGAACCTTGAACCTCTCGTGTCGTCGAAGTTTTGAATTTCAGTTTCGAGATAATCAGGAGGAGGCTGCATGAATTGTTATGATCTTCATCCTCAAGCGCCGAGACAAGACGGGCGTCAACTTCTCCATCGTGTCCTTTGTAGATGCTCTGGTTGAGACGTAGTAAATGTTTCGCCTACCCCACCTCTGACGGAGAATGCGCAAAAGATGATTCACTACCCTAACTTCTTAAACAGATTTTTCCACCCGGCCAGATGGGTTAACGCTCCTTGGAGAACCTGATGTCTGGTTCTTCTGGCTGGCACTTCTCAAGCTAGTAGATACTAGCCAGGCCCTCAATTGTTGATCAGCGATAGAATTCTTCAGTAGTCCCCCACACTTGAGGCACATAACGTCATATGCTGTATGTATTGCATACTGCCGCTTTCAAAGTTTGCACTTTACAGAGAGTTCCTGCATCACAGCGTGGAATCCGGTTTGAGGATATGGCCATACAGTCAAGGTCTCAAGGTCCTTGTAGGAGTAGATGTGACGGGGCGCAACATGCATGACATGAAACTCAATTCATCAGCTGAGTTGTGAGGCCTTTGAATTCGGGAAGCTTTCACGGTATATCCGTGAATAGAACTCAGTGCTAGTGGAGGTAGCATCCTCTACTAAAGTTTACAACCCCGAGCTAATCCATAAGGGCCTTATTCTGTTGTTGACCACCGCTCTTTGATGCTGTCGAAGACTTGACTTTATCTTTTAGATTAGGGCCGGTCATGTGAGATTGAATCTTGTATTGAAGAGAAAGCATTGAAATGATAGAATATCCTCCGGCTGCTGTATGCGCAGACTAGCCTCTCAGGTTTCTCCGGATAGGGTGATGTCGGGCTTGGCGTTGAGCCAAGCGAGCTCTGAGCCTCTGACTCTAGAGGTCGTGTAACCATGGCTGGAGCGCAAAGCGTGGAACTGGGAATAATAAGTGGCATGCGGATGGCTTATCTCATGCGTGGATGTGGCTGCAGTTGAGGCGGCAGCCTCAAAGCCTCATAGGATCCTAAGTTCCTAACACGGTCAACATGAGCTAATAACATTTATGCAGAGTCAGCACTAGGAAGATTGTGAATTTGACATTAGCATGTATAAAAGATAGAATAAAGGACTTTCAATCAAGGATACTTCGACCAATAAATTGGCCAACAGCCATTCTTGGCAGACGACATATATAGATAAGAGCAGCCCCAGCTGCGACTCAGGAGTCAGGATGATGTGTTCAGTGTCCACAAGACGCGACAACTTGCAGGACAACAAAGTGACCAAGGTATAAATAAACTGAGAGTATAGATAATAAATTATATCGAGTAGGCGACAGCATTTCCCCAGATTCCAAGCTATGTGCCACTGATTGTGAGGGTAGAGGAACAACACAAATAACCACTTACACATACGAATCGCAAAAGCCAAGACTTGGCTTCAAGTTCTCCTGATAAGGGCTCAGCTGTGCATGGGTTTGGATCAAAGATTTCCGTTCTGCCAAGCGGATGATGGGTTCTGGGTTCTTGGAAGTCGGCTCTGAACTTCTGAGTCTCTGACAAGGGGCAGGTAGGGATTGATTTCAAGGAAGTCCTTGAGATTATTAGGGTTCTCCCTGAATCGATGACTGGCTTGCTGTGTGCCCCCGCACTGTCCTTTGTTTAAATTCTCGGAGCATATTTTGTGTCTGGTCGCTTCCATCCCAACTTCTCCTTCTCAGGGTCTATGACTCTATTCTGATTTTTGATACATCTCCTGATGATATTTCGTTATCGCCGTCTCATTTTCGGTATCCACAGTGCCTAGACGCCAGAACCATAGCCACAAAGCTTGGCAGTGGAGCTGTTGATCCCCGTCTTGGCCAGCCGGATTTGAGTGGAGCTGGGCCGAACGGGAGTTACAGAACCGAAATCACCGAATAGGCGGACGCCAGTTTAACGCCTTCGCCAGGGGTCGGGCATATGGGCTTCGCCGGTAACGTTATTCGTGAACTGAAAGTGGAAACCTCGGAATAAGTTGGATTTCTATACCAATGCATCAATCGGTCACATAACCTGTAGCAGTGTAGGGTACCACTACCCTGGCTGTAGGTTGCAGGCTGCACATATGACCCCTAATCCCTGATCAGTGCGAAAAGAAGGAGAAGTCCTGTCTTCTCGAGCACACCTTGAATGTTTTTGTTTGAGAGCTATCTTAGACCGTCATCAAGGCTATGGTATGGGTCCAGGACTCCAAAGCTCTGGGTGCCTAGAGAATTGATGCCCTAATCTGCCCCTGATTTGGGATTCGCAATGGGACGGCGAGTTATTTAGTTTCAGGCGATAGATGCCAAGACACCCGCTCCTTCAGATAGTAACCATGGTATCGGTATTCGAGGCCGAGCATGAGATAGATCCTGAATGCTGACTCCTGAGGGCCCGCGACTCCGCGGTTTCCTCGCCACGATCCTTGGCGGACAGGCAGCACATTACCAAGAATATTAGCCACGTAGTAGACTTTTGATACTTGCTGCGCACTGACCTCATGGATCTTCGTGTACGGAGTCTAGAAGATGAAAATAACTCCATACGGAACCCCCCACTCTATCACCGACTTGCAGAGTCTACCGACTCCAGAGTCGGGAGGAAGCGGCGCAAGGCTTGGGGCGTGGGCGTGGGAAACGGGAACAATGCAGGATAGCTCTGCCCAATGGATGGGAACAGGGTCAGGATGATCGGTGCCGAAGGTCGGAAGATGCGAGAGAATGGGTGGGTGAGGAAATCGTGAGGAAGAAGAGCCAGCCCCAAGCCATGTGACTCGCTTCCGTGACTTCTCACTTTAGACTCGAAACAACAACAACAAGACTGCAACCAACTCCGTCGTCCTTCTAGATTCTTGAGTGCCTGCCACTTGGTATATCGGGCCGAGAGCGGACACAATGAAGGAGCCGAGACGCCCGATCTGCTTCGTCTATGGCTCTATTTTCTTGGAAATAAACAACATCCCGCGTCGAATTCGAGGCCAGCTCCACTCTCTGCCACACTGGCAGTGACGCAGTTTTGATTCGGCTTCAGCATTCTGCGGTTTTCTGTCTGCGACAGCCGACGGGACTTGATACCAATTGCGTCTCAGCCCCCGCTAAGAACCCTGTGGGATGACGACGAGACCAGCCTCAAGGCACAAGGCTTGGATCTGCTGTCTGCCACTATACTTAGCATAGTAATGTCATCGCAACTTGTTCATCGAGCATCAACCGCGCAGATCACGACTCTACTCTCTTTCTACGGAGTAGGCATCAGAATTGCCCGCCCACTTTGCAAAGCGACAGTTTCAACATGCGGGAAGCTATGAGACTATATCCTGTTGTGTTGTGTCAAAGTTAGCACCAATTTTGCCATCAGGATATTGCGTGAGTAGTTCAGAACTTTGGACTCAGTGTGCGATGGAATAGTAAGCAACTTGCCACCCCGTGCCTGGAATTTTGAGAGTTTGATACTAAAAGTCTTGGATGGACCCGACTATCGATGATGAGCACCCGCAAAGAGACGGCGGCCCAAGGCCCAATGCCCTATGAGAATTCCATATGCAGAAGATCAAACACAGTGCTTAAATCCACTCGGCTCGGCGTAGACCTGCTGATTTGTTCAGTTTGATCGACGGGCTCGTCTCTGGGCGCCAATGTACATTGTTGGTCCGTTTCTTCCTTGCCATTTGAAATCCGGTGCCCTTTACCCCTTTGAGCTATTCTAGATTGCGTACTACTCCGTCCTTTGTAACATTCCTGTGAATCAGGCCCCTGCATCGTGGTGTGCCTACAATGACCTTATTGACTTTGCTTCTTCTATCTTGTCCTGCCTCAAACCTCGACTCTCTTCTCACATAAATCACTTTCGCTTGCCACACTTCTTTCGTTTTTGTCACCCATTTCATATACCAATCTCATTTTGTTTTCATATATCTCAATTATTCTTTTAGATTACCTATTTGTCTTCGGACTACCTGTCTCTCCTTTGAATTTACCAGTCAATGCCACCTGGTCTTCATCCTTTCCAGTCACAATGTTTGAGAACACTCCTTACCCACAGACTCCTCGGTCTGAGACGACGACAATTGAGGTCGAGATGAAGAAACCTGTCAAAGTGAGCCTCCGGGAGCGGATACGCCACTTTACGTGGGCATGGTACACCTTAACCATGAGCACTGGAGGTCTGGCCCTTCTTATCGCCAACCAGCCCTTCCAGTTCCAGGGGCTCAAGACTATCGGGTTGGTAGTATTCACCATTGACCTCTTCTTCTTCGCCTTCGTTTGCTCTGTTATGTCCCTTCGATTCATCCTCCACGGAGGTCTGCTCGACTCCCTCCGCCACGACAGAGAGGGTCTCTTCTTCCCAACCTTCTGGCTCTCGGTCGCAACCATCATCTCTGGCCTCTATAGATTCTTCGGTGACGACGCACAGGAGTCCTTCCTGCTTGCTCTCGAGGTCCTCTTCTGGATCTACTGTGCCTGCACCCTCATCCTCGCAGTCGTCCAGTACTACTTCGTCTTCTCAAGCCACTCCTACCACCTCCAAACCATGATGCCCTCATGGATCCTCCCAATCTTCCCCGTCATGCTCAGCGGTACCATCGCCTCCGTCATCGCAGGGCAACAACCCACTCGTTCCGCTGTCCCGATGATCTGTGCGGGTGCCACCTTCCAAGGCCTCGGCTTCTCCGTCGCATTTATAATGTACTCCCACTACATCGGCCGATTAATGCAAACCGGCCTCCCTGGCCGTGAACACAGACCGGGAATGTTCATCTGCGTGGGCCCCCCAGCATTCACAGCCCTAGCCCTCGTTGGTATGACCGCTGGTCTCCCCGAGGAATTCGAGATCCTCCGGGACGAATCTGCAATCCAAGACGCCCGCATCATGACTCTCATCGCAGTATCTGCTGCCGCCTTCCTATGGGCACTGAGTCTCTGGTTCTTCTGTATCGCCGTTATCGCCGTCATCCGCGAGCCGCCTACCTCTTTCCACCTGAACTGGTGGGCCATGGTCTTCCCCAACACCGGGTTCACACTTGCTACAATCACTCTGGGTGACTGGCTACACAGCCCGGGTATCAACGGCGTTGCGACCGCAATGTCCATCTGTCTCATCTGCATGTACATCTTCGTCTTGGTCAGCCACATCAGAGCCGTTATCCGCCAGGACATCATGTACCCTGGCAAGGACGAGGATGTTTCCGAATAGATCAACAACTCACTACCGTCTGTCTTTCTATCTTTCCATATCTCTCTTCAAACCTCACCAGTCACTTCTTCCCTTGCCTTACCTTCCCTTACCTGTCTTGCGTTTAGTGCATACTTCTCTTACCACTTCACTTCGCTTCAACAATCCCCACCCCTGCTGTCGTTTTCATTCTTTGCTTCGTCGTCTTCTTACGTTCTACTCCGATCCCCACACACCCCCTTGCATCGACTATCCTCCACAATTCTTTCCACCACTTAAACAATCCCCACATCTTGTTTCGTCATTTGTCAAATACACTTTTGCTTTTGTTCGCTTTGGGTCCGTAGCATCTCTGGCGTTGAAAAAGGTACATATATGCCTTGGCTTTGGCTTGGTTGACTCGGCAATCTTTCCGATTCTCGAACGAGATGATCGGCGTTGGGGGCTTTCTCGTTCTATTTATTGTTTCAGCTGCGACGTTTCTGTCGGTTGATCAGTTTTCCCCGTGTTGATCAGCTTCTTGGCTTTGATAGAAATAATAGACATAGAAATAGAAAAACTAGCAAAAATAAAATAAAAGGGAGGCATTCTACTTCCCCTTTTTCTTCCTTTAGGGCTCGGTAGTGTGGCTGTAGTTTAATCCTGGTGGAGAAGTGTACGTGTTTGGTGTCGTCAACTTAAACCATTGGCGCCCCCAAACTTTATTCCGAGCTTATCTGGCGCTGATAACAATTACGAAATGTGCTTACAGCCTTATATGGACCACTTCATGCAAGGACAACATCAACAACGTCTATTGACAACATCAGCTATACAAAAATGTTCAACACCTTCTACCTTCCAGACTGAAAAACGCCACCGGACAGCAAAAGAGTACAGAACCAATCCCCCCATTTGGGTGACAGCCAAGGGAAAACCCCACGGGCAAAAACCTTGACCAGGAAACAAAGAGTAAATACAAGAAGAACCCCTACCCCCCAACATACCCCCGGATCGTAGGTGTATTGTCAAGTCAAGACCGTGCCACATCACTCAGCGCAGGCCTATCCCGCGGGTTTATTATTCCCAGCCAGCTTGATAGTATCAGTATATGTCAGAACCAGAGGCGTCAGGATCTTATTACTTACAGACTTTATCGCTGGCTCGGTCAAGCTTGGTGCTTGCCCACGGTGCTAGGCAAGGGCCAAGATGGCCGCCCCCAAGGAGCCAGCGGCCTTGGGGGCCCAGGGGCGCTGAAGTGATGGAGGTTGGGTGACGAGTTGGGTTATTCTCGTCACTAGACGACAAAGAAGTTAGTATCCGATCAGATTCCCACTGAGAAAGAGAAATACTCACATAAGCATGTCCCAATGGGAGCTGGCCGTCGGTGTGGGTAGTTTGTTTTTAGCCAGCCTACCATGATGATCAGTATCAATCAATAAAAAGACATGGAATCGATGGATGCTCACAAGCTCTGTCGCATTACTGGGCTAACCCACGGTGGCGGGCATAATGCTTGGGGGCCGGTCGGTCGAGCAGAGACGAGTTGGTTTATCCTCGTCACTTGAAGTCGAAGAAATTAATATCTTATTAAGCTTCCTTCTGAACAAGAGAGACGAACATGAGTATGTCCCAAAGGGAGCTGACCCGCGGTGTGAGTAGCTTGTTTTTAGCCAGCCTGGCAGGCAGCTTAGTGAATTGGTTTGCATGTGTGGTTGATCAAGGAGTACTTACTAGCACGGTGGCGTCACTGGGCGGACTCACGGTGCCAAGGTATAATACTCGCTCGGGGGAGGGCGGGTTTGAGCAGGGACGAGTTGGGTTATCCTCGTCCCTTGATGACGAAGTGAGTAACATATTATCTTGTGTAAGGAAATGAACACCCACATGAGCATGTCCCAAAGGGAGCTGGCCCGCGGTGTGAGTAGCTTGTTTTTAGCCAGCCTATCAGACTGGTTAGTAAATTGGTTTGCATGTGCGGTTGATCAAGGTGTACTTACTAGCACGGTGGCGTCACTGGGCGGACTCACGGTGCCAAGGCATAATGCTCGCTCGGAGGGGGCCTGCTCGAAGCCCTGTTATGTAGACTTCCCAGGCGTAGGGAGGTGCAGAGTGAACAGACCAAGATGGTAATGCGGTCGCAGAAAAAGGCAACGAGATTCCAAAGATGTCAAAACAGGTGATGCACGCGTAAAGACTAGAGCTGCTTCTGTTAGCTAGAAGAAGTGAAGGACGTGACCAAAGCAGTAAGATGAGCTGATGCAGATTGATGACGGGAAGATGTAAGTAGCCAAAACAATGTCAAGCACACGTAAAGACTAGTGTTGTCCAAAGAAACGAAGGGCAAGTCAGTGAAGTAGCAGGATGGGGCAAGTTGGCGGAGGTAGAGGGGTAGCAGGGAGGTGTAGGAGGAGGTGGGGGAAAGGGCAGGTAGAAGAGTAGGCGACCTCGACTGTTGCCACTGCCTGATCTCGGAGGATGAGGCAGTTACGGCCGAAAGGTCCGACGGGAGCAGGGTCGTAGCTTCCCTTTTGGGAGTGAATTGAGGCCTTTATTGGTAACCGCGATACCGACGATGACGCGTAAGTACACATACCATGAGTTAATTACGAGTAGCAGGTTCAAGCTTCCGATCTAGGGCATGATATCAAAATGTAAACCGACTCAGAGTCACCAAATCCCTCTTGTAGCATGTGTAGCATTAAGATATTGTACCATAGCCTGTGGGACTCGCCTTGGCTAGGGCTGAGTGGGCTCGTCTCGGTCTGGTATCGAAACTGTTTCTCGTCCTGGGGCAGTTCATGTTTGGTATGGAACAGTCTTCGTACAGTTGAGATAACGACGGGATTCGCCTCCAAGTCTCAATTGGTTGCTGGTGTTGCACCGAGCGATTGATAGAGGCTACTGGAAGAGTTAGGAAATGAATGCCCCGGCAGTTACCTATTACTACTAGTAAAGGAATGGGACAGAAACTCAAAATGACGCAGAGAATCGGATAGCGCAAGAGGGAAACATTGA
Source organism: Aspergillus asperescens (assembly GCA_027569075.1). Taxonomy (NCBI): domain Eukaryota; kingdom Fungi; phylum Ascomycota; class Eurotiomycetes; order Eurotiales; family Aspergillaceae; genus Aspergillus; species Aspergillus asperescens. The sequence goes on along the minus strand of JAPDEH010000040.1, from coordinate 68,505 downwards.
ATTGATTGGATGTGTTTATATACAGAAAGGCGGCCATAAAAACTTTAACCTTTTCAATCCAAACTTGCTGTCAAGAGCTCTGGGATCAAAGCAGCAATTTCGTTGGCAATGCAACCTAAACCAAACACAGTGGGTATCATGTAAATATAGCAACAGAGATGCTGGTGAAGAATGCCATGCTCTAGAGAGATTCTTGTCGCAGCGTCGTCAATGGTATGGAATCGACCCATTGTCAGCCGCGTCGAGGTACACAGCTATTCGCCCAGAATAAGTCGGAGCCTGCGGCGTTTGCCCGACTACCTCAGTAGATCCACGGTAGTATTAAACCCTGCTGAGTGGAGGATCAGTTGCGAGCAACTTTCCCATGAAGCGGACCGGCATTAGCGGGCGTAGATTGAGCAGGAAAACTTAGTGGTACCGAGATACGTAATAGGTAGTAGTTGACAAGCGGAAAGCGCCACCTGGGTCCTCAACGATTGAGATAGGTACCTATCTGTCAGGTGAAGGATGTTGATTTCGACGAATAGACGCATTTCGGTGATAATGGGGCGAAGCTGTGACATCGTGCTCAACCGTTCGACCCCTTGAGATAGGCTGCGACTTAGGCCTATTCAGCCACTCGCTGGTGGCTGCATTTCACGGCAGCGATATGATCAAGCGACCTTCCGTCCCACGTTTCCGATGCCTCGTCCAACGACGCTGATGATGACATCTCCATCACTATCGTCCTCAGCATCTCTCAGACCCCAGCCTGGAGCACCAAACTTCATCAGGTCTCTTGCCAGTTGAATTGAGCTCTCGTCACCAACAACATCACGACCGACTTGGATACGCCCAACGTCCTCAGATCCCATAGTCATCAATCCCAGCATGGTCGGAAAAGCTGCGGGGGCGACACAGCCGCCTTTTGAGATTGTCTCAAGCAGTTGGTATGCGCATCGCTTCCCAATGTCCTCAGGTGGCTCACCACCACTGGGAGGAGACGCCACATCGGCCGAGAACAGACAGCCGGTTGAAGATTCTGCCACCAAAGACAAGCCAAACCCAAGGCCGATCTTTTTCTTTGCCGACGGGTTGTTCCTTTCCGGCGCAGGAATAAACGGAGCGGAAGACACATCCGAGAAGACGTAAGTGTCCGGGACAAGAGGGTTGAGGATACCGCGGACAATATCGATCATCCTGGCATTATTTGAGGCAGAAACACCGACAGAATATGCCACACCGCGTACCCTCTTGATCCTGCCGGAGTTCATCAAATGCAGAGTTTTAGGAAGCCGAACTTGATGACCGAAAACCAGTTGAACCTCTCCACCACCTCCCCTTCCGTTAGGCCCAGGGTTCGATCGCCGGAGCACACGTAGCTCTATGTTGTTGAAGATACCGAACTGATTGAAGAGCGGCAAAATAGCGGTTCGAACGCTATCCACAGACATGTCGCCGGTCGGCGTTGAGGAGGTAATCACACCAGGACCGGTGAAGAGAACCTTTATCGGAGCTTTGGAAAACGGCGCCATGAGGCATAGAGGGATAAGAAAGTAGCTCACGCCGCGAGTACACCCGGCCGGAATCTCATGTCTAACCACACCACCACTGCTTGCTCCAGGGCCCGAACCACTTCCTGTAATAAGGCCTGGTTTATAGACAAGGATCGTACCGGTGTACGAAATCTCCATCTGTGAGCCATTCGTGACAGCCTCGAGCAGCCGAAGGAATGAGATTTCGTGCGGTGCAAGACCCGGATTGGTAGGAGAGGACGGGCGAATCTGGGAGATATGGACTGTTCGGCCTGTTAATGTAGAGAAAACGAGGCGATAGACAAAGTTCTTGTGCGAGGTGAGCCGGATGGGGGGTTGCGAAGTCGCCATGGCTGCTATATTGAAATATTTGCCCAATTACCTCGATCCCTTTGCGCTTCTGAAATGTCAGTTGATGAACCAAAAAAACCGAAATTCAAGAAAATCTTCCGGATAGGTGTTTTTTCCGTTCCGACCATGGACATAAGATCAGCTATCTCCGAAGACGATATGGCCCGCCGAGTACGAGCACAGACAACAACAACAATGATATATTCGAAGCTGCAACTGGGAAACGAAAAAAAAAACCTGAGCTAACGACCCAGTTCTAGAACAGCAACAGCAAATAATGTTGCCACCGGCGCTAAACATCCCAAAATGGTATTTCCCACTTTATCCTCCCACCCATTCCCTTCCGCAACCTACCCCTCCCCCGCGCATACCGTATGACAGACTTCAATTCCACTTGACTCAACTAACAAACCCAACCCCAGGCTCGAAACCAACTCTCACCTCCTTCAACCCCCCATAAACAACTACTGCGTCTACCACCCCTCCTCCCCCTCAACATCGGGCTACACGGTAATGATAGTCGGCGGCCCCAACGCCCGAACAGATTACCACATCAACTCCACCCCCGAATTCTTCTACCAATACCGCGGGTCCATGCTCCTGAAAACGGTCGACACCTCCGTTTCACCACCCGTGTTTCAGGACGTCCCGATCCATGAGGGGTCGCTGTTCTTGCTACCCGCGAACACGCCGCACTGTCCGGTGAGGTTTAAGGATACGGTTGGGGTTGTGGTGGAGCAGCCGAGGGCGGAGGGGGCGGAGGATGCGATGCGGTGGTATTGTCGGGCGTGTGAAGGGATTGTGTGGGAGAAGAGGTTTGTTTGTACGGATTTGGGGACGCAGGTGAAGGAGGTTGTTGAGGAGTTTGCTGGGGATGAGGGGAAGAGGACGTGTAAGGCTTGTGGAACTGTTGCGGAGTCGAAGTATAAGGAGGGGGAGGTTGTTCAGCCTCCTAGATTGCTGGAGTAGATTGGGCCTGAAACAAGACGAGACGAGACGAGAAGAGATATGACGGTTGAGATGTATTTTAGGAGTAGTTTAGGCGTTTGGAGATCGATTGAAGTGCTGTACGCCTTGTAAAATGTTAAAGAATAGGGATCTGATTATCGAATTATGGTGCCAGTGGCTATAGTGTGATAGGAAGACCTTCGTAAGGCTCTAATAAAAGAGATGGGTAAATAGAGAAGAATGGGGATCGGGTTCGAGGAGGACACCATGATCTAAACAACGGAGTCGACGAGGATAGAGAAATGACCTCAGTGGCAAAAGAAAACAGTAACAATTAACATAGCCCATGCAAGCGGCCAAACCCGAATTGCGGTGCAAACTTGCTTCATCTGGTATATGGAACTGGAGAGCAAAGCAAAAACCAAATAGTACAAGGGTATGGGTACGGTCATTCAAGTCAACTAATGAATGAAGAAAGCAACATGCACAAGGCACAATTATAAGAGCTATAAGAAACTAACGAACCCGCTAAAGCCAGTTTGGAGGGTAGCCATGTCATGTCTCAGATGCGAAGAACGTTATTCAAGACCATGTCACTGTGTCTCATACATCGACGTCCAAATGGCGGCCATCAATTAATCGTCAAACGGACAATCTATGCTTTCATGCCCGTCCCGCTCGCAGAGGGCACACCACTTGGTCTCGTCAATCACACCGCTGTCCTTGCCTGCGACAGGAGCCATGGATGACGTCAATCCCACTCCGCGAAGACCCTCAAGGACAACATCACGACCGGTCTTCTGGGGGGGAACGTTTTGACTGTGGTTTGACGATGGAGATTCTTTGGTGGCGGAAGATGCGGCAGGCTGCTCGTCCGTAGAACTTCCGTTGTATATAGGCTCTTCCGAATTAGTGGGTTTATTCTTGGCCTCTGCGCCAAACATATTCGTGCAGCTCAGGATGTCGTGGCCGCCGGTCTCGCAGATCTCACACCACAAGGAACCGCCATCCTCCGAGCGCGAGTCAGATTCATGCATCGTCTCCAGGCGGGCAGATGTGTCTGAGGTACCACGACGGTGGGAAGGATAAGAGGAGTAAAGACCCTCCTGTGGAGGTTCGTCTTGCCAGTCGCTCGGGACCACAGTCCGATCAGACAGTCGATGGGCATGGTTGACGGAGGAGTGTCCATTACTGATTTTCCCTATTGAGCCGGAGGGCTTGTGCTGGGTGCTTGACTGTGTAATGGTGGAACTGCGATTGCGAACAGCTCCTCCGTTCGTTTGAAGTTGTTGCAGCTCCCGTTCAAGCTCCTCAACACGGTATGTTTTGCGCTCATTAGCCCTTTCAAACTCTTGAACTCGCTGCTCCAGATCAGCCACATAGTCTGCATTGTGATCTGCTCGCGGTCCGAATCCATTCTGTTGCAGCGCGTGCAAGTCAGGATCACCCCTACTCAGAGAATGGATAATCGCTTTCAGTCCGCGGATCTCATCGTCTTTCTGTTCGAGTTCTCGTGACTGCCCATCCGGGCTCATGCGACTCTCCCTGGGCAAGCCAGAGCAGTCCCGCTCCTTTTTCAACTCCAACTTTGTCCGCTCGACTTCACCACGTAGGAACTCCACTTCCGCTCTGGCCTCGGCTTCTCCACGACGCGCATCCTCTAAACCTTCCTCGAGCTCCGAGACAAGTTCTTCCAGCTGCTTGAGCTGCCTTGCAACGGCCTCAACATCCTCCCCGCGGTCCTGCAAATCCTTATTCTGCTGCATGAGCTCGTCGATCCGCTGCTCATAGACTCGTTCAGTCTCTGCGGCTGCCACTTCTAATGTATCGAGCGTGCTCCTAAAGTCGGCGCGGTGCAAATCAAACTCCATCGTCAATTGGGAGATGCGATCATTTTTCTCTCGTAGTTGGGCGCGGATCGACAACGCGTCCGACCCCTCCAATTCCTCTAATGTTCTCTGGAATTCCCCTAGTGTGTTTGACTGCTCCTCCAGCTGTTTATCACGATCCAAGAGCTGCTTCTCCAGGGCCTTGACCTGCTCTTTCAGCTCTGATATCTCTGGCCCCATGGAGCTGCGCCCAAATTCCGAGCGCCCAAATTCCGAGGTCCTGGTCGAGGACGGGCCATCATCGACGCTAAATCGGGAGGGCGGACGATCGGATGCGCGAGACGGGGCCTTGACGGGGCTTCGTGGGTAACCGTTGGAGATAGGGGCTGTTTTTGATGCAGCAGAAGGAGTACGTAGTCCTGACAGACTCAGCTTCGACGCCCCGGATACCCGTGGGGACTCCGATCTGGGCAGGGAAGGGCGTCTCATCCGAGGCGGCCGGGCTACAGAGGGGCTAGGGCCGACGGATTTGCTGAAGTTGATCGGACGCGAAGGGGTTGCGGGCGTATTAGAAGCGGAGCGTTTGGTGACATATTTATTGTTGTTGATGGGGACGAAGATGCCTGATCCTACCGTAGAGGTCGCAAAGTACTTCCTCCCGTCCACATCGCCGTTGTTTTTCCCTCGTTTGGCGTGTTCCGGGGCAAGCTCGATGCCCGCAAACCTGCCCGGTTTTCCTGTGACGACTCCCACAAATTTGACGGTACCGTGCATCCCACCTGGGACGTTCACGCTGTCGCCAAGCTGAATTTCGTCCAAGGGCGCCATCCTGAGCGACACTGCGGGAAGTTCAGGCTGTGGAAATTTGTCGTATGGCGGGAGGGGCAGGCGTGTTGAAGTAGGGAGAGGAACAGGAGGGGGCCGAAGGAAAGAAAGTGAACGAAAGGAGAGGAAAAGAAAAGGGATGGCAAAGAAAGTGGAGGCAGCACCAGTAGTGAGCGATCAACGACGAGTCATTATTATTATTCTGGAGCTGGAGGCAGAGCAGTTAGGGAATTGGTGCTTCAACAGTGCCCAACAGGAGGAGTAAACAAAAGAGCAAGAGGCAAAAACGCAGGGGACTGAAACCGCGAAGCTGAAGGAAGAAGATCGAGATTATGGGTGTCGTCATGCGACAGGCCAGTAGATACTAAGTACTACCTTCGTAGTAGCACCAGTTCTCCCTCAATTTAAAGGTCCGATCGAATTGTTCTAGACGATTGGCTGTCTTTTCATCGTGTTGAATTATTTTCAGGAGGTTTGATCACCGCACGAACCATGGTTGCTTTTTGTCTCCACGCACGAACTGTCAGACTCACCGTCACAAAGAAGGTTACAAACTGCCGGAACCTGAAGAGCTTCTCTGACTCTTGTCACCCTTGAACTGACTCTTCTCTACAAAAGTAGCGGTAAGGGATTTCTCCTTCTCACTCTTTATTCTAAAACCCCCGAAATTAACTGTAGATACAAGAAGTACCCTATCACTCCTAAGTCCCTAACGGCATCGACACGTCCAAGCTATTGAATTGGCCAATGAATCGCAATCAATGTTTATCCCAAAAGAAAGTCCCTATACGGAGTATGCCAATCCCTGATATGCTGGGGAAGTATGGGCGATGTCACTGCTTAGTAATACTGCGTTGCTCGTCCAGCATCAGGCATGGGTATGAGTAGCTTCTTGTTGACACCAATAGGCGATGAATAATAATATATACCCCCTCATTGATACTAAAGATCTGGAGAACGAGAAGGAGGGGTCACTACTCTCTAGTCAGACTTGGAGGTTGGGGCCAAGTGTCTCTCCGACTCTCTCCCTCCGCCTTCCCTTCCGCCCATCCCGTTGTTAGAGCATCCACGCTCCCCTTCAAGTGGAACCTAGCTGGGTCATTATTATTCTCATCGACTTTATAACTTGCGCACAGCTGTCCAGCCGCGGTCAATTGTCTTTGCATTAGAGTCGCGTCGTGAGATGCTTTACTGACCTTTCCGCAATACCTCCAACATGGCCCAATACTTCTTCGACCTTCTCTACAACTTTACGGACTGCATGTGCTGCTTCCCCAGCTCACCGCAGCTAAAGATCAAGAATCGTAGCTTCAAACTACTCCGGCTTCTAGGTGAAGTACGAGACTTGAACCTCACAGCTTTGTTAGGCCTTTGGCTGACCATGACACTTTGCATCGATAGGGAGGCTTTTCCTACGTGTACCTCGTCCAAGACAAATCCACATCCGAGCTATTCGCGCTCAAGAAGATTCGATGTCCTTTCGGGCAGGAATCAGTGTCGCAGGCCTTAAAGGAGGTAGAGGCCTATAACTTGTTTACGTCCGAGAGAAATATAATCCATTCGATCGACCACTGCGTCTCAACGGAATCTGGCTCGAAGTTTCGCAGTGATGGCGGAGAGGCGGGTTCCAAGACAGTCTACATTCTCCTACCTTACTACCAACGAGGGAATCTACAGGATGCGATCAACGCAAACCTTGTGAACCATACGCGGTTTCCAGAGAAACGGCTCGTGATCCTTGTGCTCGGAGTTGCCCAGGCGCTACGCGCGATGCACCAATACCGCGTCAAGAGTGGCTCTGCGCCGACACGCAAGGCTAAGGGTGTAAGAAGGGAGGGCGAAGAGGCTGATGCGGAGACTGGAATGCGGATGGGGAAGGCAAAGCGGCGGGCTAGCCGGCAGGCTGCTGAGGAGGATTCAGAGAACGAGCCGCTGATGGACGATGAGGTCACTCAGAGTCAGGAAGGTGTCGAGGATGGAGACCTACGCCCTTATGCGCACCGGGATGTCAAGCCTGGTAGGACATCCCCGCTAGATGCAAGTTTGTTTCGTGTAGCATGACTAACCATCACAGGCAATATCATGATAGATGATGATGGACAGAAGCCCATCCTGATGGACCTTGGATCGCTTGCGCCAAGTCCCATCGCCATCACTTCTCGCTCACTCGCATTGGCAGTTCAAGATACTGCTGCGGAGCATAGCACGATGCCATATCGAGCGCCAGAACTCTTCGATGTCAAAACCGGATCCATCATCGATACCAAAGTGGACATCTGGTCCCTGGGATGCACCCTCTACGCCTGTCTAGTGGGGAAGAGTCCGTTTGAAGCTCGAAGTGAAGAGACCGGTGGTAGCCTGAGCATGTGTGTACTGGGCGGTGACTGGAGGTTTCCCGATGAAAAGTCAGGAGCAACTAAGGGCAAAGGCAAAGCTGGCGAGGAGCCGAAGCAAGATAGCGCCACCTCCATCAGTGCACCTATCAAGGATGTCGTGCGCCGGTGCTTGCAGGTTGAGCCTGCCGACCGTCCTGACATTGACGAGCTGATCCAGCTACTTAGAGATGTCATTAAAGAGCTACCGGATGACGATGTAGTCGGTTGAGTTGACTAGTATACCCAGTGTTGGGTTCTTTTCTTCTTTTATTCTGTCAGATCTCTTACATGACCTTTTACTTAGCTCTGTTAGATCATAACTGTGGTCACCAAATTGTACAATATCTCGATACTGAACATATGGTTCTTCTATTCTTGCGTTCTCCGTGATATTGTAGGCTGACCTTGAAAAATAATCCTCGTAGGATTGGCGATTGTAAGATAAGTGATAACCACCTCAGGTAGTAGTGACAGTGACTCTTCCCCTCTCCAACTCCCCATAATCTGACTGACACCCAGCACCACAGCACTCCTCTTCCAGGCAGAAAAAGGAAGTTCCATCCTCTCGCTAGTGATCCAATAGTTCCAACCCCACGACCCGCCGCCCCGTGGCTTGAATGCTTCAATGCCTAACACTTGCTGCCCGTTGCTTCATTGACCGACTAATAATGTGGGGAAGGAGAACAAGATGATGCAGCTCAGCGTCTTATCTATGGCCTTCTTGATAAACACGACTGGCGCGCTAGCGTGAGAAACCCCCTACTACCTGTTTACCGATGAGAGCTGAGCTATTGATAGCGAATTAGAGATGGCCCTTAGTGGCACAGACCGACGCCCTCAAAGCTTATCGGATAATTCATGGTAAAGGACGCTTATATTTCGAGCCCCTCCCGCTCACCATCAGTCCCTTTGTCGTGTTCATTATTACCCCCGAATCGAATGATCGTAGCCAATTGTACGCTATGACCCCGTCTATCAATCGAGATGCCATCCCTGGTACATTTACTCTCGTGGATGAGGACCATGTCCTTGCGACTCGCCATCTTGAGTCCGGAGATCGCGACATTGTTCTAGTCCCAGCACCCTCCAACGATCCAGATGATCCGTTGAATTGGTCGCCACGTCGGAAGCTCTTGTCTACCGTCTGCGTTAGCGTGTGAGTGTAACTAGTAGGTATATCGGAACGGGATCTGATAGTCGCTACTCTAGGTACACCCTGTTTGCTGGTATCGCTTGTGCAAATGTTTATTCTGTTCTGATCCAGCTATCAGATGAGACTGGAGTCTCGGTCAGCACCTTAAACGAGGGGACTGGCTATATGTTTTTGCTGGCCGGCTGGGGTCTGCTGTTTTGGCAGCCATTGGCTCTCCAATACGGAAAGCGGATGATCTTTTTGCTCTCGCTCGCGGGGATGGTGGTAAGTCATCTGCTACAAGATCTGTGATATTTCAACTGGATATGTCGATTCTAACTTGAAGACAAACAGGGAACTGGTGTCTGGGGGTAGGTCTGACCATCTTCTGTCCTTGAGTGCCGCTAATTTAATTGATAGCCCTTATGTGCGGAGTAATGGAGAATGGACTGCTAGAAGTGTCGTAACCGGTTTCTTTCTGGCTCCCATCGAGGCCCTCCCTGAGGTGGCTGTCACGGATGTAGTATGTCTTGAAGCATCCTTACGATTTCGAACGCCAGCTGACTGTCTGCAGTACTTCACACATCAACGCGGAACATATATGGGCTTGTATGCTCTCTTCCTAGCCGGAAGTAACTTTTTTGCACCTGTTATATGCGGATTTATTGCAGAATACCAAGGATGGGAATGGGTCTTCTACTGGCCAGCTATATTCTGCGGCGCTTCGATAGTCTTTCTGTTTTTCTTCATGGAAGAAACGAACTATGTGCGAGAGAATCCTAGCACCCCTGGTAGCCCAGAAACTGTGTCTGCATCGGCTGAGAAGAAAACGAAGAAAAGGGACTTGTTGGCTCAGCCGTCGAGTCTGAGTGATCCGGAAATTGGGGTGGTTTATGGCAAGAAGACATATCTGCAGAAGCTTTCTATCCTAGGGCCCCGCCAGGCTAGGAACAACATGCTCCGCCGCGCCTGGCAGGCTGTTTACTATTTGAGCTGGCCAGTGATATTCTACGCAGGGTGTGTTTTGATAGTCACCAGCACTGGACTACGAGAGGCTGATCCTTCTTTAGGTTTTCATACGGATCGTACCTCATCTGGTTTAATGTCTTGAATGGAACCGCGTCGTTGATACTGGGCTCTGCTCCGTATAACTTTAGGTACCATGCCCACCATACTAGATACAGGATCCCTGTTAACCCCGGCAGCTCGTCGATGGTCGGACTTAGCTATGTTTCCTGCTGCCTCGGTGTCATTCTCGGGTGAGTAAATTCCTTGGATCCTATTCTCAAGCACTAGGTTCTAATAAGCGGCGGCAGCTCTCTCTTTACCGGCCGTTTCAGCGATTGGCTTACTATCAAGCTTGCCCGTCGCAACGGAGGGATCATGGAAGCCGAACACCGTCTCTGGCCGTTTGGCCTTTGTCTTATCCTCGTCCCTGGCGCGTTACTACTATGGGGAGTGGGCACAGCCCACGGGGTTCACTGGTTTGGTCTCCTGGTCGCCATGTGCATCCTTGCAATGACAAACACTTGCGGCATCACTCTAAGCGTGAATTACCTGGTCGACAGCTATCGAGAGCTAAGCGGTGACGCCATGGCGTCAGTAATTCTAGTCCGCAATACAATGTCCTTTGCTATGGGCTACGGGTAAGCTTCCCCTCCCCCCCCAAACGGTTGTTACTGGGGAGAATTGCTAATTGGTTGGATAGAATTACACCTTGGGTAGAGCATCTAGGGTTCCAGAACTGTTTTATTTCAGCTGCGTTTGTCGGACTCGCATGTTCTCTTGTTTTTCTGGTTATGATCAAGTGGGGGAAGACGTTCCGGGTTCATAGTCAGAAGAAATATTGGAACATGGTTGCGGAGAACTGGGAGAAGGGGATGGGGCATTAAGGCTAGCGAGTCTTTGTCGGGGAAATTATCTTATTTGATGCAAATAATGATGCCATCAGTTCACATCCCTGACAATAAAAAATAATTCGATGGGCTGGATGGATGCACAGATATGTAAGTACAGAGTAAAAGCAGCGGAGATAAGGGCGAGATTCCAGAGATTGGAATGAACCTCGTCTGCGCCTTCCTAATGCGTTGGATTTGAGGTTATACAAGCCTGCCTAATCAGGGACCCTTTTAGTAGCATTCCTTGCACTCTGTACTGCTTCCTCCGTATAGGCGAAAGGAGCCGTGAACCCTGCTCAGGCAGAATCGTCATAATTAAAATAGGCTCATCTCAACCTCGTCCATCGTCCATCGTCACACACAAGTTGGGGGCCAGAAGTAGAATGGACAACTCAACTCGACATGTCTCAGACTTCACCTCGGAGTCACATCCGGACTGGGAAGTAAAGACGAAGATCTGAAATAGCGTTGGACGAATTCGGACGCTTCATTCGCACGGTCGCTCCTCCAGACTCTGACAACAGGGTCTTATCCCATCGGAGTCTATCCCGTATCGAACCTAGAGGGGCCGAAGGTCTCGGACTTTCCGCTCAATCGATGCATTTTGCCTTTCAATCCTGGTGCCGTGGCGTCGCCCACTGCTGCCGCTGAATGGACTGAACCACTGGGAGATTCAGTCGTCTCGGAGATCATCATTTGCATAGCCACCAGCCTGCAATTTATTAAAATGCCCCCGCCTCTTCGCTCGCACTACCCCAGACGTGCATATTCTTCACGAGCAATTGAAATATTGAATCCGACATGGTTGGCGTACCAGGGCGTTCGAAAGCATGCGTGACGTGTCTGAAGCGGAAGAAACGAGTACACCCTCCTACCTCGCGGCAGAAGATTGTCAAGATCTAACAGTTGATATAGTGCGATTTGGAGAAACCGTTTTGCGGAACATGTCGCAAAGCGCGTGTGGAGTGTGGGGGCTACTATCGTCCCCGCATATTCATCAACAACACCGTGGAGCATAAAACCCAGCGGCTCGTCAAGAACGAACGCTGCAAGAGCAGCCCCTCTTCTCCGAACAGTGGGAGCGATGTTGCTCTCCCTCCCCAGCTGGCGCGATCTGCTTATCAGGTCAAGTACATGGACCTGTTTTGGCGGCTATATCTGCCCAATGGCCAGGCGCTCTCTGTTGAGTTGACGCAAATCGCATTGGGCGGGTGGATCGACGCAATACACGACCTATACGGTACCGAAAGTGTACTGAGGAAGGCTCTTTTGGCCATGTCTGTTTCCGCGGTGGGGAGGACGGAGAATAACAGCTTCCTCAAGGAGGAGGGCAGGAGGCTCTACACTAGTTCATTGCAAGGCATGGCGGTGGCATTGAAGGATCCACAGAGGGCAACCAGTGATGCTATCTTGACATCCATTAGATTGTCCAGTTTCTATGAGGTGAGTCTTCTTCTGAAATGGCAAATCACTGGCGCTGACTTCTGGGGTTAGTCCTTGTTCGGTTCAAATGATCGTGAGATCCAGCAGGCCCGGAGCTGGCAGGCACACAACGCCGGGGATATTGCGCTTATATCGGCGCGGTCTCCGTACTCGTTTGTCTCGGGTCATGCCCACGAGCTATTCGCGGATGGGCGATCAAATCTGGTAAGATTTGCTTGCGAAATGTGGAGAAATATCACTAACGGCTTTTTCAGATAATGTCCTTTCTCAGACGAAGGAAAAGGTGCTTCCTCGCTGGCCCAGAGTGGAAGACGATACCATGGCTCCAGCAAAAAAAGACTCCCAGAGACCATTTGATGGACGTTCTTCTCGACCTTACTGGGATCTTCGAAGACCTAGACCTAATGAAGTTGTGCGACGAGATCTTCGAAAAGGAATGCCTCCGACAACAAGTTATCGACGCACTCCTCCAGATGTACCAGGACCTGATGACTTGGCAGGTGATGTACGCTCCGGACTTTGAGCCACCCAGCAAACCACCGGACACAGTATTAGCACATCAGGTCGCAGGAGCTCACCTCATGACTATATTCTGGGCTACTGTAATCGTCGTTGCGAGCAACCTTCAAGCCATATGGGATTCCGTCGAGGAGTTTGATCCTATTTTTGACCTCGATATCTGCTGCGCGAATATTGTCAGGACTTTCCCTCTCTTCATTCACCCATCACTGGGTCTCTTCCGTACTCACCTCACCACCTATCCGATGACCGTTGTTATACACTATATCTGCGCGGCAGGTCCACAGCGATTAGTCGAGGAGCGACGGATCCTGGCGAACTGCCTTTATGACCCTGCACTTGCGCATGTGCGACAGTTTATTTCTAGTATGAAGGATGACCAGCCGCTTGATTTTTTGAGTTAGATGTCAGATACCCCAATGAGTTTAAATACTTTCAATACAATATACCAAAATCAACAAGATAGATAAGTGACTAGCATGGATGATGAGGGTGTTCTAAAAGGGAACGGAGCTTATTTGGGCGTGATAAATCAGCCTGCTTGTGACACCTCTGTAGACTATAGAGTAGTTCACCCACCCACGGTATATTGAAGACTATGTGGTACTTGGACAGGGCGCAATAGGAGGGCCTCTATTCTACGTTAGTATTCATTATTAAAGTCAAGCATAACCTTTAGGGTATATTCCTATCAAAGGGCTCAAACTCCAAGTTAAACCTCGCCCTAAACCTCTCATGCTCCGCAGCCTGCCAATTCCTCTTCCTCCTTGTCCAATCCTTCTCGATCTGGTCAATCATTCTCCTATTCATATTGCCATCCTCATCCCCTAAACCCTCCATAGTCTCCCTAACCGGACTCTCACACCCCCTCAACCCAATAAACCTCCCAAACCGCCTCCTCTTCACCTCAATCCCGACCCCCAAATCCCGCACAAACCCATTAGTCGCTATCCACGGCTTGACGGGACACGGGTACCGGAACGAGTGCGGCCTAGGCGGGTATACCTGGTCGAAGTGGGTAGCCAGGGAGTCTAGCTGCTCTGAGGTGAGGAGGTTAAAGGAGAGGAGGGTTTTGGGGAAATCGGAGTGCGGGAGACCCGTGTCGCAGGTGATGAATGGGTGCAGTTTTCTGGAGATGTAGGAGATTTCGTCGGCGAACGCGGGGTGGATTTTTCTTGGGATGGGGATGGGGACGGGGACGCGGGGTCTTGGGTGTTGGTGGGTGTGGGTGTGGGTGTGGGCGTGGGTTTGTGAGGGATGGGATTGGTGTCTGGGTGTTTGGACTCTGGTGCCGGTCCCGGAGCGCTCGAGATGATGGGCTTGTTGTTGTTGTTGTTGTCGTTGCTGGCGGCGACGGAGACGGTGGCAGAGTCGTTGGTTTCGTTGCTCCATCTGGTCTTCCTGAAGTTGGGGTTGGAGTTGGAATTGGAGTTGGCGCTCGGGGGGTTGGACGGGGGAATGGATGATGTTTCGTCTTCTGGATGCTTCGAGGTGGGTGAGGCTTCGAGTGCTTTGGTCCTCCTGGGGTTCTTGGTCTTGGTCTTCGCGCATCTGTTGGAATATATGCGAGTACCTGCTCAGCTGTTCAACCTGTCCGGCACGGATCTGGGATTCCCATGAGCGTTGGAGGATTCGGTCCATGAGGCCTAGTGTAGGGAGGCTGCTTGGGGATCCCGGGGGGTCAATGTATTCATCCCTCCTGTTGTTTTCCATGGTAGACTTGGTAGGGTTAGCTCTACAGACCAGTGTACAGTATAGTGCAGATCGGTGTCCAGCTGCTGGGATATGCTGATGGTAAGTGCCTGAACTGAGTCAAGAAAAAAGCATAAGTGAGCTATGATTAGACATAAGAGTCGATGATGGAGTTTATATGTAAAGTATAATAATGAACGTGGGACAAAGTATAGGACCGGAACAATCCACCTTTGTGAGGAGAGACAAGCATTCAAATCGGATCTTATTTCAGAATTATCTGTGTAGAGATCCTGCAGAATCGATCAAAGACGTGAAACATCAATCAGACTACCTATTGTTGCCAAAATAGATCAACATAACAGAGCGCCTGCTAAAATAAGGTGGTGATAAAGTGCTGTAAATCCTGAGACTCGGTTATGAATATGTTTCAACATGTTTATGAAAGGGTGAAATCCGCCAGGCGTTTCTGTAGTGCTCCGGTGTTCGCCCTTTTGTAACCCGTAAACTGTTGATAGCGCTCAGATGCTGCAGGGAGACCAACATGCTTGTTGATCCAGTTGAAGACAGTGTAGTGCCACACGAGCGCATTCTCTGGGTTTAGAACCCAGTGGTTTTCGTCCGGGAAGGTCAAGAAAGCGCTGTCAATTCCCTTCATCTGCAATACATTGAAGGCCGACAGGCCCTCAGCTATCGTTAAGCGATAATCCTTTTCATTATGGATGATGAGGTGTGGTGTCTCCCACTTATCCAGGTGACGAGAAGGGTCCCATTGTGCCCAATTCTCAGGCACCTTCCACTGCACACCCTTGAGGTCGTGTAGCGGAAAGTACAGTTCGTCGGTGGCAAGCAAGGACGTCGTGCTGAAAACACCATCGTGCGTCACAAGGGCTTTGAATCGCCGCCCAAGCGGTTGACCCTGAATCCAGTTCATCATGTATCCCCCGTATGACGCGCCCAGTGCCACGGCGCGAGATGTGTCGACATAATCCAGGTTCTTCTCGATATAGTCAAATCCCTTCTCAATATCGATGTATGGCAGCCCGCCCCAGGACCCGCGGATCGCATCGGTAAAATCCTGCCCATAGCCAGTGCTGCCTCGCGGGTTAGGTGTTATGACCACATATCCCTGTGCAGCAAAGACGGCAGGATTCCACCTCGTACTCCATTGATCATTCCATGCTCCTTGTGGGCCACCGTGAACCAAGAAAGCCAGAGGGTACTTGCTCCCTGGTTTAAACTTAGGCGGTTTCACCACCCACGCGTGGACCGGAGTGTCTTCAGCTCCCCTGTACCAGATCTCATCCACCTGAGTCGAAGAAAGACCGAAAGTTGCCCCGCCATGTCCAAATGACGAGATGACGCGGACATCGCTAGGATCCTCAGGGTCAATAACTGTCCAGAGGCTATTGTCTACCAGGTTATTACTGGAGATGAGGAGCTTGGACGATTTGGATGTGGCAGGGTGGATGTCTGTCACATAGCCCGAATGGGTAACCTTCTTCAGTATATCAGGGGTAGAGTGGCGGATATTGGCTATTGGCAACTGATAAAGTACTCCACGGCCGTATTCCTCTACCTGGATGTACAAAGACTTGTCGTCGTTGGAGAAAGTTAACCCCGACGGGCTCAGATTCCAGAGACCCTTGCCGTCTGGAGACGAAAATGCCTCTATCATCTCACCGTTCCAAGGATTGGGAACGTAGAGAATCCGGTTCTTATCCGACTCATACCCGTCTGTGCGCATTGCTAGGACAGCAATAGAGCTACCATCTGACGAAAGAATAGGAGATGACATGGCGCCCTCGAGACCTGTAACTCGGCATATCTTGCTCTGCGTAACGCTAACGCCAGTCCACGAGAACATCGGGCAGTAATAACACGAGCCTGCTGTATGCAGGGCGGGATCAACGCCAGGATCTCGCGCCACGAACACAATTGCTGAGGGACTGATGGCGAAGTCCCCTCCGCCGCCGAATGGTGGGATCGGTGACTCAACGCCCGTAAGCCCACAAATCGCGATCAAGTTCGTAAGCCCAGAAACAGAGTACTTCCCCGCCTGTCGAGTAAGGGGAACCAGAGGAGCACGCTGGAGCAAGCCATAGAATATGGCATTTGTCTGGGGCTCAATGTACGAGTCCCAGTGCCTCACGAAAAGAGAGGTATACAGCTTGCCAGTACTGTAAGACGTCCTGGCGTCTTGCGGGTTATACAGAGATCCATCCGGATTAGCCTTGCCAGCGACGGCGAAGCCAATCTTCCCCGATTCGACAATGGTAACTTTAAGGTCCGACACTGGTCCTGGTACTGTTCCCGCAGTATAGTTCCGGTCCGCCAGTCTAGCATCCCCTATTATGAAACTTGTATTTCCATTGCCCTTTGTTTTCAGCCAGACCAGCTGGTCAGTGTTGTCAATCCACTGTGGGGAGCTGGCGCCTGGGTCATTCGTAATGAGGGCGGAGCGGCCGGCCGTAAGGTCCAACACGCGAATCTCATTTGTCTTAGTATGGGACTCGAAGGAGTAGGTTGTTTGAGTGTAGACGACGAGCGTTCCTGTTGAATTGGGCACGGCGCCCGACCGTCGAGGTGCTCCGAGAAGTACCCTGGGGGTGAATCAGCGAACCTCCTCATTTGTTCCTCAGCTGAGGATGAGTGGCAAGACAGCGGTTGGATCTGGGAATATGAAGCTCTCTGTGTCTCCCGTGCCACCCAGAAGAAGAAGGCCACTTACTCTGGTGTGAATTTCATGGATCGGATCGTCATGTCCGACTCCGCAGGCGACGATAAGCAAGTTGACGATAAGCCAGCGGCTCTGGGGAACAAGACCGGGAGATAAGAAGAGCAATTGCCAATAACAATAAAGAACGTATAAGACGATCAGTGAGTGTGAGTCCTAGAAGACGTGGAGATGAGATTAAGAAGCTGATGGTAGATGGGAGGTGACTCGGTGACTTGGTGAGGTGGAGGAATGGAGGTTGGGGAGGGGAACCTGGAAGATCGTCAACACTCAACACGCCCATGCAGCATTCCAAACTAGTCAAATCCTGCCATTTAGTTTGTCAAGCTAAGCATCGATGAGTGTCATGTATATTGCCATAGGTCTAGTCATTCATATAATTACAATACTTTGATACAGCATCAAATTCCCATAAATCAAAGAGCTTATTTTTGAAGACATTGTGCAGTTCACTCCTCCGCACTTTCATCCTCTTCCATGCCTTCAGCAGCTGTGACAGTAAATGTGGGAGCTTGGTCCACGCCAACATAGCTGTCACACATTAGGTACAGAGTCAGCTCATGCTCACCAGGCGTGGGCACGGTATAGTCCAAACGTAGCTCTAGCTTGCGACCAATGGTGACTCGCTTGATCGCAAGCAGACTTTTTGTTTTCTCGTCGCCAACAACCAGCCACCAGTTTTCCATCTTCTGGTTGGGGTAGAAAGGTGCATGGACCGTTGCATCAACCTCTTGATCCTCGTCCACCTCTCGCTCAACCTTGATCTTGAGATACGAAGGGTCACCGGCTGTGATATTCTCCGGGTCCTCGACTTCAAAGTCAAGTTCGAGAATGGGGTATTTGTTGTTGGTAAACGCAGCGGCCTGCGCCAGTTGTTTGTTGTCGAGGCTAAGACGCTTGACCAGGGTAGCGTAGTCCTTGTTCTCGGATGGGTCCATCGCATCCATGAACTCGAAGATGTCGTCGATCCTAATTACGGACACAGAGTAAGAACCAGCATTGACAGAGGGGACAGGGTCTACATACTTATACTCGTTAGCAACCTTGATAACATCAGGGCTGAAATGAGGAATCTGCTTCAGAGGACTGTCACGGTCCCACATGGCCTGAACCACCATCTGTGACATCTCCATGGCGTTCATGGCGTTCATGTGGCCTTCCGAAGCGAGAATATCCACACATGCGCTGAGAAGGTTAAGGACTTTGCTAACGATAACTTCCTGATCCTTGGCCAAATCAATAGGCAGCTGCATGCGTGAGAAATGAGCTTGGAGGAGCACAAAGGATTTGAAGTGGGGTGAGTCGTAGGCGACTTGCGACATCTTAACTGGGATGCGATCGTACACTCGGCGGAGGATGTGGTCCTCGTGGCGCCGCATTTGGACAGTCTCGAACTCCGTTGCCGATGTGACGATTTCCAGGATGCCCTTGAGCTTCGTCCGCGCTGACAGGGAAAGAAGGAAGGTCTGCATGGTGATGTAAGAGATATTGTAGTAGGCGCCGATTGACGCAGCATTCAGTGGCAAAACAGTGTCATCCTCTTCGTCCAGATCAATGATCTTGGCTTCAGACAGTTCCTTCAGTGTGTTCTCCACCAACTCTGATAGGAATGTACTTAGCCCCTCGTGGCTGACATCGGCGAGACCGTAGAAGCTCGGGTTAGCCAGAAGGCGGCGGTAGAAATAGGTGTATGTCATCCAGTCAACAGAATCTTGAGTGGAGGTAATTGTTCCCTGGCTGATCTCGGTAACAAATGCGTCATGCATGTACAGCTGCAGGTGACTCTCCACCGGCAACGCCTCATTGAGGAACTTCTTATAGTATTCACGTTTAACCGTTGGGACCATAAGAACACCGCGTCCAATCTTATCTTGGCCAGGGCGAGAAGCTTTGCCAAACATCTGGAGAATCTCGCTAATAGGGTAGTCAATGTAGCGATGCTCGCGGCCCTCAAAGAATTGAGTTCCCATAACAACCACGAGGTGGGCGGTGAGGTTGAGTTCCCAGCAGACATCGCGCGAGGCAATGATAACTTGGATTGCACCGATATTGTAAAGATGGGAAACAATGCGTTTATCTGTTGGACTCAGAGCCTCGTGGTAGTACCCGATACCGTGTGAAAGCGACTCGGCAAGTGTACGCTCCTGAACACGGCTGAGCAGCGGACGCAGCTCTTCAACGTCGGCATTAAGGAACCGGTCTTCGTCGTCATCAACGCCGCACGCAGTCAACAGATCTATGGCGGTTGCACGAGTTTGTTTTCGGTTAGGTACAAAGATCAGAGCGGGCTTGTCCGCAGACAGCTGCAGAATCGAAAGATATGCCGGTCTTGCCATTGCTAACATCATCGAAGGAAAATGGGGTATGCCGAAAGACTGGATATGGAGCTCCAGAGGTACTGGCCGGGCGTGAGGGCTGAAGTTGTAGATCGTGTGCTTACTAGCTCCAATCCACTCTCCAATATCTCGAGCATTGGCAAGGGGAACACTGAGACCGACAATACGCATGCCACTTTCAGTTTGAAGTGCAATGGAATGCATGCGGGAGACCACAACTTCGTACACATATCCGCCATAACCTCCTAGCAGGTGTAGCTCGTCGGCAATGAATAGTTCTACAGCGCGTACATTCTTGCGCTTCTGCCATTGTCTGGAAAGCACGTCCCATTGCGTGGGGGTAGCAAGAACAAGGTCTGCTCCAGCGAGGATCTTCAAATCAGCAGTCATCTCTCCCGTAAGCTTTGCGATA
Organism: Aspergillus asperescens; assembly: GCA_027569075.1. Lineage (NCBI taxonomy): Eukaryota > Fungi > Ascomycota > Eurotiomycetes > Eurotiales > Aspergillaceae > Aspergillus > Aspergillus asperescens. The sequence goes on along the minus strand of JAPDEH010000040.1, from coordinate 48,494 downwards.
ATCTTGCCACCAGCCAAGTTGCTCAGCCGCTTCTTCCAGTCCTCCAAACGGTGGTCTATGAGCTCCTGAAACGGAGCAACGTAGACCACCCTGCCGCTGTCTTCCTGCGCCCAATGACGTAGTATCGCCAGCTCCGCGCAAACAGTCTTACCGCTGCCCGTGGGAGCGCCAAGAAAGACGTTATCATCGCTGTCGAACAAAGACTTGAACGTCTGGGTCTGGATCTTGTTGAAATACTCCCAATCCGGGTACAGTCGCTGGTACTCGTCACGCTTGAGAGCCTTGACCGGAGCTCGCTGCATATCAAGCAGCGGAGTATGAGGAGGGAACCTCTCTGGAAGTGTCAATTTCTGGAAGGATACGGCGATGCGAGTTTCTGAGTGCATCCAGCGGTCGGAGACAAGAGAGATGAAGTAGTTTGGGGGCATAGGTTCAGTGATAGGAATAGTAAACTCGACAAGATGCTCGTTCATCTCCGATTCCGCATAGTCCTTACGCAGAACGAACTGATCATGGAATAGAATCTCCTCGCCGTCGCAATCCTCAACCATAATCCAAAAGTCCTGTGCAGTTCCATGCAGCTCCTCGTCCCAAACAAAGTTGGGTGTAATTGTCAACTCCACCCGCAGCATTGAGCGAGTAATGGGCTGAACCTGGGCCTGAACTTCCAACCGAGGGAACTTAGAAACCAGGTCGCAAACGGTCTTGCCGGCTCTGGGCATGCCTAGAAGTTCGCCCATGCGTGGAGGGTCCAAATCGAAGTAGCTACTCCAAGGCACATCGATTCGCTCGGATTTCTGAAGAATGTCTCTAGGGCACCGTGGGAATTGACGCAGGGGGCTCATGGTCGGCCACATTCGCCTTTCAGCCATCTTGCAAAGGTCAAGGGCATTCTTAGCCACGGACGCCCAGCCCCTTCTCAAGCAAATTTCAAATACGGCACGAAGAATACGACCAGCTGATTGGGTCACATAGACCAAGTCTGCCATCAAAGCAAGACCCTCTAGTTTAAGTCTAGAGATATATGCCTGCAGCAAAACGTTGATCTTGGAGTGGGGCTCATCTATACCCTCCTTGACTGGAACAGGTACACGACCGAGCATCTTGGCTAGTTCAAGCTTTTCATCCTGGCGGACAGGGATGTACTTGAACTCATCGCTCAGGGCAAAAATTCGGAAAAGCTCGATGTTGCCAATGGATGGTTGGAGGTGTTGGTTGTACGTAAGCATGGAGTTATGACCGATGTAGTAGTGGGAAGCGATTCGTCCGAGCTCCGTAGATTGTAGTCGTCCAGTCTTCTTGTCATACTTGACAAGCCCAGCCTTTTCTAAGAGCACGGCTGCGGAGTGAACAAGATCAACCCGCTTCTGCTCTAGTGCATCATCATTCTCATAGTCAGCACCCACGCTATACAGACCAGGGGAGCGCAGCATGCGGACGAATAGATAGGTGTAGCCAAGCCAGTCGACTCCCTCGTCTCGTGTGCGAATGGTGCCAAGCACAATCTCCGCGTTCAAGTTGTCCGCTAGCTTGCTCACGAGCTGGCTCTCAATAGGCAACTGCTGATTCAAGAGTGAAAGGTAATACTGGATTTCAGCCTGTGTTGTGATGATGATGCCCTCACCATAGGTATCATACTGGGGTCGTCCGGCTCGTCCTAGCATCTGGAGGACATCCTGAGGACTCAATTCTACCCAGCTACCTTTCTCCGGAGAGTAAACTTGTGTTCCCTTGATGATGACGGTGTGCGCGGGCAAGTTAACGCCCCAGGCAAGTGTTGCTGTACACACAAGGACCTGAATGCTGCCATCTTTGAAAAGCGCCTGGACCGAGTCACGATCTGCAAGACTCAGGCCAGCGTGGTGAATACCGAATCCATAAGGAAGAATATCTTTGAGTGCAGCGTCATTGACCGATTCGGCCTCTTCCGCGAGGATGGCTCTGCTTGCCGAGTCACTCTTCAAGATCTGACCGATTGTTTCCATCTCCAAGGCTTTGTCTCTGAGGTATCTAGCAGTCTTTGCCGTCTCCTTCCGAGAATGGACGAAGATGAGCATCTGGTTCCTATTTTGTCCAACGTGCTCAATGACTTTATTATAGCAAATGTCATTCATGATCTTCAGCTGCTTAATGGGCTTCTTATCCGTAACGCCAATGAATTCTTGCTTCAAGGGGCATGGTCGATAAGAACCGTCAAAGTGGAACATCCCTTTGGTGGGATCAACACGAAGGAAGCTTGCGACATCGCGGTAGTTTGGAAGGGTGGCGCTGAGACCAACGATTCTGACTGGGTCACCGGTTTGCTCAACCTGACGAATAGTCCTACTGACAATGCTTTCGATTACAGGACCACGCTCGTCGTGAAGCAGATGGATTTCGTCGATGATGACCAGACGAACAAGCTTGGTGTAGCTCGTCTCTGACGCCTTTCGTGTAATAACATCAAACTTTTCCGGAGTCGTGACAATAACCTGGGTTTCGGCAATTTGCTGCTTCGTAAGTTGACGATCACCAGTCAACTCCGATACCCTGATACCGTAAGGGGCGAGGCGCCTGCCAAAATTTTCCACCTGCTCCTGCACAAGAGCTTTCAATGGGGAGATGTAGATGATCTTGAAATCATCGAGCATAATCTCTCCTGTCTGAGGGTTGCGATTTTTGCCAACCTCACGGAGGATGCTAAGCATAGCCACGTTTGTCTTTCCCGATCCCGTTGGGGCACAGACGAGCATGTTTCCATCATCCTGAAAAGCGGAGGGGTAGCATTTGGTTTGAATACGATTGAGCTCCTTTGCATCACCAAAGCCGAGACGTGCCCATTCAGGAAGTTCCGAGACTGGGACTTTCCTTTCTCCTGGTTCTTGCTTAGGCTTCGGCTGCGGCACATGGATTTCTTCGTATCCTTTGAATGTCCGTTTTGTAGAGCCCTGGGGAAGTTTGACGTTAGGGTTGGTCATCAAATGATTTCCTTGATGAAATACAAGGTTCTCCAGGTTAATCAAGCGTTTGGGTTGCAACCCTCTAACCAATCCACCTTCCGCGGGTTTCTCCTCGGCAGCGGGGGCATTAGGCATGTCAACGTCCATGAGATCCATCTTGATTCTCTTTTCGGGACGATCAGCATCATCACGGCCCGTCTTGCCGCGAATCTCGTCTAGAATAAAGCGGTTTCCAGCCTCGACCAATTCGCTCTCTACTAGGTGACGGGCATCGGCATCTTCAGCCACCCGTCGCCAGCGAGTAGTCCAGACGATCTTATCTCGGTTCGTGACGAGCTTGGCGACAAGTTCTGGATAGTCGTAATCAAAAAGCTCCATGAGGTCGTTTTCCACGTCTCGCAGCGACCTCTCCGATCCGTCCTCTGTTGTACCACCCATGATTTCGAGCGCCTGGGTGGCCTTCTCCTGCTGAATATGGGCATCCGAGTAAGCAGCGCCGACTTGACGCTGGAGCCAGTAAGCATCGATATCGCGAGCATGAACTTTGAGTCCTTTCTTTTGTTGCTCCTCGTCTCGGGCTACTCCGCCATCAATAACCATCTCTTCTGTAGGCAAATCCTCCGAAGTTTCCTTTGTCGCAGCCTCCTCGTCGCCGGATTCCCTTTGGTCCTCTTCATCCTCGTCTCCGTCTTCGTCTTCGTCATGTACCTCGTCCAAAGTGCCCATGCGGTCTTCATCCTCGTCCTCGTCGAAGACCACAGCAACACCTTGTCGCTCATCCAGTTCTGCCTCGTCTTCTCCTGCAGCGCCGTCTCCCATTTCTTCGTCTTCGTCTTGCGCATCGTAATCGGTAATTTTTTTACCCAGATTAACCAGCTCATTGAACTCTTTGGGATCCAACGAAGTGCCGATTAAATCATCGACTTCTTTCTTTTTATCAAAATCCTTCATCTCGTCATCTTTTAAGACCTCCAACACTGCGTCAGCGGCACTCCGAACAACTTCATGTGAAACATCACCGAGACGGCTTGCGGTCAACGTGAGGATTAAGTCGTAGGTAGCTCGCGTGGCCGGCGTGCGAGGGCGATACTTAAGGCCTTCGATAAGGGCATCGGCAGCGGTAAGGATTCCCTGGCCGCGGATTTGGGAAGATTGGCCTTTCTGTCGCTTCTTCTGTTCACGCGCAAGGACATCTTCGCCTTCTCGAATCGCACCTCGCTCGACGTCGATCGGTCCGAGGGCCTTCTTCTTGGATTTCGGTGCATCATCGCGCGCTATCCTCGATCCCATTTCCCGAATACCGATGCGGCCAGCAAGCGACTCTGGGTCTCCGGTGGCCTCATCATTGACGCGAGAGATGAAACGACGGTCCGCCTGGAGAACCAGGTTGGACATCGCCGAGTATTTGTACTGTGAAATATTTTGGTCCGCCATTTTGACGATTTGACAATTTAAAAGATTAAATTAGGGAGAAAAGAAGATCACCGGTAGGAAAGTGACCGGGGTTATTCGTCACTGGCTCGATGGAGCTCAGGCTCAGGCTTCGGCGGCGCGTCGAGACACCTGCGACTAAAGATGAATTCTGTAGCAAAGTGAGATCCGTGAGGCTTCACAAACCTGGACCATCCTCCTGCAGCAGGTAAGCTAACTTCGGTTGTTAAGCCGCGAGCTCCTGCGAATGGTTGAGGAAGAAAATGTGGTTGCGTTGAAGCTGTCGGGAAGAATCAAGTGAGTCGCAGATTTCGGTGGCCTGGACACGGAAGGTTTGACGATTGCGGCCTGAGGCATCGATATTTTTCTGCCGTCAGAAAAGGAGCACTGGACTCTAGAGCAGGTTGAAACCTATTCGCATCCCTTCCTCTCAGCAGAAAACCTGAGAGATCATGCCAATTAATGGGTGTCGTATACCTCAGTTGATCCAGTCGCAGGCTCGGTCTCTGGCACATCTTGAAGCCACCGTTCCCTATCGTTGCCGTATACATCGAACCATCTGCCACCATGCTTTCCGACCGCGACGCGTCGCAGCCCTGGGGCCAGCCCCAGTCTTCCACCGCACGCAACGACGGTATGCTAAAACGCAATCTACAGTAAAACTAAAGGATCTTCCTCAGGGCGCCGTGAAGCTAGAGCCATATGAAGAGCCAGCGGACGATACGCCCCGATACCCAACGGTTGTTCAGGGACATCGCAATAACATGCAAAAGTTCAAGAACTGCGTTGTCCTAACTAGGGTCGGAGGCTTCTACGAGGTACTTTATATACTTGTTTCCTTACACTACATAGCTTCTGACAAAGGGATAGCTTTATTTCGAGCAAGCCGAGGAGCTTGCCCCGTCTCTTAATCTAAAGCTTGCTTCGAAGAAGACCAGCGCCGGCCCCGTTCCCATGGCAGGATTCCCTTTCTTCCAGCTAGATAGGTTCCTGAAAATCCTTGTTCAGGATCTAAACAAGTTTGTTGCGATTAGCGAAGAATTTGCCAATGGTACGGAGGAGAGATGCCGCTCTGGTAGCCTGCGATTTGACCGAAAGGTGGCGCGGGTTATCACACCAGGGACCCTGATCGATGAAAAATTTATGGATCCGTCCGAAAATAACTTTCTGATGGCGATATACCTTGACCCCTCATCACTAGAGAGGTCTGCAAGCCACGATGATGAATCTTCTCATCAGCATATCCTAACATCGGCTTCACAGAACGTCGGCTTGGCCTGGTTGGATCTCTCTACAGGCGACTTCTTTACCCAGTTTACCGCTGCGCAAATGCTACCGTCAGCAATCGCAAGGATAGGTGCTCGGGAAATTCTCGTAGACCAGCGTCTTCAGGACCTAGTCGGACAAGAGCTGCAGCTGCTTATTGGCCACGAGCAACGGCTGATGACCTTTTTCCAGTTCCCTGAGGAGTTTTCGCCGGTGTCAGAGTGGGCTTCTATGTTGGAAGCGCCCGTTTCGTTCCGGTCAATCGACTCTTTCACGCAAGAAGAGGTTGCTGCCGGCTATAGTTTGCTGCAGTATATACGGGCTCAACTACAGGGTCTGAACTTGAAGCTGCAGCCGCCTCGTCGCCGGCATCTGGACGAATCCATGAGCATTGATCGTAATAGCCTCAGGGGTCTGGAGATACTTGAAACAGCGCGCGACGGCTTTGGAAAAGGAAGTCTACTTCATGCAGTACGCCGGACATCAACCAAGAGCGGAGCGCGACTACTACGAGATCGCCTAACATCTCCTTCAACTTCATTACAAGTGATTAATGAACGCCTCGATCTGGTTTCAGTTTTTATCGAGGATATGGAGCTAAGGGACAGCTTAGTACAGCTACTAAAGCGCAGTTATGACGCCCAGCGCTTGGTTCAGAAATTTACCTTGGGGAGAGGAGATCCAGATGATTTGATCTGCCTATCTAGGGCTATAGAAGCTTCAAAGGAAGTGAAACGGCTGTTATCGACCAAAGAACGCGATGGAACAAGCGACGCACGAAGTTCAGACGCTTCCCAGCAATCGCTCCAGACAATGATTGGCCGGCTCTATCTAGATGGGCCATCGGCTTTGGCTGAGAAAATCATGTCCGCAATCGACGAAGAAGGCTTACTTCAGAAGCAACGCATCGAAGATGACACGGCAGCGGAAGCCGCCAGTCTAGCTCAGGAAGTCACTCTAAATGAAGGTGTACCAGGCGATCTGGAGAGTTTGCCGAAAAAGGTCAGGGCAAAAACCAACGATCGTTTAGTGGCAGACGAGACCTCGGTTATTGACACTTGGATCATGCGACGAGATGCAAGCCCTGTGCTTGAAGAACTCCATCGAACACTGGACGAAATGCAGGCTGAGAAATTGGGCCTAGTTCAGTATCTCCGAGAATCTGTCGGATCCTCTGCTCTAACACTCAAATGGACTCCCGGTTTGGGGCACATATGCCACGTGAAGGGTGCCAAAATTTCGCAAACGCAATTGGAAGGCCTGGGTGTGACGCGGAACGTGTCGTCGACGAAGTCGACCAGGTCGTTCTATCTGCCTGCCTGGACCGAACTTGGTGGTCGAATGGATCAGATGAAGGTCCAGATCCGCCAGGAGGAACAAGCGATCTTTGAGGGGTTGCGACGCAAGGTTATCCTTAACCTAGTGAAGATTCGACGCAACGCATCAGCTATGGATGAACTAGACGTTGCGTGTTCGTTTGCTACACTCGCTAACGAACAGCAGCTAGTCCGCCCAATCCTCACCCAAGGCACTAGCCACAAGATCGTTGGAGGAAGACATCCAACAGTTAAACTCGGTCTGGAAGAGCAGGGTCGGCATTTCGTCAGCAATGACTGTTTCCTCGGCGAGTCCGAGCGCATCTGGCTTATCACGGGCCCGAACATGGCGGGTAAAAGCACATTCCTGCGGCAAAACGCACTAATCACCATACTTGCGCAGGTTGGGTCGTTCGTACCCGCCGACTACGCGGAGATTGGTGTTGTCGACCAGATTTTCAGTCGCATTGGCGCGGCCGACGACCTCTTCCGGGATCAATCGACGTTCATGGTGGAGATGCTGGAAACAGCCGCGATTCTCAAACAGGCGACACCGCGGTCGTTTGTGATCATGGACGAGGTTGGTCGTGGTACCACTCCAGAGGATGGAGCGGCAGTCAGTTTCGCCTGCCTGCACCACCTGCACTACCGCAACCAGTGCCGGACGCTGTTTGCCACTCACTTCCATACTCTTGCGGATATGACACATGAATTTCCTGCATTGGGGAGATATTGCACGGATGTTAAGGAGACTGCCTCGGGATCATTCTCGTTCGTCCATCGGCTGCGAAAGGGTGTGAACCGCGAGTCGCACGCTTTGAAAGTCGCCCAGCTAGCGGGACTGCCCAAGGAGACGCTGGACCTGGCGCGAAGCGTGCGCAACAGTGTTCGCAGCGAAACTTCTCCACTCAGTGCCTCTGCCTCATAATCAGACATCTTCACTTCTGTCACTATATACATAAATACATACATATATTCAAATCTAATGATACCGTCACACCCCTTATCTCCCAGCCGTAGCCATCACTACCCCATTCCTAGAGTTTCAACTTCATCCCCTTCTCCCTCTTCAAACCACCCTTAATCTCGCTCAAATCAACCACAACCCCCTCCCCAAAACAAACCTCCTGACAATCCTCCTCCGCAACCCCATTGAGAAACTGCACAACCACAAAATCCACCCTCCGCTCTCCAACAACAACCATCGGCGCATGCCACGTCCCAGCCCCATACGTAACGGCCTCTCCACCACTGGCCACAAACGCCCTCAGTCGGCTCAAATCCGGCGGATCGCGAAGAGACACCTTCTCGCCGGACTCTGTAGTTGCTGTCGCAATTTCGCCCTTGAGCGTTGGCGCCACGATAACCAAATAATAGGTCTCTTCCTTCTCGTCCTGCGAGAGGCCAAGTGGGGAAAATGTTTGCGTTGTGAAGGGGTGCCGCTCTAGGATCCCCACGTCAAATAGTACCTTCTTTTCATCCCTGGTCTTGGAATTGGCGGTAATGGTGCGGAGGGTTCGCGGGAAGCAGCTGAACATGCTCATTCGGGCTTCGGAAAGTTGTTTGCTTGGACATTGCAAGGGGTAGTTATTGAGTAGTGTGGAGATGGGACTGTATTTCAGCGCGGAGAGTTGGTTTGCTGCCACTGGGGTAGGGATGAGGGGGTTCGCTGGGTGTGAGGATAGAGGGTCTGGGGCGCTGGTGAAGGTGCGGGGGAGAGGGGGGATAATTGCGGTGCCGAAGGGGGCGAAAGCGTCGCGGGTGAGTGGTTCCGGGGTGAGGGTTAGAGAGGGCGAGATGAGGAGGGTTGGGGGTGTCATTTTCGGGTTGATTGAGCCGAAGACGAAATGGGTGGTGGGAAAAAGCAAAGTGGAATGGTGATATGAGGTTTATATGTATGGAGTGGAGTGGGCGGAGAGGAAGGGAGAAAGAAGTTCGGGAGTCGCCGAAGATTTGGAGTCTACTCAGTCAAACTTGCAAGCGACCAGGCTCAGCACATCATGTTCGAATTACCCACTTAGTTTGAATCCTTGGTATCGGTTGAAACTAGCTTAGTGTTCGTGGTTTATATACATGGTTGTCACTAGTTATATATATGTTGGGTGGTACATTCCCATGATCTTTGCTAACATACGCTTCCATTACACAACCGAGCAGTCAGGCATTTTTCAACCTCTCTGTACAAACAAGTCTCTAGGGCTGTACGCCCATCCACATCAAACGCTCGAAATCGGCCTCTCCTGCGTCTGTGGAGGCGCGGGAGAACCCTTCTCCTTCAACCCCGTCTTCGTCTCTACATGCTCCCTGCTCAGCTGCCTCTTGGTGATAAACAGACTCGCAACAAGCCCAGCCCCTGCAAGAGCTGTATACAGAATCCATATATTGCGAATACTACTCGCAAAGGCCTGTTTCACAGCCTGGCGCTGCAGCGGATCCTTCACATTCTTCACAGCAATGACATTGGCCGCGGCTTCGGCGCCGGTAAAGTTCTCCTGTAACGTAGACGAGAGACCCGCATCGTCAAGAAGTGGTCGATTCATGAGCATGCTGTTCTGGAACACCACGCCGCCAAGAACAACGGAGAGGGCCATGGCGATGTTGCGGACGAAGCCGAATGTTGCTGTTGCCGTTGCAGTGTCTTTAGGTGGGATGTTGCTTTGGAGGGCTAACAGTGGCGGGAAGAAGAGAAGACCACAACCAAATCCAGATATGATTTGGTACCCGATTATTTTGCCTAGGGTTGAGGCGGTGTTGTAATCGACGAATAAACCCGTCCCGAGGACGACGGCGGCCATCCCGAGCCAGATTACCCCTTGGTAGTGACCTGTGCGGTGGATAAAGATTCCCACCAAGAGGCTGGTGAAGGATTCGGTTAGGATGAAGGGGAGGATTAGGAGGCCTGAGTGGAATGGGGATGCTTCTTTGGCGGATTGGAAGTAGAGGGGGAGGTAGTATTCTGCGCCGAGGAAGGCCTGGTTTGCTAAGTTAGTCACTTAAGTTATTTCTGTCCAGTCTCTTAATGTATGGTCGGACTTACAAAGCCGTGTGTAAAGTCTACTAGGAAGCAAGCAATGTTCGAGCCGCTCTTGAAGACCTGAAGAGGCATAATCGGATATTTGGCCAGTCGCTTTTCACTGTAAATGAATGCAATCGACATTAATGAGCCGAATACAATCAAACAGATTACCTTGGGGCTATCCCAAGGGAACGTATCCCCTCCAAAATCAAGTCCGAGGAGAAGCATGAGGGAGATAGCTAGGATGGAGATGCTACCAAACCAGTCTACTGCTTTGATGCCGTCAATCATGGACGTCTTCGGATTGTGGACATCAAGGAACAAAATGAGAAGCACAAAGGCCGTTCCACAGACCGGCAGATTGATCCAAAAGATCCAGCGCCACGAAATGGATTCTGTAAAAGAGCCACCGAGCACAGGGCCGAGCGCTCCCGCAATAGTCCAGGTAAATTCCATAAGACCCAGGAACAAGCTACGTAGCCTGCATTTCATGAGTCCAGTGGCAACCCATATTGCATGTGGACGAACTCACCTAACACTGAACAAATCAGATATAGTAATGAGGATGAGCTGGATGAGCCCACCACCGGCGACACCCTGGATACTGCGGCCTACGATCAACATAGAAATGTCCAGTGCCGTTGCGCATATGATTGACGACACAAAGAACAGCGCAACAGCCGATAGGAGAATTGGTTTCCGTCCCCAGATATCAGACAGGTTGGCCCATATGTTGCCGCTGGCGGCATTAGCGAGGAGGTAAGCACCACCAATCCAAACATATCCGCCTCCAGAATGCAAATCTGCTGCTATTGTCGGAGTCGCGGTGGCTACGATTGTTTGATCCAGAGCAGAAATGAATAAGCTTAGCTATATATCTTGCGTGAGTATCAAGCCCTAATGTATGTGTAACATTCCATGTATACGGCGGAGCTTACCGCCAGCGCAATCAAGATCGCACCAATCCTCCAATTGCCACGAGTCTTTGGCATTTCTGGAGTTTCAGCCAGCCGTATAGCCTGAGTATTGCCTTGCTCGGGTTTATTCTCCGAACCACCTTGATTTGGTGTACCATGGCGGTCTATCTCGTCCATTTGGATCTCGGAAGCTGTGGGCGAGGTCATCGCTTCCAAACAGGGCCCCAGATTAACGGGGGGCTCTAAGCCTGCAAAACCAGGTATATATAATAAAAACAGTCACCGCAAAGCGATGACTGAGTTCCATCGTTTATTGCAGAAATTGGAGGCATCTTTCGAACCCCGGCTGTTTGTTCGCTTTGCCTGATCTTCATGCCTCAGGCCTAAGGCAGAACTTTATGTTTTCAACGAGCATGAAGATATCAATCACATCTATGGAAGATGTCTAGATGAAAATATCACATTGGGATAATGGATACGAGCACCAGAGCCTTGGAATTATGTCAACCAAAAGATAGGATCTCTGGGCGCTGAAAGGATTGGATGCTTGGTGACGAAGGTCTCTCATCGAGACGAGTAGGTTCCATTGAGATGCCGATGTCCGCTTGGCAGCACCTCGTATGGCTCAACTAGACAGCAGGATGGTAGGCTAGATGTTGATTCTATTTCCTGTGGCGGCTAGCCTAATACCTTCTTGAATGTTGGAAATCCTGCTTGAGGACGTCTTCGGAATGGCCGGGTCGTTTGTTTGTCTTATTCCAGTACTTCGACCTTGAGCAAGGTATTTAACAAGGAAAGCTCGCCAGTATTCACCCAGAAGTATTCGAGAGTTGGCTCGGGAGCCATAATGTGTCACGTTTTACCACATGATGCTTGTTTATCTCTCACTAGTCCAAGATCCAACACCTCCTCCACCATCCTCTCTCCTAATCACATCCATTCCTTTAATTCAATCCCACCAGACAATCCGGCTTTTCCCCCTTTCTCTATTGCGTGTCCTTACCATCTTCTTATATTGCATGGGTACGTCAATGTTCCTGACTAGCGCTCTAGCAGCTCAAAGCCAAGAGGTCGGAATAAAGCGGTAATCTTCTGGGTGAGTGTCACTTGAAATCCTACATTGACAGATGAGTGACACATCCAAGGTCAAAGCTATTGAGCGTAACCAGACTGAGAAATGGTCCACCACCACTAGATGTTGTCAGTCGATGCGAGGCGAGGGACCTATGTACAGCACAGGGAATTGGCGAGATGGAATGTCGGCATTCCGCAAGCGCTACATAGCAACTGCCAATCGGATATAACAGTACTGATAGTGGAACCTGGAAGGTTCACTCTAAGATAAGGTCTCCGAGACCTCCGACTCTCCGATAACGAATCGGTTGTGGAGATTGAAGCCATCGGTGTTTACTCCGTTACTATTTCCCCGCATTCTTACGCCGATGCCGAGGCGTATATTGGCCTAATACCCTAGGGAAGAGAGAGATTATCCTCGGATATACAACTCGCCACGAATACTATATTACCTGAATTTCTTTCTATTTTTCTTGTTTCTGGGTCCAACACCTGCAATATAACGATATGGCGTCCGCGACAGACATCCCTCGTAAGCTCTGGGAGCATCCGAACCCGAGGACTACCCAGATGTGGGCATTCAAGCAGAGCCTGGAGAAAGAGAAGGGTATCAGCTTTCGAGTGAGTTTTGCTACAGGTCTCAAACGATGAACAGTGTCTTACCAATTTTGAGACTTACGATGAACTTTACACCTGGTCGGTGAAAAACCGCGCTGCGTTCTGGGACTTTAGCTGGGAATACTTTCCTATCATTTATGAAGGTTCTTATACCACTGCTGTTGATGAAAAAGCGCGCATCGATAGCATTCCAAGCTGGTTTGATGGCGTCCGGCTTAACTTTGCTGAGAACATCCTCTTCACGGCCGAAAAGGGACCAAATGGAACCCACTCCATCACCACAACCGGGAAAGAAGACAGCAAGATCGTAGCAACCCAGGTCCGCGAAGGGGCATTAGAGCCTGCCATCTCCATTACCTGGTCCCAATTGAGACAGCAGACGGGAAAACTACTTCAGGCGCTCAAGGCTGCCGGTGTGACAAAAGGAGATCGCGTGGCCATTGTTGCTAGCAACAGCATCGACACATTGGTGGTTTTCTTGGCAACTACTGCTCTTGGAGCACTGTTTTCATCGGCCTCTACCGATACAGGTGTCAAGGGCATTCTAGATCGTCTTCTCCAGATCAAGCCAAAATATGTGTTTTTCGATGATGTTGCTGTTTATAACGGAAAACACATAGATCTGAGGTCGAAAATCACAGATGTCATCAGTGGCCTCAGGGATATCGTTGAATTCGAAAGCCTAGTAACTCTGCCTCGACTTCCAGGGCGTCCAGGTGATGTGAGTGGCATGCCCAAGACTCAGCCTCTGGCGCAGCTACTGGCTACTGCACCCTCCGACAGGCTAGAGTTTGTCCGCGTTGGCTTCCGTGATCCATTCCTGGTAGCCTTCTCTTCAGGGACCACTGGGAAACCAAAGCCTATCGTACACGGCGTCGGTGGCTATATCCTCAACTCGAACAAGGAAGCCCGGCTACACCATGGCCACGGTCAGGACTCCGTCACTCTCCAATATACAACAACTGGCTGGATCATGTACCTCGCCGCTATTTCTGGGCTACTATCTGGCGGACGAACAATCCTCTACGATGGAAGTCCCTTCATACCTGGTCCGAAGGTCCTCATTCACCTCCTTAGTAAATACAAAGTAACACACTTTGGCACATCCCCACGCTACTTCCACGAGCTGCGCAAGAACGGCATCTCCCCGCGCAACGAAGAAGACCTCAGTAGCCTCGCCAATGTCACAAGCACCGGGATGGTCCTCCCCGAGTCCCTCGCTGAATGGTTCTACGACCAGGGTTTCCCAGCTCGCACCCAACTAGCCAATATCTCCGGTGGAACAGACCTAGCCGCCTGCTTCGGGCTCGGTAACCCCCTCACCCCGCTCTACGTAGGCGGCTGCCAGAGTCTCCCACTAGGCATCCCCGTCGAAGTCTACGATCAAGCCAACGAAGGTGCCTCTGGGGTGAAGGGAGCCCCAGTCCCTGACGGCGTCCCAGGCGAACTAGTGGCAACAGCAGCATTCCCAACAATGCCAGTCAAATTCCTCGGCGATGACGGGCCACAGAAATACTTCGATTCCTACTTTGCCCGATTTGATAGTAGGTTTTATCTACCCTAACCCTAACGCCCAGAACCCCTACACCTTCCTACTTCTAGGGGAGGGGGAAAAAAAAGAAAAACTAACAAATCCAAACAAAGACGTCTGGACCCAAGGCGACTTCATCTCCATCCACCCAATAACAAAACAAATATTTTTTCTCGGCCGCTCCGACGGCGTCCTCAACCCCTCCGGAATCCGCTTCGGTTCAGCCGAGATTTACAACGTAATCGAGACCCAATTCACACATGAAGTCGTCGACTCCCTATGTGTCGGACAGCGGAGGCCTCAGGACACGGACGAATCCGTGATCCTGTTCTTACTCATGCGTTCGGGACATAGCCTTACAGCAGATCTTGTTGGACGTATCAAGGAGGCGATAAGGAAGGCGTTGAGTTCGAGGCATGTTCCGAAGTATATTTTTGTGACGCCAGAGATTCCGGTATGGAACTTTTCCTCCTTCCTTACCTTTTTCTTTTCTTTTTCTTGGAGCGTTTCCCGCCCATTCTTCTCGGGGCATTGTTTCGGACAAGACGAAGGAAGTAAAGAAATGCTAATGAATTCCCGGACCTACAGACAACGGTGAATCTTAAAAAAGTCGAATTACCCGTGAAACAAATCGTCTCTGGGAAGAAGATCAAGGCATCGGGGACACTGCTCAATGCGGAGAGTTTAGAGTACTATTACCAGTTTGTGAATGTGGAGCGATTGGTTGAACCAAAGAGCAAGCTGTAGGTAACTTATCGGTTCTTAAAGCGCTAGACGTAGAGGATAGATATATGACAGGAGCACTAGCGGCGTGCTTAGATACTTAAACCATGCAGGTCAGATATATTATAGAAATATTGATTGCACCGTCAGTCATCCCATCTGCATGCAGGAGAGGTTCTGAATGATATATTTCAACACACTGCCACCTTGGCCGATCCCGCTCTAAAGAAAACCTAGTAACGATAATACAGGGTAAATTGAGGTTGAGAATATGTAGCACGGGGTAGAGTCAAAGAAAACGATATACGCCGATTCTATACGCCTGGCCCATAGTAGAGGAAACAAGAATAGCCCCAAGACTAAGAAAAATATTGCATCCTGCGCAATGTGACAAGTTGAACAGCCGTCTATTTGTTGTGGACTAGGAAGTTGCGGAACGAGTCCCAGTGATCTGAGTCGGCATATCTAAGAACAGAGTCAGTAAAGACGATGATTTGCATGGGACTGAGAGGAGGGGGATGAGTGGTACAACATACATGTAAACCATGCTGCTACGTAAACTGGACATCAAGGTCTCCGGATGCCAGCGGAAGAGGTACATAACAAATGCCCAGCTAAGGGAAGCGAAAACAGCCCAGGCATTGCTTTCGATATGCTTTCGGGCCTCAGGGCCGAATGGGAGAAGGTGCTTATCAGGGTGAATGGATAGTTTGGCAAAGCCAAGGACCACACGAGCGAAGATATAAATCACGATCTACTAACCATTAGAACGCTCCTTTTGCCAATACTAAAGAGATAAAACTTACCTGTTGCGTGATACTTGTCTTATGCCGACCAAAGACCGCATAGCCTCCCATCAACCCAGCAAAGAAGCTATCGTACTGCCCCTCTTTTCCAACACCGGCAGGGTTGATATTTCGCAACGCTATCATGGAGCTCTTGTATATCAGGCAGAACACGGCCAGATTTCGGGCATGTAGGCGAGTAGCATTGAGGACAAGTTTGACTTTTTCCCGAATACTAGATGACGTATGTTAGTTGATATTGGTGGTGTGCAAATCTTGGGTATATATATGCAGGGATCATACGTTCCAGAGCGAAAAAGAAATATCATCCTGCAGCAGAGCCATTTATGTTAGCATTACCAAGATCCAGTATGCACGGGACTATCATCACATACACTAGAGCATGCGGAAACCGCACTTTGGCGCCGTAGACTGCGCCATTGCGAATACCCTTTACCAACGACAACAGTGGCGCGAGATCTGGATTCGTAACTAGGGCATCTAGTCCCGACTTGTATAGCGGTTAGCAATCTTGTGTTTTGTCAAAAAATAA
Organism: Aspergillus asperescens; assembly: GCA_027569075.1. Classification (NCBI taxonomy): domain Eukaryota; kingdom Fungi; phylum Ascomycota; class Eurotiomycetes; order Eurotiales; family Aspergillaceae; genus Aspergillus; species Aspergillus asperescens. Next base: position 32,325 of record JAPDEH010000040.1, on the reverse strand, counting down.
AGAAGCAGATTTCTCGAATACCCTACCACCAGAGCATCCATAGCCGTATAGCGGAGAACCTCGGCAGACCGAGTCGGATCTGCGGCAGGTTCGAGTTCAGTTGCACCAGCGGATGGAATCTAGGACGACAGGGAGCATCGGAGGGAATAAAAGGTCGGAGCAACGACCGGAAAGGAGGGCAAGCTCTTTACGGACGAAGGATAAAGGCAGGAAACGGCGTTGCGGGCGGCATTTCGCTGCAGTTTTGCATCGGCGTTGAGAGAAAAAGACCCTCGGCATGTGAGTTACCACCGAGTCGACCAAACGTCATGTCACGTGTGTTTCATTGAGATACTGGTGTTAACTTGTTACTATGGACTGACACCGAGAACGCCTTGAAACAAGTCAGAATAAACAATGGTAGATCACTCTCATCCTGCCCATTACTCCAGCCGGGCCCGCTTCACCCCCTCGTCTTCCGAAACCTCATCCACATCCATCGTATCCGCATCTCCCGCGTCCTCATCGGACTCTACCCCAGACCGCCGCTTCAATCCCTTCATCTTCCTCGTCTGCAATCCACCTAGATCCTGTTTGTTCAGATGCACCCGACCGACCTTATCACCAATCAAATCAATACCAATGTTCTTCTTGTTCTTGATCTCCTCGTTCGGCCTCTTGCCCTGCTTCATAGCCTCCTTCATAGTATCACGAGGAGCCTCTTGAGTGCGTCCGACCTTGAAGTCAAACTTGGGTCCGATCTCCTCTAACTCCACGCGAGGCAGCTTGTGTCCACTCCGCTTGGTCACGATCTTGTACCACCGTAGATGAATCACGGGCGCCAAATCTGCTGTAGGCTCATCTGCGCCAATCATCAGCGCATACTGTAGCCCCTCCACATCGATCTTGTCGCTAGTTTCGCCCTTAAACAAATCCACAAGCATGCTCTTCAGCATCGTGTGCGTTGTCGACGTCGCATCCTCCCACGCACTGCCCGAGAAGAGCATCAATGGCCGTAGCCCGACACCGATATGCATAGAGAGCCTGTTCATCTCGGGGATCTCCTCGCCATTGGGGTTCGGAAGGAGTAACAATTCACACATGTCAAGAACCTTGGAGTCGAAGATGCGCGCGAGCGTCAAGCAATTGGGTCGTTTCTTGTTGCTGTTACCGAAAATGACCATGCCGCAGTCATTCTTGTCGGCTAGGAATTCAACGCTCTCCACGCTCTCGAATGGGCGGATGTTCTCATTCTTCTTGTGGAAAAGAACAGAGTGCGGTGCTGTGAGGGAATGGAACGTCTTGAGGACTGTGTGGAGGGGGGCTGGGCATTTTGATCCGTGAAGTAATAGTGTCCGCTTCGCGCCTTCGACGAGTTGAGGCTCTTTAGCCTTGAGGATGCGCGCTGTGCGCGGATTCTTAGGTTTTCTGCGGCAGAGATTTTCGTCAATGGAAAGCTGGTTTAGGGGCACACCTGACGGTAGAGGGAAGGAGGAAAGCAAGAGTCTAGTACAGGGCAGTTTCGGATTACTTACACTTCTCGAAGCATTTTAACGTGCCGAAAATGTGCTGTAAAGATGCTGGTTGGGGATATCTGAGACTTGTGCTGGTTCTGTAAAATCGTCGTTTGAAAAAGTTTTGGCGGACAGGTCTTGGCATCGCTTATCGATAAGCGATATCCAAAAGATCTCCACGCAAGAGAGAGAATAGGATAGTGAAGGAACTATCTGTGCCAAAATGAAGGAAATTCATATCTTACATTCAACAATATTCTTAAAAGTCTAACCATATATCTACTCTAGTCGCAGTTTTTCGAATTCACGAATCTGCTCCTCCAACCGAGCAACCTCGCTCTCAGCATCCCGAAGTTTCTTCTCTTCTTGCTCGCGCACTTCAGGCTTCGCCTTCTCTTTCCATCCAGCGCTGCTGATCAGGGCGGTTTGGCGACGCACGGCATCCTGTGCCTTGTTCAGGCTGGCCTTGCCCTTTTCTTCCTGCTCAAGGGCCACCTCCTTGGAGACACGAAGATAGACAGCAGCCTGTGAACCGGCGGCAGCAACGACACAGCCCGAAGGAGGGGTGGTGTTCTCGGGCCCGAGCACACTGAGTTCACCCAGGGTTTTACCGCCAAGGGACTTGACGATATGCAGTTCATCCGAGACAGTCTTGAAGCTGGTCGGGTCGTATGTCTGCACGATAACATCGCCCTTGGTCTTAATGTCGTACTGAGCAAGGATCGATCGAATAGCTTTGGAGGTATTAAGGATAAGCTCGTAAGCGGTTTCAGCTGTAGAGTCATCGAATTCCGCCTTGTACTCGGGGAATCTGGCCTTCATGATCGAGATCGTTTTGTCATTAGGACGGCGAGGTAGGCGCTGCCATAATTCCTCGGTGACAAAAGGCATGATCGGATGGATCAGAGTCAAAGCGCCCTCCAAAGCAGTATAAAGAGTTTCCCTAGCAGACTGCTGCACTTCTTCCGGCAGCTCAGGAGCCAGGAGAGACTTGGAGTTCTCAATGAATACGTCGCAGAGCTGGCTGTACCAGTATTGGTAGATTATGGAAGCAGCAGCGGAAAATTCGCGGTCCTCCAGGGCCACATTTACCTCCTTAGCAGCGGTGTTGAATTTGTGCAAGATCCAACGCTCAGAAAGAGACTCTTTGCCAGTCTTTGATGGGGTCGGCTGCGGCTTGAAGTCGTCACCAAGCTTGCCGAGAACGTACTTGGTGGCCTGATAGATCTTGTTACAGAATCGGCGGTACCCGTGAATGACCTGAATGTCGAATGCAATATCGCCACCTGCAAGCAACTGGTCAGAAACCTATGAAATGCGTGACATACTGTCGAGCGAACTTACCGCCAGTAGTATAAGACACAAGGGAGAATCGCAGAGCGTCGGCACCGCACTCCGGAATACCCTTAGGGAATGCCTTCTTTTGATACTTGGTAGCCATGGCGACCTCTTTTTCGGCAAGGTTTCCAACGAGTAGCTTAGCATGGAGATCATCCAGCTTGATACCCTCCATAATATCTAGAGGATCAATAACGTTGCCTAGAGACTTAGACATCTTACGTCCCTCAGAATCTCGAATCAGGGAATGGCAATACACCTCCTTGAAAGGGACCTTGCCGGTCATCTTGATACCCAGCATAATCATTCTCGCAACCCAGAAGAAAAGGATATCCCAGCCAGTTTCAAGAACAGATGTAGGATACAGATTCTCAAAATCGTGAGTTTGGCGCGGCCAGCCGAGAGTGGAGAACGGCCACAGTCCCGATGAGAACCAAGTATCCAGCACATCCCCATCTCTCCTAAGGGCGAATTTTTTGCCAGGGAACTTCACTTCAGCCTTTTTCTGAGCTTCCTCTTCATTGCGGCCAGTGATCCAGAGGTTACCATCACTATCATCGCCTTGCTCTCCTTCGATTTGCACAAAGTAAGCCGGGGCTTGGTGACCCCACCAAAGCTGACGAGACAAACACCAGTCGTTGATTCCCCGCAACCAGCGGAAATAGCTCTTTTCGGCAGACTCGGGTCTAATGATGATTTCGCCATTTTCAACAGCCTTGATGGCAGGCTCAGCGAGGCTCTCCATCTTCATCCACCACTGAGGCTTGAGGATAGGCTCAATAACATCATTTGACTTCACACAGCGAGGGATCTTCATGGGGTTATTCTCCCATTTCACGTACAATCCCTTCTCTTTCAACAACTCAATGACCTTGTATCTAGCATCAAAGCGCCTCATGCCGACAAAGGGACCACCGTTATTATTGAAGGTGCCATCATCGTTCAGGACAGATATGAACTCTAAGTTATGGGCTTTACCACGGTTGAAATCGTTGAAGTCATGAGCCGGCGTAATCTTCACCGCACCAGTACCGAACTCAGGGTCCACCTCGGCGTCAGCAACGATGGGAAGGAGACGATCAATGAAGGGATGGCGCGCGGCTTTGCCAATCAAATGCTTGTAACGTTTGTCATCAGGGTGAACAGCAATACCACTGTCACCAACCATGGTCTCAGGACGAGTCGTAGCAATTTCAATCCGCTCCTTAGTACCATCAATCTCGTAGCAGAAGTGTGTCAAAACACCAAACTCGACCTTCTTCTCGTAACCGGGGACGTCAAGGAGCGTACGCCCTTCAACTTCCTTGTTTTCGACTTCAAGGTTGGACAGAGAAGTGTTGAGAGCTACACACCAGTTGACCAGGCGGTTCGCACGGTAGATAATGCCCTCCTCGTGGAGACGGACGAAAGTCTCGGTAACAGCCGCGGACAGGTTGTCGTCCATGGTAAACGCTTCCCGAGTCCAATCAAATGAGCCTCCGACTCTCCGCAGAGCATTGCCAATATTGCTATGGTACTCGTGCTTCCAATCCCAAACCCTATCCAAAAATGCTTGACGACCCAAATCGTGGCGTGTCTTCTTTTCCTTCTTCCAGAGCATCTTCTCAACCACGCTCTGGGTCGAGATACCGGCATGGTCCATACCGGGGAGCCACAGGGTGGTCTTGCCCTTCATGCGCTGCCAACGGATCATGGTATCTTGGAGGGCATTGGTGAGAGCGTGGCCCATGTGCAGCGATCCGGTCACGTTCGGAGGAGGAATCGGGATAACGAAGTAGCCTTCCGGCCTAACCTTGCCATCGGGGCCGAATTCAGGCTTGAAAAGGTCACGTTCCTCCCACCATTCGTATCGGCCAGCCTCGATAGCCTTAGGATCGTATGCATCAGTTGTTTTGTCCTTCTCGACCTTGTTCGCTTTCTTCTCGGCTTTGGGGGCAGTGGGTTTAGCTGCCGTTTTTGCCTGTTTCTCCTGAAATTTCTTCAACTTCTCGGCCTTCTTGCGTTCACGTTCCACTAAACCGAACGCGACCATAGTCAGCGGACTTTTCTCGCAATAAATATGATAGGGGACTTACGCTCTTTCTCGCTCTTCACCTTGGGCGTAGCTGCATCCTGCCCTGCGTTCTGTTGGCCATTGGTCGGAGGGGAAAATTCCACCTTGGGGCCTGTCGGCTCACCAGCTGTCGAAGGGAAAAATAATTAGCTATGCCATCTGACGGCGGCGGGTTACTGGACATAGGCTTACTTGGGTTCATGGAAGCCGAGTCTTGAGCCATTCTGGAAAATGGTCGGTAGATTGGAGGAGCAAGTCTCCTAGGCGCCGCTCGCGCCACGAATAGTCGGATAAGTATCTTGATCACCGATGACTCAAACGGCAATAGAGAGGAGGGAGGGGTCAGAGGGTGTGGGAAAATGCGGGCAAATTAAATTTCGCAAGCTCAGAACAGAGAGCGAGCGGAACGAATCAAGTCAGGCAATGCGGGGCCTGAAAGAACCCCCGGTAGTGCAGTATGATTGGAGGAAGATACCTTACTTGAGGATTGTAATTGGGCTGACAGGCATGAACTACTATATCATGTCGAAAAAGAGCTCAAAGTTGCTCGATGTGACTTATTCTTTGCGTTCTCGTCTCGAGGGAAATGAGAAGCGCAATAAAAACTTCGCAGGCCAAAGCTCGTGGCACGTGACCTATACCTCTGCTATGAGATTGGATACTCCTCATGCTGGCCATTCAATCAGCGAGAGAAAAACATTTGGGATGGGAGCTGGGCAGTGAATGAATTAAATCATGAGTTGCATTATATGGCCACCAAACTAACCCCCGCGCCTTTCAATGATCATAAAATGTGTATGAACGTCCCGACAACCGCAATCAAAACAACAAGGGAGAAAAGGGAAATATGATAAGAATAGTTGAGTATTGACGATGCAGAAACGAGGATGTAGAGTCAAAACAGCAGGTGAAATTCCATCAACACCAGTCCAAACGACTCATAAGGAGATAGAGTAATGAAAACAGACGCAAGCTCATGAAGGAGAAAGTCTGATTGCGCAGAATACACATGGAAACGATGCCCCAGTCCGATTGTGCCACAGGGATTCTCACACGCTCAATGCGCCAAAAGTAAAGGGCCGAAATAGGTTTGCCCAACATAGTAGGTAATTGTATGTTATTTGTTCGTTGTTGTCGTCATCTCTGTCCGTTTCTATCAGTCATTGATCCCCGTCATTTTCACTTTAACCAGCATAATTCAAGTTTGAACGGCCGCATCATCTCGCTGTGGGTCTTCGCAGATAACCCGTTCCTCCGTTTTACGTGGATCGAGAGCAAGATATTGTACCAAAAGGGCTTTATAGTTCTCGTAGAACGACAGTAACCATAAGGAAAAGTTTGGACAGCGAGGCGTTCGGGATCAAGATAACGTCGTTTACGATCCTAAGGTGACTCATGAGGATGCGTTGTTCCGGTTAGCGGCCTCCTCGGCCCGGATCTGCGCAAAATAAGGATGTGCCATGGCTTCCTGAGCGGTAAGGCGTTCCTAGATAGGGGGTCAGCAGAGTGATCATTAGTGAGAATTTGAGTTGGGTATCTCTTACTGCGTGGTCATAACGTAGTAGTTTGTCCAAGAAATCTATCGCTTCGTCACTGATAAAGCGCTGATTTTCCGCGTTGACGAACGATTGCCAAGGCTTGCGGGGGAAACGAGAAAGGATCTCATCGTACTGAGGATCGAGCTCGATCTCATATTTGTCGAGATACTCGAACAGTTCCTCAGTTCCCAAAACCTTGGCAATTTTCACTAGCTGATCGGAGTTGCTGTTGCCATGGAAGAAAGGCTCCTTGCGGAAAATCATCGAAGCAAACATAGCACCGAGTGACCACATATCCAGGGAGTAGTCGTATTCTTGGAAATCGACAAGTAACTCGGGTCCCTTGAAGTATCGCGAGGCGACTCGCACATTGTATTCCGTCGCTTTGTGGTAGAACTCGGCGAGACCCCAGTCAATTAGGCGTAGCTAAAAAAAGGTCAGAGAAGGTTCCCTATCGGCTAGAGTATCGCAAACCTTTCGCTTCTCATGGTCAATCATGACATTATGAGGCTTAACATCTCGATGCATGATTCCCTTGCTGTGGCAGAAATCTAACGCTTTCAGAAGCTCGTAAACATAGAAGCGGACATCATAGTCGGAGAAACGTGGGTACAGTGTCCGGAAATCTGTGTTATTAACGTATTCAAACACCAGGCTCGGTGTCTTGCTTTGATTATCGCGGACAACATCGAGCAAGGCAACCACATTTGGTCCACCTGCCAGGTTTTGGAGGATCTTGATCTCTCGCTTGATCTTCTTCTTCTTGACTGGCTTAAGGACCTTGATGACACACTTCTGATAGTTGACGATGTTGATGCCTTCGAACACCTCCGAATACTTCCCACGGCCTACGCCAGCAGTTAGTTAGCAAATATGGCATCCAGCGCAATATCTTGGCGATACCGGAGGCTGTGAAATAAGGAAACAAGGAAACTAACCGATTTTGCGGACTACTTCATAGTTCTCCAGAACGCCCCATGAGATATTCACGCTGTCATAGTCCCAATAGGACGGAGGCATATGTTTATTGACATCAGCGTAGACGCGCGCCATGGTGATGGCGGCCGAAAAGCAAGGTTAGAATCAAGCCCACAATTGGATATTCAGACTGGCGAAAAGCGGCGGGGTTGGTGGACGGTGCGTTGAAATGGCTGGGAAAAGCGCGAGAGAGCAACACAAAATATAGAGAAAGACAGCAACAAGCGCGAGAGGAGGTGCAGACGGGGCAATATGAAGAGTTGCAGCCGTGCTGTCGCCCCGAAGAAGCACTGGAGAGAAAGTTGGGCTCTTTCAACCTATTCTGCTAATAATGCGGATTAGCCCACAGTGTCCCAGCGAGTCACGGGACCAGTGACCTGCTGTCATGATACTAAAACAGGCTAGACCAGCTGGCTTCGGGGGAATATTGATGCGGATGGTTTTGTCTTTCCTTTCTGGGACAGTTCGAGCGAGCTTTATTTCATCCACTTCGCTGAAAGACCAGGAAGACGATAATTGAAGCTGGCACTAGGGCTTTTAAAGCTCTGACAGTTCACCATGTTCTATGACCTGAATGTGCCCTACAGCCCAGGTGATCCTGAGGCCTCCGCAACGCTAAGCTTTCTCGCCGAACGTATGCCACTTTTTCTTTTTCCTTTCCCACGCCCAGGACCACACGACCAGCGGGCAATGTTCCAGATTTAATATGGGCACATGAAAAGCTAACCTGACAGCTACCTAGTGGGCTACACGACGGTTGCCCTTTCGCAGTCTATTACCGGGAAACTTCCTCCAAACCCTACTCCTCCGTCCCTTCCCAGCGACATCCCAAAGGGCCTTTCCCTCCTCACGCGCCTCAACTTGCCCCTCTCCGATCCCGCACAGAATCAACGCCTTACTAGTATAGCTCAGGCCTACGACTTGGTTGCCTTACGCCCGACTAACGAGAAAGCGTTATTAAATGCATGCACCAACGCGGAATGCGATATTATTTCCTTGGACCTGTCCGTCAGGCATCCCTATCACTTCAAGTTCAAAATGCTTTCTGCTGCTATCACACGTGGTATCCGCTTTGAAATATGCTATGGACCAGGAGTCACGGGAAGTGGACTAGAAGCACGCCGGAATCTCATTGGTAACGCGATGTCCTTGATTCGCGCAACGCGCGGGCGGGGGATCATCGTGTCGAGTGAGGCCAGGAAGGCATTAGGTGTACGGGCTCCGTTCGACGTGATCAATCTAGCATGCGTGTGGGGCCTGTCACAAGAGCTCGGCAAAGAGGCGATCTGCGCAGAATCAAGAAAAGTCACTGCTCTAGCCCGACTAAAGCGAACCAGCTGGCGCGGTATTATCGATGTTGTTGATGGTGGACAAGTCCCTGCCCCAAAACCAGCTGCGTATGTGGCCGGCGCGACTGGTACTGGATCCAAGTCCAAGATAGAGAGCAACGGTGACAATTTGAAAAGGAAGGCGTCTCTTGGTCCTGAACTAGACACGGATGCAACCGAGAAGCCTCTTTCTAAGCGCGAGATGAAACGTCGAGCCAAAAAAGCTCGGTTGGAGGTGGCTCTAGGAGGTGCCGATTCATCTCCAGCAACTTGATGTTGTGTTCGGACTATATTGGTCTACTTATGACAACTTGAAAATGGCTCGGTTGTTTTTATCAATCCACGGTCGATGGCGAACGGCTCGCTCCCGCCTTATCGCGCACACTCAAGGGCAACCTTGATTGATCTTGCAGCTCTGGGGTATTATAATTACTACAACTGAGCTAGCGGCGTCTCCCGTCTACAGAAAGTTGGTGAGCGCGTCTCAAGGCTAGAAAGCTTGTGTGCCTGGGCGAACGGCTACGCGTGGCGAACCCTTAACCCCCGAGCTATTTCTCCCTCCGTTCCATATCGTCAATTCGGATTTTGATATGCTATCGCGCAGCGATCGTCATTTAACGGGGCGGAGAATATTGAGACCTACAACGGATTCTCCCAAAGGACAGAGATAGATGCAGGTATACTGGAAATGAACATTCCCTACAGCATCCAGAACCTACATATTTCTTATCAGGAGATGAATCAGAGACGTATCTAAACAGGGAGATGCAGATGTCATAGCCCAACCAGGTCACATTCCCATCCTCGTGAGCAGAGCTCAAGTGATCTCCAGCTGAAAGAATTCAATTCATCACAACAAATCTCCTGCTCAAATATTCCATTGTCCACGGCGCATAGCGTTGGTTAAGCTAAGACCTTTAATGCCTATTCGAGTTTTGCAAAGTGACCTCAGGGCTCCAGAGCTGACTGACTGATTAAGCGCCTTATTTGCTCCGGTCACGCCGGTGGACCTAGAGCAATCGCACTTATGGGAAGATAGATTCATTTGTAAAGGCGATGTAAACCAATTCGGATGAGTTCCAATAGATTTAATAAAAACTTGAACATTTCTAGCCTAACCCGTAACCTTTCGCGGCCGTAACTCATGATCCATATCTCAATTGCGTGAAAAGAACATAAAGAAGTGAAAAGTAATAGCTAGAAGGGAGAAACATAGGAGGCGGTATATATTGAGAAGAACAAGGGTAAAGACATCCAAATTAAGCGACCTCGATGAGTTCCTGTTTGAGGTAAAACGAGTCTCTGAGCTAGGAAGGAACAGAGAGAAAAGAACACAAGGGCAAGGGGGTTAGAATAGTAAGAATGCAAAAAAACTTGTATTGTAAAGAGAGAGAAATAACCGGAGGGGAATGGGAATGGGAATGGGTATAAGCGTAGCAAGAGACATAGAGATGATAAGTAGGTAAAAAGAGAAAACCGCGCTATGAATTTTCGATTTCAACGACAACCTTCAACTCGCTGTCCATCCAGTCCACCTTTTCCGCAGCGAGTAGAGCAAGTGTCCAGTCGCTGTCATTCTCGATGGGGATGAGCCCTTCTGGAAGCCAAACTTTGAACCTCCACCCGATAGACGCATTCCAGGTGGCGGTGGCGTTTGAGTCTAGATCTGATGGGATGCGAGGAAGTTCACCGGCAAATTTACGCGACAGAAGTTGTCTCGCATTCGCGGTATCTGGACACTGGCTAGCAGGCAGATCGTAAGGCGGAAGGATGCGCTTTCCGTTCTGTAGGATGTTTATTCGTAGGTGAAGAGGTGATGGAGTAGGAGGGTTCACGTTGGGAGTATCGGATGGATGCGAGGAGAAGGCCAGCGGCGGCATGGGCTGGGTCTCAGGTAGTGGTGTATGGTTGTGGGCGCCTTGTCTTGCAGCTAGGCTATCTCGGATAACCCGTGCAATGTCGCGGGTAATGCTACTCGCACTGTAGACATAAAAGGTTAGTGGTGGTTCGGTACAGAAGCCAATATGATTCCAGACTTACAATTCATTCTTAGCAGGAGGATGTGCACTCCCACCAATGCGCCACCGCAGGTCTGTTGTGCTGTCCGAGTCGAGAATGCGTTCTACGTTCGCGTTCTCACAACCGGGTGTACAATTGTAGTCCCCCCCGTGGATGATTTGATAATGGCTATCAACTGCCGCCACAAGCCCACGCCAATCCCCCAGTTGTAGGCCCGAGAGAGACCATAAGTTGTCAAGTTCGTAGTTATGGTTATACGTATCATATGACTTGGAAATGGTATTCCAGTCGTTTGTATAGCCATCCAAGAAAAGGTCAGTAAGACCCAAAGCTGTGACCTGCACATGCGGTTCCGCGTGGGGAGGCGGTGGCGGCGCCGGTAGAGCTGAGCTATATCCGTCCGGAAGGTGGTGATGCACCTGCATCTGAAGGTGATCCTCAGATGAGAATCTAGGAGGACTAGCACTGTGAAAATCTTGGATGCTATCTTCTGTCTTCCGTCTTCTTCGTAAGTCCACGCCACCTTTCCTGGTTTCGACGGCGTATTGTCGTTGGCGCTCATTCGTGACCATGCGTCTCAGCAATGGGATAACAAGCGAGATAATCTTCTGTTGGTCTCTTGGCCAGACATATGTTCGAGGAGGCATGCCATCGTTAACCACATGCTCGCCAAAAAATCGCGGACCATTGCCCTCAGCCTCGAGAAAGTGGCGCACACAGTTCCATAAACGTAGCTTGACCATCTCCGTATCTCCTTTCCCACGCTGACCGACACAGTCACGACGCTCTGGATGCCTATCATCCAGCATGTATCCTTTAGCTGCTGCCTGTAAATGCAAGAAGTTCTCCGGCGATAGCTCGAGCGACGTGAACATTTTCGACATGGGTGGTCGGGTGTACTTCTTGTTCGTTGAAGGTTGACGGAACAGCGCCGCGGCGGAATGTAAGCCAACAGCGCGAGCTTCCGCAAGCGATTGTGGTGGAGTACTCCGAATCTCCAGTCCCTCGTCGCCGTAAGGATTGGCATGGTGGTGGGCATGCTGAGGCTGATGCTGGTGTTGCAGTTGACTCTGATGCTGACCAAGGCCGGCACTTGCTGCGGCCAACGCTGGATCTAGGGCATCCACGTTTCGTTTTCGCTTCTTCGTCCCCGACCTAGCCAAGCCCGAAGATTGGCCGTGTTCGTTGCCAGAGGCTGACCCAGGGCCACGATAGTGTCGTCCACCGGTAATCCCCGCATACCCCCCCGGGCCAAATCCATCGTCATCTAATTGAATATCAGGAGCGTAGCCCTCAAGATGGTGTTGGTTCCCCGCCGCGCCAGCTGCTGCAGCAACTGCAGCAGCTGCCGCCCACTCGGACACATCTTGATCCGCCGCGGCCGTCGCAGCCTCTACCAATCCGGCAAGCTGATTCTCGCTCGGCGCATATCCGCTTGTTGCAATATGTGTATTCTGATCTGCGTTGGAGGAAGCTGGTGGTTGATTAGCGGTGAGTTCGCCCTGTGATGTGGATGGAGGATGCTGCTGGTTTGATGGAGCTGTAGACGTCATGACGGTCGTGATTTGTGAGGTATGCGCGTATCGCGACGCGTTGGGGTTCAAAATATAGGGCAAAATCAATCATTCAAAAGCTGTCGCAGGCAGCTACTTCGTAAACGTGTGAGAGCCGATACAAGCTCGAGTAAATGTAGGTCTGCGGATGGATGGCACGTCCGTGCCCGCTAGTCCGGCCCTCCAGGGCCAGGAGAAGGCAGGTGCAGATTTTCGCTAGAAGAACCAGGGTACAGCTGGCTATCTCAAAGACTCCAGCTGTATATCGCGGTATGGGAGATCGATCAATCAGATAGCGCGATGAGGTTGTTTGCGTAGTTTGGATGAAGGACAGACAGTGCAAACTTTTTGCTCCCGATGAAGCTCCTCCGCGTTTGACTAAAGGAGAAAGTCGGTCCGCGCTATGCACGTGATCCCAGTTTCCCATGTCACAGCCTCACTGGTATATTAATTAATTAATTAACTTAAGTATTAACTTTAACTATGATATAAGATACAAGCTGGTGACCCTTGCTCCACTTGGCGGGAACTCGCTGCGCTTGTTCAACAGTCTAAAAGTAGACATTAAGCAGGCGTTCAACAAAGCGTCTAATCATGCGTTTAACAAAGCATGCAATCAAGCATTCTAGTAAGTGTTTCTTTAAGGGTTTAAAAAGCGGTCATGTTGGCATACTAATAAATATGGTCACCCCATAAAGTACGCGTAGATCTACGCGGACTGTTGCCGTTGGCCAATTGCCTACATCGCACGCTATCACGTGATACTTATACTTGCTAAACTGTCATACCCCTTTGAACCTCTGCTTGCTTGCTTGAACGCTTGAATGCCTACTTCTTGATCGCCTGCTTAGACGCTTGATTGGGCGCTTCATTGGATGCTCGAACGCCTGCTTGAATACCTGCTTAAAGATGCCTCCTTTACGCAAAAATTGTCTCTATTGCTCTGCATGCAAGGCCTTCCGTGATATTACTGCATATTCCTTTCGCGATGAAGGGAGTCATTACTTAAGAACCTGCATGTATTGCCTTTTTAAACAGGAAGAACGTGCAAGGTATGTAAAGAACTTAGAAAGCATGTTTCTTTACTAATCTTTACTTTTTCACTATATAAAAAGCAGTCCAAAGACCTTCTTTCCAACTCTATACCCCGACACTGTTCCCATTGCAACCAACCTTGTGATCCTGCTTTATTCTTTAATAATAAAAAATCTGCCAATTATGACTGAAAAACCTGCAATATATGCCGTAGTAAAGGATTCAGATGAAAGAATAAAGGAATACCTAGATAATTGGGTTAAAACGTGTGGCGAACAGGAGAGAAAGACCAGGAATAATGGGATTAGAGAATTCAATATTTCAGAGTGTAAAGCGTGATCCGCTTACTTTAGAACCATTTTAAAGAAGATATATCTTTAGAGGAGTATAGGGCTATCTGGAAGGCTCAGAATACTCAAAAAACATGACTTTTAGCACCCCCTGGCCCCCTCCCGAGTGGAGTGAGGGTCACCTGCTTGTATATAATAATATAGAGAGTAAGATGTTCCAACAACCTGTGCTGGGAGATACTACTATTCATTTCTAGCTTCAACTTCCGTCATTACATGCCAACTAATCAATTTGGAGCCAGCCAAACAGTGAACTAGCTATGGGAGATGCCGGTCTATTCCATAGGACGTCGTAACAAAATCACATCTATAGATCAAGGACGCCAATCTCCAATACATAAGAAAGATATACCAAATATGGAGAGAGATGAAACTTGTCGTTTTACAGGATTCCAACTTCCAATGCTCGAGCCTTGGGGTCTTGTCCACGTATGGTAGCGTTGAGAAACGTCTCCTCCTTCAGCAGCACCTTTTGTGCGATCAGTGCTTCGAGTTCAATATCCCGCCCTGGTTCTGGAACAGTGAGGTGACTTTTCTCTCCAAGAGTGCCGCGACGTCGAGCGGCTTCGATCACGCTTGCCTGACTGAGCCAATGTTTGAGCTCATCTTCGACGCTGTTGCGTTCTGAGTCCATGTTTCGAAACGCATTATACTCGTCCTCACCCCCAAAGCAGATTCCGTAACCATCACAGAAGCACACGTGCTCTTTCGGGCATACCACGGTTTTGCCCGTAAAGATAACGTGCCAAAGATATTCCCAGATACGACCGGAAATGAAATCCGTCAGTTGGGTGCGAAGGACCCAATCTCGGTAAAAGATAAAGCGCGCTCGGGGAATGGCGAGAACTCGCTCGCGCGAGACAGCAAACTGGGCGCAGCACGGCTGAGCTAGCACATCCGGGATCGGGTCATCCGGAAAGATCTCCCCCCAAGACCTAGCGAGCAGTACTTCCTCCTGTTTGGACTCGTCTTCTTCTAGAGTGCCAGGATGCAGCCAGTCGGGACAGCCAGGGCCCCAGCCACAGCGCAAGTTCATGTAGCCTTCCCTAATGACTCGCTCTGGACGCAGTCGCTGCAGCACCTCTGCCGCATTCCCATTGAGAAGGTCGTCGTTATGCCATGCGAATTGATGTGAGTGCATGAATGCGATTATGTCTGGTAGCTCATCGTAGTGTTCAATAAGATAGCTCAAATAGACCATTACTTCGTGACCTTTATTCTTTGGTGGGTGTAGGGGTGCTGAAGGGTCGTCAACAACATATACGGCGCTGTCCCAGCCCGGAATTTCGATATCCATCCACGACGTGTCCTCATAGTTTGTCCGCGGTACTACTAGTACTTTCGTATACTCATAACCATCCGGTCTCGCAATCCCGGCGACAAAATGAGGGCGTGGGGCGTACGGCACCTTCGGCGGTTCACTGATATTCCAACCTCCGTATGGGGTTGGAGACGGTGTAGCCACAAGCTCACCTAAACCAACGGCTTGCGACATTTGCGTCCATTGTTGCGAGAGAATGTAGAGACCCCATAGGCAGAAGAGGAAGAAGCTGAGGCCAAGGAGAGGGACGAAGCGGCGCATTGTCGCCATGAGTCGGACCAGAATGCGACACAATTAAGGATAACAGATATGCTATAGAGTAAGCGCCAAATGGTTAGCACAGGGAGCCATTGATAAGTGAAATGTTAAATGACTTGCGACAATTCATCAGGATGTTTGTAGTAAGATTATAGTGCAATCCACGCGTGCTGACGGAATGACATACAACTTAACCACGCGACTGACATGCATTAGAATCGCATTGTCAAGCCTTGGGAACTGACAGGAACATATGAAGCTGTAAATGTCTCTGGGCAGAGTCGAGGAGGAAAAGAAATCCCCATGGAATAGCCCAGTCGACCAAGTGTCCAGTGTCCAGCGTACTAGTAAGTGGTTACGCAATGAGTCTGAACTCTGAAACGGTCGCAACGGGGAGTGGCGGAGGTGGGTGGTGCTGGAGCCTTGCGACCAAAATAGAAGAGGAACCAGAAGTCTGCAAATCCAAGGTGATTAGAAGGTTGTGAACTGTGAACTGTGAACTGTGAATTTTACGCCTGGCAGTTGTCCAACTTGATGCAGTCAGCAGGCAAACACCGGCTGAGAGCTGAAACGTGAGGGACTCGACTGTGTCTCCAAGCGAGAGTCTCTGGAGGTGATCAGCACGAGGTTACGAACCGACCGCAGTGTGATTGGATTTCATACCAGACGATCCCCCTGATGTCCATCTGGTCATATTGAATCTGCCAATCGATTGGGTCGATAAAAGGCGAGTGTCGCGCACAAGAAGACTTGAAGCAGGGACTACGTAAGACAACTTAATGGTCGTATTATTCAACTCTAGGGGAGATGAAGCTCGTCATGGCTGGAAAAAAGGTTATCATGGTTAGAATTGAACCCACTACATTATTGCCACTAATTCCACAACGCCCCTTAACCAAAGATACCGGCAAGGTGCGTGGAAATAAATGCGTACTCCTGGTTGGCAATAATTTCGGATGAATTCTGTACCAACGCCAACCTTTTTTCAAACCACGCCGAGGTGTAAACCCACTCTAGGGCTGTCACACATTCTTGTTCCACATCTCTCGCCCCAGCTGCCTTGGAGATACTACAAAGCTGTTCTACTCCAAAATTTAATTCTGGTGAAACTGCTCGCTCTGATAGTTGCACTATCCTTGTGGTATATTTGCGTTCACATCTATGTACAGTAGGTTTCAAATAAGAATCTTAGGTCCAGCAGAAGGAGAAAACGAGAGAAGAAAGCAGGAGAGATAGGAGAGGTAGTATGCAAATTAAGAAGTCAAGGTCATGTCTCATCATCTACTACGTCTTCTACAGTAGCCATCCGCGTCTTTCCCTTAGACGGTGATTCCGATGCCTGGGTTTCCATCGGTGATTCCTCACTGTGCTCAAGACTATTATTCTGATTTTGCACGCCACTCGGAGCAGCTAGAGTCCCCACCGTTTCGGTCTCCGTACTGAGATCCGTCCACTGCTGAGAGAGAGGTTCAGCGCTGGCATCAACTGTAAGCGAGCTGGACCCCGATTGCCAGATTGGTGGCTCTGGGGGCTGGGCGGTTGACAAGGTTGTGGCATTATTGCTACCACTCGGCCCTTGATTTTCAGCGTCGGTCGGTAGCTGGGAGCCGGACATGCCATCGGATACTGGCGCATTATGTGCTGACTCTGGTGAAGCTGAATTTGCAATGTCATTCAACGATCTACTTGGTCGTGGTTGGGTAGAGTGGAGAGGAACCAGGGTCCAGCCTTGGGGAAGTGTCAGCCCCTCGGGCAAACGAGGGTCGCCAGATCTCATAGATGGCGTCCCCGTATCGGAAACAAATTGGTGGCGCGTTGCGGTGGGTGATGTCAAAGGTATTGGTAGAGAAGGACTTTGTGGAATGTTGTGCTGGGTATCTGTTGGCTGGGATTGCAAGATACGAAGGCGTTGAAGCTCCGTCTGCAACAACCTAACCAAGTTCAGCTGGTCTGCCGTAACGCGCAGGTGATTGATCTCGTTTAAGATTTGCTGCTCCATTTGCAGCAGCTGGTTTTGCAAGTTTGGCACACTCGACGTGGGCGTTGGCACCGCTTGGGTTGCGGCTGGTGCAGGTGGTTGCGGTGGAGGCCGTCCAAAACCAAAACCAAAGCCTATTTGCCTAGCACCAGCAGGGTTGGGATTATTGGCCTGTTGCCAGGGCGCGTTACCCTGGTGAATCTGTTGATGTAGATTGTTGAAGAGATCTCCTCTTCCTGCGCCAAACCCAATTCTAAACGGACCGAACTGGTAAATTCGAGCCCTACCAAGGCCATCGGCTGGACCGTTCCGGTCGACTGGCTGATTTCCGGGCGGCATATTCTGCTGTTGGCCCCCGCCCCCGCCGCCGTTGTCTTGCCCTGGATTGACCCCAGCGACCACCTGGGTACGAGGCGCGATGACTGGTCGTCTACATGTGGGGCAATTTTGCTGTCTTTCTAGCCAACTTCGAAGGCAAGAGAAATGTAGGATGTGACCACATGGAAGCTTTTTGGGGCGCAATCTTTCGGAAACTCGAGCAACCGGTCTGTCTCTGGGCTGCCAGGGACTCATCTCCTCACGGCAAATGATGCACACCTCTTCCCTTGCGACCTCTTCAGCAGTGGCATCGGGGTATCTCTCGTTCATATCACGCGTAGCGTTTCGGTATCGAATAAAGTCCATGATTCGCCGACCAAATGAGCGGATAGTAACCACCACATCGCGAAGAATATGGATGGGCAGCCCGTAGAAAGTAAAAAGGATAGCAAAGAAAGTCAAATAGACGGTAAGCTTGAGAAAATCGGTGAGAAGATCCAAGTAAAAGACCCAACGCCCTTTTTCTTCCCAGCCCGGGATGTCAAGTTCCATCTCGTTGATGTCGTTTTCATCCGGTAAATCGGGGGGTGTAGTGTGATCTTCTGCCTCCGCCTGCTCCACTTCAGCCCGCTCACGCGCAGCTCTAATCTCCTGACGGCGCTCCTCGACGCGGAATTTCAACTGTTGGTGATTGACATAGATCTCCACGAGCGAAATTGAATACCTCGCGGCAGTTGAGGTTGAGAGTATTGTCAAAACGGCAAATTCAAAGCCAAACATCACCATCATGTCTGGGCGTGCTTGTTCGAGAACGATGTCGATGCAGTATTTCAGCATCAACATGTTGAACAAAACCGACAATAGTAAGGAGATCGCCAGCCTGGTATGAAACAAGAAAGGGTTTGCGGGGGGTTGCTGTTCGAGAAACTCCACACGGCCTTCCCCAATCCAACCCCAGACCTTTCCGACAAGCAGAGACACAAACATAACCAAGAACCAGGCCCCTAGTTCTCCCCGAAATATTGTCATAGCCAAACATGTTTCCGTCACGGCAAACCACGCCTTCTCGTAAAGCTGTTCTGTTTCGATGGGTCGAAGAGGGCCGTAAAGGAGACGCTGAAGCCAGAAGAGCAGAAATCCGACAGCCAGGAGACACACATTCGTCAGGATCTAAAAAAAAAAATACTCGAGTCAGATTTGGTTGAGAGGGGGACAAACGGGAAAGAGAGATGGAGATTACCATGAGATTGGCACTACTCTGGGAGAGATACACGCAAGCAGAATAGAAGTTCACCCTCTGATGAAGCGCTTTCAAAAAAACACCAGTCGCCAGAGCCACCGAGGCCTAAAAAAGAGTCAGCGTAAACTCGAGCAGAGTTTCGGGTGTTCCGAAGCGCATACCCCGGCATAGGCAGCGAATCTCATGATCGAGAGAGAGCGGGCGAAAAGCCCAGAATCATTGACCGAGTCAAGACGTGGAAAGCGGTAATCACGTCAAAGCAAGCATTGACAAGATCCGCGGGTTCTCAAGAAGAAAGAGCAAGGAAATATGAGGAAGATCGTGTGGACAGTTGAGAAGCCAGGGCGGTTCTGGCCGTTCCTGTTCTGGAATCTGGACAGCTATACTGGACTGTACAGTTGATCTTCCCGTGTCTTACGTCAGCGGACCTTGTGTTCCACGGTTGTGATACTCAACTCTGGGGTAGTAGATACAACCCCTCCTCCAACCTTCACCAGGACATTTATCCCATCTTTTTCTTCATTGTATTACGGCAGGAAAAGTGCCCTTCCTCGAGCTCTCTCCTTCTGCATTGGACGTCCTCTTTCAATTGCCGAGCTGCCGATTTCTCGCGCAGTCACGTGATTCACCGACAGCTATCATCTGCCTTCTTCCTCAGTCAAATTCCCACTAGAAAATGAGCTCTTGAGACTAGTACAAAGACTATATCGCGGATCCCCCATTCTAATGCTCAAGGGCGAGACGTGGCCCAACGATGACGTCTCAACGGACCTTGTTTACTGCCAGCCGCATCCAGGCTTTTACATATTTACTTGGTGTCTGTCCGTTCTCAATTGCATTTCTGGTTTTCATCAATTCATCCATCCCCTTCGTTGTCACCGACTTAATAGGTCTCCGTGATGGAGAGGGCGACGCTGTCGGCACTCTCGGTTTCGCTGATGAGCTACTTGCTCTGGCAGCTTGTCCCTTGTGGGGGGTGCTCTCAGACCGTATTGGTGTCCGTCAGGTGAGCGCTCCAATTACCTACAAATTAACGTCATTTCAAGGATTAATAGGAGCCAATTATAGGTGTGCACCGTTGGCTACATCATCGTTGCTGTTGCATTGGTCTTGTTTGTTCAAGCTAGAAATATCTACCCTCAACTTCTCCTCGGCAGGCTGCTATTCAGTGTAGGAGGTGCGGCTGTTTCAACCATGGTCACCGCCGTCCTACCGGTGGTTACCGCAGGTAGGGCCCGTTCTCAACTTGAAGAAGGAGATCAATTGGAGTCAAAGACCGACACTCCCTCATCGAGACTCGCCGGTTTCGTTGGGATGTGTGCAGGGTGTGGTGCTCTAATCTCCCTTGTCCTTTTTCTCCCACTGCCGGCTCATTTTCAAGAATTGGGGCTCTCACCCGCAAGAGCTATCCAGTATAGCTACTATACCGCAGCTGCGGTGGCTCTTGTGGTCAGTGTCTGTTGCTTCGTCGGTTTAAGAAATCTTCCTGGGGAAGACGGCAAGGGATGGAGCTCTCTCTGGACGACTTTGCGACCCGAGCCTCAGCCAACTGGATCCAGCAGGTGCTCGCATCGCAAAGTATTACGGACCCAATTTCCGTACCTGAAGCAGCTCGGCTCTGCAATTACGCTAGGGTTTCGCAATCGCGATATCTTTATCGGTTACCTCGGAGGATTCGTAGCACGAGCTTCCTCTGTCAGCATATCACTATTTATCCCCCTGTTTGTGAATAGTTATTATCGCAGGTCAGGCCTCTGTGGTGAACAGCCTACGGAAGGAACCAATCCCGGAGACGTCAAACGGTCCTGTCCCAAGGCTTATGTGCTCGCTTCAATCTTGACCGGGGCTTCCCAATTGATAGCGTTAATTGCAGCCCCAGCCTTTGGGTATCTGTCGGAGAAGTCTCGACTGTATCACGTACCACTTTTCGTGGCATGTCTAGCCGGAGTCGTGGGTTATGTGATGCTCGCGCTTCTGCCCAGCCCCGAGTTCAGAGGCGAAAATGGCGGTCCCGGGATATTTGTAGTGATGGCATTGGTTGGAGTGAGCCAGATCGGCGCCATTGTCTGTAGTTTGTCAGTGCTGAGCAACGGTATCTTGAACATGACAAATTCAGTCGAGGCGACAGAGAACACGGCGTTCTCTGAAGCAGGCAACAGCCAGATTTCGAGCACAGCTCCGGAATCTGACGAGCAACAACCTTTGCTGGAAACACCTGCTGGTCGGCAGCAGCACCTACCCTCGAATCTGAAGGGCTCAATTGCAGGGGTATATTCTCTTTTTGGAGGAGCGGGAATCTTGTTGCTGACGAAACTTGGGGGGCTGCTGTTCGATGATTTATCTTCAAGCGCCCCCTTCTACATCATGGCCGGGTTTAACGGCGTGCTGGTTATTGTTGGCGTTGTTAGCGGCCTGCTCGTCCACTTGGAAGCGAGTCAGCAACCGATATGAGTTTGCAATGAACCCACTGTTTGGCCCCAAGCTTCAATAGTGGGACCGCGAAGAGTCGGGAAGATACACCTTCTCACCAGTCAGCCCAAAGAAGGCCGTCCGTTCTTTCTGTTTGCATGATAGTTCGACGGAGATATTGATTTGCGAGAGTGGCCGAGTGGCGAGATTGAGAGATTGTGAGATTGAGGCCCGCCAGGGTCCATAGATTTTAGCAAAGTCGGCCAACTTCCCACAGAAGCTTTACAGCCAATCGATAGAAATTCTTCGTCTCCAGCACTACGGCGAAGTGCCAGGATTTCACCGCATCACCGGCGAAGCGCAGGCCCCTTATTTACCTGCGTTCTCCCATTTCCATCTCGCCAGGGCCCCTTTTTTGATGTTCCTTAATTCTTCACTCTTTTGGTCTCTTTTTGTCTCTTTTTCGCCTCGACTGAATTCCGCAGACTCTTACATTCTTTTCTTGAGCATTCAATCTGCAGTGTTCGCTTTGCCACTTACTGTCACTTTTCCAATTGATCGTCATCGCTGATCGTCACAACTGATCAACATGCGCCCACAAACCATCGGATCTGTCGCGCTTCTCGGCAGCGTGTCTCTTGCAGCGGCCAGTGATATCGTCTCCCTTATCCTTCCATACATGGATCAGCAAGATGTGGTAGGCGAAGTTATTGGCAGCGTATGTCTTCTAATAATATGGACCGTTCTCTCACATTCGGTCACATGAAGTATCTATTTGGTATCTAACATCGTGTCTAGGATGGTCCAATGACAACTTACCGGCTCAATTGTCCCGACGGCACTGACCCTAACGACTGTGGCCTGCCTTCTGACGGCTTCACCATGACTGCAGGGCCCACTGCGTTTGCTTTCGAATACACATTCGAAGACTAGTAAGCACTCACCTCATTATTCTCTGGATCAATACAACCTAACATGGCTCTCTCAGCTACCTCAAAGAAAGCTGCGAACTCAGCGACACAACTTGGTTCTCCTGCGACATGGAAAATACACAGTCTGATTTCTCTACAAAAACGGCCATTGAGGGGTCCCTGGATCTACCACCTTATATGGCTGTCACTATCACCGCAACCGCAACGGACGCAGACGCAGAGTCCACAACTACAGTGACTACCAGTACTACCACTACTACTAACTCTGAATCTTCGTCTGAGTCTTCCTCCACCACAGTCTCTGAATCCGCTTCCGTCACTGCTCAACCCTCCGAGCCAGCTTCAGCCACCACCTCCGCCGAGGAAACACCCACCGATAACGCAGCCATCGCCCAATTCACTGGCTCCGCGGCACAGTGGCTCGTCAGTGGTGCTGGTATGGCTCTAGCTCTGGCGCTGGCCTAAACTTGCGCTTGAGGTTGGACTTGATAATGCTTGTCCCCGCCCTGTCTCTATGCCAACTGCTTTCACCGTGGATAATTCGTGGGGATGAATGTTCATACACCACCTACCTCACATTGGATGGATCGATGTCAATATTTCGTCGTACTAGATATGTCTATATATATATATATAGATACCGTGAAGCAATAATAACTAATGACTTCAATCAAACAATATTGCGTTAACTTGAGGTCCACCGGCTCCCAAAGGGTATCAACACCCACCAAACCATGAATTTACTTAAGTTTAATTTACTTTAGGTAAATTGATAGACCTGCCGGATGAACCTCTTACCTACTTAGAATTTAGATCCAGTTAGTACACGCTAGATACACATGGGCATTGCAAGAGTGCAAGAGGCTGGTGCGTTGAGATAAAACGTCAAGTCCTTATCTACCTACACCTACATTAGCAATATAAAAATGGAAGTAAAGAGATCTTCAGATGAGTACTTATTCAAGAGCAAGCAACTACCGAAAATCAAACTAGATTGCAACATGTATTCAATCGAAGTAAAAGGGACAGAGAAATGCAGCTCTATGGCTTTTCCTTGGAGCTCATCTTCTTGTCTGAAAAGCCTGTTCAATCTCCCTTTTCTTAAGTATCTGCACTGCACTTTTCCTCCACTAGCACAGATGCTTTGCAAATCGTAATATTACTCTCTTCATCCTCATCGTTCCCGATCCGAAAGACAAACGGGCACTCAATACAGAGTATCCGGTGTCCATCAAGTCGGGAAGCGTCCTCTTCGTCAAGCCACTGCTCCCAGCAGGCTTCCATGCTTCCGGATGAATGGCGAAACTGTGGCCCAAGTTGGGAAAGGGTATGGAATCTCAGGGCTGGGTTCTGCGAGAATACAGTAAGAACAATTTCCGCTATCTGAGCAAGATCGCGAGCAAGGTTCCGCTCTCGGTCGTCCGCCCTATCTGTAAGTTTCAAGAGGCTTTCAAACACTTTGTTAGCTAGTATCTCCGAGGCCAAGGAACGGCATCTCGCTTCCCGACGGGCTTTTAGCGCTTTCCCGAAGGTGCGGTCCTCCGCCTGCGAGCCATACATTGCATTGCAGAGTCGGGCTGTGATACAGCGCCAGACACGGCCGGCCGTACATGGGGTTGACTGCATTGCAACAGGAAATATTAGCCTTTATAGCGATATGGAGAGGATAGGAGAAGGGAACACTGTACCTTCTTCAAACCGCGTGTGGATATGCTCCAAAACAGCACCATAAGGCGAAACTCCTTGTCAGGGGGCCTCCTCGCATGCGATACCTTCCCCCTTTGGTATGACTTCGACATACCAGAAAGGATGCTGAAAAAACTTCTCCGTGACCGTCTTCATCAGGAAACCAACGGCGAGCTTGCTCAGAAATTCCGTCCGAACATCAGGAGGCAGGCGGGAGGCAATGTCGTCAAAGTCCTCTGTACACAGTAATCGTCCAGGCTCACGACCAGCTATCGCTTCTAGCAAACCATCCCGGTTCTATTCAAATGTTTTCGAGTCAGCCTCTGTCTTCAAAAGGTGGCCACCTGGGCAACCAGAGGGAAAGATTTCCTCCAGGATTGCGTACCTCGAAGATAACCTGGGTCACCCTGCCGTTGCGGGGGCTCCGCTGTAGATAGCCATTTCTATACACTCATGGTAGAGCGGTACGGAGATAAGTTTCAGCAGTTGCCCTTACAGAAAAAAGCTTCAGGAAGCCTGTTTATGAAGGACTTCGAACTTGTGAAACGGCAGTTCGGGCCAGATTTGCTCGAGCCCTACCCCTTGTGGCTGAGAGCTAACCTCGATAACAGGGTAAAGGGCAAGGTACCCATATCGAGGGCAGACCTCGAAAGTTGCTACTGCCCTGTGGTGACTAAAATCTTGGCTCTTGTCCAATCCCAGATTACAGCAGCAACCAACGAATGTAGATATCACTTGGTTAATGTAAGTCTAATCAAGATAATGTCCTCTCTCCATCTCCTCTCTCTCATGCTGGCGAGTCGCTGGATCTTCCTTTTTCTTTCTCTTTTTCTTCCCCTCTCTGCCTAACGACTGTTCGTGGAGTTGAATAGGCGTTCCGTTTGTTGGTTAGACATGGATCTTGTGTGATTTTCATAGACTACCTCGATAGACATACTCCGTTGTGGTTAACCTAAGGGAAAGTCACGTGTTATGGCCTTGGGTAGGGTCATCACCTGACTCACCAAATGCCCAACAACGTGAATCAACTAGAGGCAATTATTAGAAGACATGCAGGTCATTTGCATCTATATACGGAGCCCAATTTGTCTTCAGTTTCCATTCAATGCGAGCTCTAGGTATCGTCGCAAGATATATAAAAAAAAAAAGCTCGATCATCTAATCATGAATAACATAGTCCTAGCTCCATACTCAGTCAATGAGTTATTATTCCGACTGGTGTCATTTCATTGCTTCATCCCTGTAGCCCGCAGGAAATTCCCAATGGCACCGTGGCCCCTTTTCCCACCTCTCTCCTCAAGCTTAGATCGGCGATCATCGCCTAATTGACGTACCTCAAGGCCAGCGCGGATGACATTCGATCGTAGGAGTCGGAGGTGTGCTTCCTTGACGTAATTGTCGAGACTATCCAGGGCTGCCTCCTGCACTTCTAAGCGTTTGTCACCTTGACTGGATACAAGGACGCGCTTCTCTAAGTCGATGCGTGCGTCTAGCGTGCTGTCTTGAATTAGGCCGATCAATTCCTGGACAAAGGCTGAGTTTGAGTCGGTTTGGTTGGACTGGTCTATGGGGGTTCCGAGGAGGAAAATATTCGCCATGGATTCGAGCGAGACGCGATTGAAGGGGACGAGGTATTGTTGGATGGACTTTGTGCGGATTCGGGTGTATAAGATTTGGACGTGGCGCTGGAGGTGGATGTCGAGCAGGTAGTCGGCTCGGTACGCTTCGAGGATTTCAAGGCATGGTCTAAATTTGGAGTTGCAGAAAAATGAAATCGCGCGGCGGATATGGGGTTCTAGCTCGAGGAAATTGCGGAAGGAATTGTTATCTAGGACGCGGCGTTGCAGTTCATTGCGATCCATGGAGGCTAGGGCACAGAGGCCGCCGTAGACTGCGACGTCGTTCGAAGACAGGACCTCATTATACGAGTTTCCTAGACTTGGGTCTGTTGCTATGAAGCTGTTCGCTGCTTCTAGATATGAACCGGAATGTAGCTGCGACAGGCCCATGGCAGTTGACATCTTGGGCTGGTGTTTAGCCTGTTCTTCGTGCTTCATTCCCAGGCCCCGAAGCCGGTGTACATTCGATTGTACACTCAGCCAGTCTCCGCGGTCGATCCCCACACTAATGACCTTAAACAACATCGACGCAATGTGACTAGACGTTGTGCAGAAATCTCTCATGCGGGAGTATGCCTTGAATGCAGACGTCAGGTCGCCAGCTTGGTGATAATGCTGTCCAAGATCTTCGTTTCCCATCTACCACAAGCCATTGTTAGAAACCAAAGCAATCACCTTGTTCCGAGTGCAGATCAATCACACATACCCGGATGCTCTCTTTAATCAAGTTATTCTTATATCCCCTAAGCTCGTGTTCTAATCGGTTTGTTTCGGCTTGGACAACCTTCTGTAGCCGTCCCACCCATTCTGTATCAACGGTAGCTTCGGCCTCGTTCGGTGCGACATCTGCGAGGGCTTGAGCTGCACGTAAGTATCGGGAAACATCTTTGCCGGACTTTGCCTCTGCAATCGCAGCTTTGAGGGCTTCAACGGCGAGGTACGAGGAGCAAGTTCCGATGAGATATAGACGATTGAATCTAGTCCGACCTAAGAGATGCCAACGCTGATCAGAGACGACTAGCTGGGTTTAAAGGAGTAGAGTTGAGGCTTCGAAACTTACCAGTGTAGTTCGCAATGTACGACTCCAGTTCGAATTTAGGAGGATCTATAAAATGTCAGCGGAATTGCGACCCTATGTGTATTGTTTCCACTTGGCAGATGTACCGTCTACTCTCACAAGTGGTCCTCCAGAGGCAGCTACAGCGCCATTCAATGACTCCGAGTCTGCTCCCATCGTATCGGATGACCGCGTCGCATACGGTCCCGATTGGCCTGCCTCGGCAGCATCTGGTAATATGGGCTCCATCTTGTATTTATGTAGATGCTGGGTCGTGATCAAAGTAGGTAGAAAGTGGCGATTTCAACCGAGGTAAATGCGTTCAAGGGTAGCGTGAGAGAAAGAGATCTGAAGGCATCCCACAGCCTTCATAAACAACAACAGAACTCCCCAATCGATAAGTCACTTCGATATGGGGAATCGTCTGAAAGCTTGTGAGGACGGGTAGTGTGAGTGTGGCAGCTTTTTGTAGCAAATTTCTTCAAGTACAAGCGCACACCTTTGAAGGCTACTAGCGTAGAATATCAAGGTTGGTGCAAAAGAAGGGGAGGGAG
The DNA here is from genome assembly GCA_027569075.1 of Aspergillus asperescens. NCBI lineage: Eukaryota > Fungi > Ascomycota > Eurotiomycetes > Eurotiales > Aspergillaceae > Aspergillus > Aspergillus asperescens. The sequence continues at coordinate 5,268 of JAPDEH010000040.1, read as the reverse complement.
GGGTGGATGGTATCTGATTGTCTGGCTCAGCGGAGACATCATCCTTGAAGTGACTGACAGTTACAGCCGTATTATCCTCACCGCCCTCCCCGCCGCTTTGACACTCTTGTCTACGGCCATTAATGCATCAAACTCCTTGACCTCCTCACCATCACTTTAAATTTGTTGGTGCCATGAACTCAGAACATATCCAAAGTGACCTATTCTCCAGTTCTGCAGAAGTTTGATTTTCATGTCTTTGTTGACATTATTTAGTACCTAAAGACCTTGTCCCTATCTATGTTTTGTTCTCCAAACAATAGACTATCGTTAATATGACTCCATACAAAGCATATCTCAACTCAAACCTTTCTGGTTCAAAGCACCATCGTAAAACAATGAGCTCTAATGGATACGAAGAAAACAAAGACCTCTCAGAAATTAGATAGATATACCTTGTCGTACTTCGTGCCTCTTTTTGGCTATAAAAACACATATTTCCCCTACCTACTCAAGGAATCAGACGAACAACAAGAAACACGTCTGCAATCCTCCATTCGACTTATATTTTATCAACTTAACTACTCTCGCCATAAACGTTCCTCCCAATACCTGTTACGCCGCTTGGTCCTGCTTGGTGCGCAGCGATAATTATCCCCAAGCCAGATGATGCAAAGGAAGAATGTTGGCAAAAAGATATTATGACCAGGCTGCAGGACGCCGGATATCTTAATGAGCAGCACCTTCAGGTCCACCATACCAAAGTTCAGGCGACGGATAATACCGATTTTGCGGCTAGTACTATCTTGCATAGTCTTTCCCCGATGCGCATCGCTGGTGCCTTTACGAGTTGGATTGGTGATCAAGTCCAAATTGGTGAACTAATGATGAAGGATCAGTCAGTGATTGAGGTATACAATGATATACCTTTTTGGCTCATGAGGGTGGGAGAGAGGCAAGAGGTTGAGCCCGTGATACTAGGAGGGCTGCTCTGCGACATGCAGACTATAGACGAGGGAATTTTAAGTGTTGCTCAACTCTCGGAGAGATGGGGATCTAGCGAGCGCTGGGAAGATATTGGGAAACTCGGCCAGCGTTGGCAAGGAACTGAGGCGAGATTGGCAGCCTCTTTAGACTCTAGCGATTCAGAAAGCGATTCAGAAAGCGATTCAGAATACGTCGATGCGAAGGAGTTCTAGTCTAGGTAGGAGCTTTTTGCATATTATCAGGGGGAAGTTTGGGTGCAGATTAGGTTTCGTGATTATTTCCCTTGTTATTGCTTTGAACGCCATCTAGTTCTCGCGTAGCTTCATCACTCTGGTCAGAGTTCAATAGAGAAGCTAGGTAGCGACTAGGTCGAGCTTCTTTCTCTAGCCGGTTAATATATCTAGCCTTGTGAAAGATTGGGAGCGAAAAAGAGAATTAATATTATCATTGAGCCCAGACTATACACCCACGAAGTAAACAGAAAGAGTTCAAATGCTGCTTTCAACATATGCTAGCTACCCGAGTCCGCAAATAAAATTAGAGAACTGCGAAACCGGCAAAGAACCCGCCGAGGACAACGAAAAGGCCGTAGACCTGAGTAAGATCGGTCAACGGCCTAGTAGCCCTTCCTTGGGGTTCCCCGGTAAATGGTGCCACGGAAGAGGTGGTAGAAGTAGCAGTATTAGTCGCAGTTGTTCCAGTGGTAGAGGTAGTGTTCGCACGTATGGGGTTTTGAGCTCCGCAGGGATTGCCAGTGCGGCATTCAGTTTGACAGCTCGAGTCGCCTTGGCTACAGGCGTTAACGCACCGGTTGTTCTGCTCTGTGCAAAGGAAGTAGGGGATGGTTTGAGAGTATTCGGAAGCGTTGGGTGATTGGCCGTTGTCGCAGACACAGCTATAGACAAGAGTATCCTATTTGCAACCAGGCACAGTCAGAAAAGTGGGGTACCGAACTTGACATTTGGGCACAACATACCTGATCGCAGTCATTGGAGGTTGGGTTTTCGGAGACACCGGGAAGCTGGAGACAAAGAAGAGGGCACGACGAGGTCTGAGCGAGACACCATTGGGCTGTGGAGATTGAGAAGTCAGTTCAATCATATCGACCAGTAGTCGCACGGGGAGACAATACCTCTCGTGCCAGAGTCGATGTCCTGTGGGTCTATTGGCGTAGTAGTATTTTGGCAGTTTGTAAGGCCAGCCACTGAGGCGATGGCGATGAAGGAACGCAGCAAGACCATTTTGAGCGTTTCGAGTAGCGACTGGTGGGTAAACGAAGGTATAAGAGAAGTCAGGAGGAGTCTCTTATCTATAAAGGAGGGTTGTGTTAGCTCTACAATGCGAGTGTCAAGTGACCAAGTCAGTAGTGAGCTTACCGATGAAGATGGAGAACAGATGCTGGGAGGAAATCGGGACAGGAGGGAGTCGGGTGAAGAAGCAGGAGACTAAACGAATGAAGTCTCCAGTAAAGAGTCAAAAGTGAAGAGCGAAATGCAAGAGGGAGAAAATAATGTAGGGAATAGGGAAGAAATGAAAATAATGGAATTGTGCCGGAAACCCTGAATAAGTACTACCTATTGAGTCGTCCCACCCCGTGCTACTGGACTCTCGGCCTCGGATCGAGTTCGTGTGGCGGCGCTATCAGTCCTTGACTCCTTTAGCTTGAATAGCAGGACGTGAGTATTTAGTAGCGCGTTTCTTTTGAGATGTCAGCCTAAAGAAAACATGTCGATCCGGGGACACTAACCGGAGCTCCGTTTCAAGATAGATAAAGGGTGCTCACTGCTCTGCCCGCCTCTGCCTGTCCACCTGGCACCACCGCATCGACTCTACGAATTTGAAGATAATGATAGCAATCATGGTAGGCGAGTCTTGATGCAGTTTTCCGTGAATTGTGAGACAATTCTCGCCTCTGTAAGACCAACCAGCGGCGTTGAGGGCTGCATGACCTCCCTTCCAAATGCACCTGGGCAAAGTGAGACGGCTGTCAGAGATTGATTGGTCCGCTAATCTCCCAGCCGTTGAGAGTCCGTAGTCTCCATGTTATCGTCCTGAGGAAGCTCCACTGAACACTCACATGGTGCTAGAATGTCTTGGAACATCGGCGGATGGGAGTTGATTGCCTGTACCGATTGGGAATAGGGGTCGGGAGAAAGACCGCTTGGCTTTTTCTAGTGCGAGCCTCGACCTTTTCGCCAATCCCCACTTCCACAGTCCACGACTCCACGGTTTCTTTGGAGCTCCCCCAATTTAGCATCCTCAAGAATTGGCCTCTCAGGCTCTCACTCTCAGTCTTTCAGTCTCTGCTCTTGCCTCGTGATTTGACCTAGTCGCGGCAGCTGCGCCCGATAATGCCTGCTGCTGCAAATAGGATTCTGAAGCTCTGGTATTCCCACTTAGTGCTGGGGATGAATTCATGAGGCATTTATGCGAGCCACCTAGCTTTCCTGTTCCGGATAGGCGCCTTGGCAGCCAGAAGTGAGAACTCCCATTATTCCATTCTCAATCCCGCCTGCTCAACCAGGTTTGGCTTCAATATCCAGCTCATACTTGACTGGCATCAATCCACATCCCTTCATCGCTCAGGCCATGTCTGCCTATCTATCTTGAATCTCCTAGCCTTGCCATAATTTCTCATCCCTACTTCCCTTAACCATCCCTCCTCTGTGCCCCAATTGAAGGGTAATCGTCCAGTGTGCCAACTGCCAACAAGCTTCCCGCAAGCAACCCGTAAGATACCCCGTCCTTGCTTCCCCCTCTCCCCCACCCCCCCGCCACTTACCCATCCTTTCATGCTGCATACTTATTTTTATCCCTGTTACTGCAGGTGTCGCGCACCTCTTACCTTACCGAGTACTGAGACATATAAATGGATGGAGCCAGCGAATGAGGAGACAGGCCGGGTACCGAGGCCGCAACCACTCGGTGCTTCCCCTTCCCATCCTTCAACGGTTGTTCCCAGCGCCTCCGATCGTGACGCAGTGCCAGCCGTGCCGCATCCAGCCGATAACAGTATCTGCCCAACTCCAACCACCCCCCAGTCTGCTCGCCGTTCGCCCAAGGAACGCCCGGCCACAGGCATAGTTCCTCCGTACTGGAGCCATCACCGAAATACGTCTCGTGCTTCCCAGATATCTAATGATGGGGGTCCGGCAATAACACTTGAGGATCATACAGAAGATCCAAACTCCGAAACCAGCCGTGGCCTGTGGGCTAGAAGCGTGACTATCGACGATCATCTCGTTATCCAAGGAATGACTGGTATAGGTTCCTATGTGGTATGGAATTGCAAAATCCGGACACTCGAGGTGTGTTTCAAACGTTCTAGTCCTCTTTCTAGTCATGCATCAGGAAACTGACTAGGTCTGTAGGGTGGTATAATCACAGTCTCCATGAGGTATTCTTGCGAGAGGTCTTTTTCTCCCATGTCAAGCATATACTCACCCATCCGTCCACAGATACTCCGAGTTCGATGATTTACGATTAAAGCTGGTGACATCCTTTCCACACGCAAAGAATGCGCTCCCATTACTTCCCCCGAAAAGTGTTCTTTGTATGTCCTCGGCACAAAAGACCGTGATTGCGAATCCATTCTAATAACCGCCCACAGTCAAATTTCGACAATCGTTCCTCGAATCCCGCAGAGTCGGTCTCGAGTATTTTCTGAAGTAAGAATCGCCCCATTAACCAGGTTGACTCCCACAGCCAGAACTGACATGAACCCATAAAAGCTGTGTCCTCTTAAACCCCGAGTTCTCAAGCTCGCCCATCGTCAAGGACTTTCTCTTTGGACGAATGTGCTAGAGCTTGCAACAGAACGGTCCAAAATGAGCCAGCAGACCCAAAGTAGTCCGCTCCCCATACGAACCCCAGTATCATTTAGTAGTAAATCATACAAGACGTATACAAGTGCGCTCTGCAGCCGAACAGTCTCCTAGAAGGAGCTTGGCTCATTGCGCTATATATTTAATTTAATGAAGTAGAACCATTATTCCCCTGGGAAAGATAACCTTACCGCCGAGTACTCTTGAATCCTTGCATATGATATTTATTCTAGCCAGGTTCTGATTGATGCCGACAATTTACGACTCAATAAATGGCAACATAACCCTAATTCAGCTATGTAAGCACTAGAGCTTATCGACATTATTATCTATTAAACCTTTATCTATTATCAGTGCCTTGCACAACCGCCCTGCCCACCCAGAACATTACAAATTTATTTGTCAAGCCCACAAAGTGGGGCTGATCCTTATACAGTTAGCGTAGTAAATAACTTGCTTGGCAGGCTATGTCTCGTTT